>JACAXG010000055.1:805615-939772 GCA_018881555.1 Amblyornis subalaris
TTTYCCCCCCAGATACAGGTTTGGTACATTTGCCTATCAGAAGTTAATTGTCCAATTACAGTTCCAGGTAATGAAGTAATATTCCCCCATTCACCCCCTCCCAATTCACTTTCGTTTATACTTAGGCCTAGGATAGTGACCTTGTTTTCCAGGCCTAGAAGAATGTTTTGTCTAACAAGAATGTGAAGAGCTTACTTAGCACATAATACTGAGTTCAGAATTACACACTAGTACAGTGCAGGATTAGAAAAATCCAAAAGCTAATCCTTAAGGCATCAGAAGCAATTCTCAATTTTTTTATTGTGCAACATTTTCACATTTCATATTATTGTTATATTTGACCAGAATTTCTGTTGGAGATACTCTGTACTGAAAAATCCTGTTTTGAGAAAATGAAGTATAGTGCTATCAGGTATTTGTGTTTGCGTTGGGGAAGTGCTCCCATGCATGAAGTCAAACCTGACCATTGAGGATAGTGTTACTCTAATTTCCAATGGAACCAGCTAAAACCGTTTGAAAGTATCTAAAACTCAACAACCATTCAGCTAAAGAAGAAAATAAGCTGTGCATTAAATCACAGAATCTACAAGTAACAATAGTACTTTACTCTTCTGCACTGCAAAGTAGTGCTTTTGTGCTTGTTGGGAGTTGCCCTCACCCCCAACTCTCTCAGCTGATCTAAAGAAGTTCACTCTGTTCTTCTGCTGTCCACTGAGTAGCATCCCTAAAAACATCCTGCTATCACCGTCTCACATTAGCACTGGGAGGCAGAATTACAGATCCTGGGGTAACACGGTCAAGGCTGCTAAAGATGATTGTGTCTGAGTTGGGAACAGAAATCAGATCATGTGCTGTCTCTCATCTAATACTGGTTCTAGACCAGAGGATTTGGTCAAGCAAACAGTCCAACAGAAAATTGCCATAGTCCTTCTGTGTCCACTTGGTCAGTATTTCCACCTGTCAGTATATTCTCTGTGATGCAAATAAATGCTCACTAATACTTACTATGGCAGTACCT
The DNA here is from genome assembly GCA_018881555.1 of Amblyornis subalaris. Lineage (NCBI taxonomy): Eukaryota > Metazoa > Chordata > Aves > Passeriformes > Ptilonorhynchidae > Amblyornis > Amblyornis subalaris. Next base: position 806,634 of record JACAXG010000055.1, read on the forward strand.
GCTATGGCAGGTGTACTGAGAAGTATGGGACATGTTTCTGGGGTTTTTTTCTGTCTGGGAACTGTGCGTAATTTAGGAAAAAAAGAAGGAAAAAGTGCTTTAAGTGACCATTTGATTCCTAACAGTTATTTGCATCCAGTTTGAGTTGTAGGAAAGTGGCTGTTTGCTTGGCAGTTTCCACAAAGATGAGAACAGTTGCAATGAAAGGCTGGCTATAAAGTACTTATTCCTACAGGATTTCAGACTTTTGTCTTAGGTTTTAGGATTAGAGCAGTCCTGCATATTTGTTTTAACAGGCCTTTCATCTGTAATAATAATAACACTTAGCACTTTTCAGCTTCAAAATGCCTTACAAATGATAATTCCACAACACCCCAGTGATACAGTAAGTATTTCATTTGCCCAAGGCAATGAAGGGAGTCACCGTCAGCACTGGGATTAAAGTGAAAAGGAGAAGGGTATATATGGAGAGAAATATTTTTAGGAAAACCGCAACAATTCTTTAGTTCCTGTGAGCTCCTCTTTTTTTTTTGCCTTTTCCAAAATACTCATTTTACTATTGAAGTTCTGAGAGCAGTAGAACAAAACTAAGGGAGAAGATTTCAAATTTGGATTTGTTCCTGGACTTCTCACCTTCCACAGCTCATTGTACACAGAGATTTGACACTTTTCTGTGTGATCCCAGTATCAGTCTTAAACAACCAGACCGAGGTAAATGTGTCTTTTGGGGAAGCGAGAGGGAAATCCAGTGCTTGAGATTATTTAATGTACTGAAAACATTGTAATACTGCATGTCCTTTAGAGAATAAGCCAGGGTGTAAAAGTTAGAAAGGAATTGCAATTCCATTGTCATCATCCTGAATTTCCAGTTTTTGCTTGTATCTAGAGAGGGCAGCAAAGAGCTGCAGTTTGAAACTCCTGGAGCAGGTAACCTGCCCTGTCTGCTTTTTCTTTGATAACAGCTTCAAAATAACTCATCATGGAAATATTTTTGAAGTGTTCCTCGATTTTCTGACTCCAAGTATAATGACAAGTTTTTTGGAGGTTGCTCTGAGAGGGAATGGTCAGAATTAACAACTTGACCACAGGCAAAGTATGTTGGCAAATTGAGAGTCTCATAATCACAACATAAGCTCAGTTTATCAGTCTTAATGCCTCCAGGTAATTTAGGATATTAGAAGCAGAATTTTTATTAAAGCTCTGGAAACCTATTCATTGTCAAATGCGCTGCCTTAAAGAGTGGGCTGGATGTGTATCCCAGACAGACTTAGCAGACATTAAACTGAAATGCACTGGTTTCATTGCTCTTCAAAAAGAAATCCTACTCCCTCATGCACAAACACTTCAGGAACAGATGAACTTCTGGCAGAGGGGATGAGTCTTTTAAAAGTGAAGGAAGGAAGGTGATCTGTGGGATATTTGGAGGGCAAATCCATGAACATCACATCATTAAAGAAAAAGGAGTGGATTCCAGTAGGTTCAGCAGAGATGACTCCTTTGGAGCAGAGATGTAAGAGCAGACATTACTCTGAAGTCCAGACTCCTAAAACATCTGAACTTTCTGTTCATTATTCCCAGCTGCCTGGCTTAGGTACAAATTTTTGTCCCAAGCAGTGTTAGTGGGAATTTTGGCACTAATTTCAGGAAGACTGGCATCTGAGGTTAGCAGAAGTGTCCTTACTGAATGTCCTGTGTTCCCCTGTGCTCATCTACAGCACGGTTGGGATGTGTCATGTTCACAGCCACCCCTGATCACCAGCTTGTGCATTTAGTGGTGAGCAGCTATGCCTGTCAGCCTGAACAAACCATGGATTTACGCCAGTTGTATTTTTCTCATATTCTGGGACCTAAAAGGGCTCTCTTTTTGCTGTAGTGTGCCACTTGTATGCTTTGATTCTTTAAAACAGGCTAAGTTCTGGCCCTGGCCTCATGCACTGACTAAAATTGGTTTTCATAACAGCCCTCTTGAAAGCAGGAATTTATATCATCTTTAAGTGGGAATTACCTGAGAGAGGGGGATCAGGTGGATGTTATTTATGTGTACAAATATCAAATGGCACATAAAGAAGGCAAAGTGTGACTGCTCAGCGACAGGGCAAGAAGCAACAGGCACAAAAAAAAAGTAGGAAAATCCATTCATATATAAAAAATAATATTTTGTTGTTGTTGTTAGACAGCAGAGGGTTTGGGTGGGAGGATATCAACCATTCTGTGATTCCCCACGTAGATCTTCTTATCATAACCTGCTTGAAAACAAACAGTTTTGCAAATATAATAAAAGCTACATGAAATGTTTATTTAAATATAAAAGTTATGACTCATTGTAAATTAGTTTGATTTTTTCCCTGATAGTCTCAACAAATTAATACATTATTTTTAAAACATGTAGTACAGTATCTGTTTAAAAGATGATCTCCTTATCCTGCTGCCCGATTTCCATAAAGAAGATTTTTTTCTAATGTCTGCAATGCTGTATAAAGTCCGTTTAAATATTCCATTTGATAATCTTCCTTCCATCATAAAGTTTTTGGACTTCAAATGTCATTTGAAAGTCCTCAGCACTAATAAAATATGAATTATGATGGAAATCTGTCAAAGATATAAAGAAAATGGCCATGCTTTTTCTTATTCTGTTTGTTTTATAAATGTTGTGACATTTTGACTAAGAAATAAAATACAGCTTTTACAGAACTGTGGGAAAATAATGACTGAATTTTTTGTAGTCTTAACCGGACATTCCTGAAAGTCAAAGCGTGAATTTCTTACATCACTCTTACAGCCTCAGTGCTGTAGTGTGAAAATTTTCCTAGTCATGAAGCAGTACAAAAATAATAATTATTAAAAACAAATAAACAACCGAAGAACCCCCCCTGAAGCTTGCAGAACATTCTATGAGTATCTGGCAGAGAGAAACAAAACCAATTCAGAAACAGCTACAGCAGGCTGCTTGGCTGCCTCAGAGGAACTTTTCAAGTGAGCTCTCTAGTAATCTCATCTCATCTCATCTCATCTCATCTCATCTCATCTCATCTCATCTCATCTCATATTAATCATTCTTAGATGTTGGGTCTATCACTTGCTAATAATCTCTACCAAACATTGCTTTCTTACTCTTGGCAGCAGCCTTTGGAGTAATTGAAGATTGTTTTCATGCTCTGTCTCTCCATTGGTCATCTTATTTTTAGACTAAACTGTCATGATTGTTTGTTGGTTTAGAGTTCCCTCCATCCTTCTGTTTATTCTTATTGCTGCCATGTGGACTCTGTCCAGTGGTTAACATCTCTCTTGATGTGTGGACATGCACCAATCATTCTGTATGCCAGACAGCAGAGACTGCTACAACAATTTAGAGTTGCAATTTTGAAGTAGGTGCAATTGTTTTTTTCAAAACAGGGCTTTTCTAAGAGCTGTTCTCTATCTGACCCTTCATAACTTGGAGGCTTTTCAAGTTTTGAAGCTAGAAATGAGACTCTGGCCCTTGTGGTGCACATATTTATCTGGTTGATGCTGATCACAGCTGTGTAGCTGTCCTTTCTTTGTCATCCATATTTCTGTCTTAAATACCTGAATAATATGACTGTGAGCATCTTATTTACATTAAAATCTGTTACTGAATATGGAAATTTCTATTTGAAAGGGTAGATCCAGCATTATACGCTATGAAAGTTTTTCCACGTGTCTGCTTGATCTGTAGAGCCACAGAAGTGCCTATATTGTTGTAGCTTGCTTGGAGAAGAGGAATCGGGAGAGAGTTGCCAGTCAGTGACCCTCTGGGGTGCCTGAAATGGTGTGACATCTTTGTACAGGGCAAGAGTGTAAGAGAAGGGGCAAATCTGCTGCCTCCCTGGGCAGCCAGGTCAGTCTCATCTCATTTGCTCCAGACCTGAGATAGAAATGTAAAGAAATTGGAGAGTAGTGAGAGAGACGTACAAGAAGGATAATAAACCTTAAAAGTAAACCCTGTTTAAAGACCAGTCCTGGGAGCAGAATTCAAGATATGTATTGTTATGTTCTTAACTGGCAAACAGAAGACAAGTCAAGAAATGAGTGGGTTAGGTTTGCTAATATCAGTGGGCTTGTTTGTGTTGAATGTGATTTTTAAATTCTAGCTATTCACAGTTCTCTGTGTTTGTTTTAGTTTGTTTGAAAATAGCTCAATTTTAATGAATTAGAACACCTGAAATATGCCTAAAGGAAATCATAACTGAGTGAAACACTGTATTGAGAAAACCAACCCAAACTTTCCTCTGTGCTTTTTTTTTTGCTATGAAGAATAAAATTGAATTGAAGATAAAGGATCCCAGAAGAAACTGAGAGGTCTTAGAAAAAGATAACTTTGTGTTTTGAATGAGTGTTATTTTTTATGTGACCTCTAAACTCTCTCAAAAATTGTTTTGACCCTTGTTATGACCAAGAAACAGCTAAGGAACCAGAGGGGAACAGACCTTATGAAATAAATATTGCTTCCATCTTGGATTTTTTTTTTTTAACTTCCTTGTTTAATGCTGCATAAAGTACCATTAAATCTCCCTTTAGGCTTTATGAGTCCTACTTTGTAGGTGATGGATCTCAGGCATTGGTAGGCAGGTGAAGGACTGGTGAAAATGAATGTCATAGAAAAGTTTGGAGGAGAGACTATGCCGTGAGAGCACAACAAAAAAAACAAGTGCTAGTCACTGTCTAAGTTTAGTACCTGCAGGTTTGGAGCCAGCTATGTTTTCTTGGCTTTCAAATACATCTCTAATACCACTGATTTGCCAGCAATGTATTGTGGATGGTTCTGCAAGTAAGTGTTTCCTGCAATGTCTTAATTACACCTTTTTTTTCCTTCTCGACGGGATTCCACGAAGCCACAAGCATGCATTTTAAGATGTACTATTAAAAGGAAAGAAAACAGTCACCAAAGCTTCCCCAGTGACTAATGTTGTGTAAATACTGTCATGGTGCAGTTGGATTTATTTTTAATTATGAGGCCAGCCTGGGGAAGTGCTGTCAGAGAGCAGTGATAGCCTGTCCATTGCTCGTTTGAGCAGAACAAAGGGCTTGACTTGGAGCAAGTTGCAATGCAGATACTGTTGTCTGAGTTTATTCTGCCTTTCTTGTTCTCAAGCAGCAGAAATGGAATCTAGAGCTGCAATGGAATGTAATGCTAGGTTAGATCCCTGTGGAGTTGTAACTCAGCTACATATTTCTTAAATTAACCATAGTCTTCCATTTTTTTAAAAATATTTTTTTGACCATAGTTAGGAAATCATGATTCTGGTCTAATAAAGGTGTTAGTCTCATTGATCTATTCCTTCCTTTATTTAATAATTTTTTTAAATTCTTTTTCTGCTGAGAAGTGTCCTATTATATTCAAATTGGCATCGGACCCAATAAAATCTTAGGACTTTTACCTGTACAGATTTGTTCACATTTTGTTGCTTAGGTTTTCGGGGGGGTTACACATATGGAAATACTGTTTAAAAAGAACTGGAATAAGCTGAATGGGAATAAATAACTTAGACAATGCATATCTTAATGTATTGTCTTGCATACAGTATATTGTCTTTTCTTACCCTCTACTGCAATAGCTCTGTTCTGTTTTACAAACCCACTGTCCAGTCTGACTCAGTGTTGCTGCTTTTCAAAAGTAGATGTGCACTAAGGTAATGGGTATTTTTTCTGTGACAGAGTTGAGACAGATTCCTGCAATTATAAAAGGAGTTTATTCCATTTGTTTGAAAGAAACAATTACACACAGGAGTAGCTTATGAGAAGACAGATTGGTATTTTGGGAGAGTAGTTGAAACAACCAGAATAATTCCACAAACTCACAGAACAGTAAATAACCGGGATGTCACATCTGGAGTAGGACTCCACTGCTTGATTATGGATGCCTAATACAATTTTAGATGTCCTGGAATATCTGAGGTATTGCAGAGCATACATTAACATGGCACAGGAGCTAATGAAGACCTGTGCTGCTCTGGATGTGCAGTTCAGTGGCCAAGTGTCCAAGAACCACATAAAGTAGCCCCAGATGTCTTCTTTTTTTGGTAGGCAGTAAAAAATTGGCTCTGCACTTTTAGACAGCACAACAGTCATGCAGAGAGAGGTGGATCCCGAATGTTTTGCTATCTTTATTTCCTCTCGTTTTCCTTGAATATTGTCCCTTTATGGTGGATTTGGTTTGGTTTGGTTCCCCTCCACCTCCCCCCAAAATACTGATGGTCTGGAAGCCATTTTTGAGGGAATACTTTCAGACCCTGTGAAACTTAGGCTAGTTTGAAGTATGTGTTTATATATATAGTTTATAATAAGTTTGAGGAGCCTAGATATGGACTCTTTAACCCACATGTTGAATCTCATGCCCCCACCCTTCCTGCAGAGGTGGTGTACCGCGTTATGCAGGGAAGTTCAGCACATTGAATGTATCAGTGCACTGTGGCATGTGTGGGTGCTGAGATATTGGGAGATCCAAACTCATCTCGAGCTCATTGAATTCAGAGGATTACTGTGGCATAAGCTGTATTTAGTGTCTAGAGGAGCTGTGCTGTATTTCATTCAAATCTCTGTCAGATGAAATCTTCTTCTCCACCAGGCTTAACTACATACATTTGAAATGTTTTGGATCAACAGCAACCAAAAAATTATTCAGAACTTATTCTCAGGGTCTTGATGAAGAATGAAGGTCATGAAACCACAATGTTGTTAATTTCCAGCTTTTTGCTAGAAGGAAGGCATGGAAATATTTGTGACCAGTCTGGTGCCCACAAATACTGTGTAGCAGCTGGGTAGCAGAACAGTTTTGAGTGGATGGGGAAAGATTGTAAACCCAGAGGAGACAGATATGCAGAATTACTGTAACTGTACTTTTTGAACCAATTTGGAAAGTCCTGGGGATTCAGGATGGGAAGATGGCAAATATTGGCACTCACTCCTTGCAGAGCACCAGGGTATTCTCACAGTGTAAAGAAGATCTCTAAGCAGCTGTTAAAATATTAGAATTTAAAATGTTAATGTGTTTAATTGCATGAAGTTCAAGGAAGGTTGAAAATGTCACGTGCAACATACATTTCATTCTTCCTAGGCGCAACTATCCAACTCATCGTTGCAGCCATTTTAGTGAGTGTCATCTCTAATCCTCTTGAGAGAAGGCAGTTCTTATTTTATAAAGGAACAGAATGGCAGAAAGGCCAAAATATTATTGTTCAGAGGCACAGGTGAGAAGAATCTGTTCTTTGAAGCTCTCTGTACATATAATAAAGGTATGTTCATAAAACGACAAATGATCAAAGGGAGCTTCTTCCTCATCTGAGAACCCCTTACCTGAGAAAAGGCTGCTGCATGTACTCTTCTTGTCACTTGGGAAAAAATAGCAAGACATGTGAGCTGATCTGCTTTCATGGCTAAAGGAAATAGAGTGTCTTAGTTTAAACTTGAGTGAAATCTCCTGTTCACGGTTGGCTGTAAACACACGTGTGGTGACTTGAGCTGACAGACAGTATATTGGTTAATCTCAGTAACTACATGGTGGGCTTTCAGCCCAGAGAGATGAATAGAGCTGCCACCCCCCTCATCTGTTTGGGGAGCTGAGGAAGCCTGTGAGAGAACCTGAAGTGCAGCCCCTGGTTCCCAGCCAAAGTCTCCATCCACTGAAGACCTTCCAAAGTCTTCACAATCTGAAAAATCTTCAAAAGTTTTAGTAAAGATTTCAGTTTTCAGCATTTGCAATGGAAGTGCCAGGGTGTGTTGTTGATGAAGTCTAGAACTCTAAAGTCTTGCAGTAAACTCAGAGAAATGTAATGGAAATCAAAATACATTCTCTAATAAAGCTCATAATCTGTGCTAGAGTCCGTTTTTCTTATCCCTTAAATTTCCTTCCCGTTTAGTCGCGTTCATAAGATGATTAAATCTATTTGCATGAGCTCCTTGGTGCTGCCCAAGTATTGAGAACTGGAAATTATACAAGGAAATATTTTCTCAGCTGCAAGTTAGATTAAATTAGGCCAAATTGGGCCATATGTTCCGGAGTTTGTTCCTGTGATGCAGTTGTATTTTCTGTGAAGATATTGTCACAGTCTTTCTATGCCAGAAGGCATAACTGTTGAAAACCTATTTTTTTGAGACTTTTTTTGCGTAACAGGTTAGAAATATAAAGGCAGTGTCATGTGAAAAGCATGTGTGCGTTAATGCTGACAGCTTTATCCTTTCTATTCCCACTTAGACTTCTTTCGCTATGTTAGTCAAGCACCTTTTTAGAAATCTACCATTTCGTGATTTCTATTTGAATGAGAAAGTAGTATTAAACATTTACAGTAGTTAGGATTTTTTTTTTATTATTACTGACTGACATTGTAATGTTAGAAAATTGGCAACTATCCACAGGTTTTTATCCACAGCCATCTACAAGCTTCCTTCTATTCATAAAAATTCTGAGAAAAATGCAAAGCAAATATTCACGGAAATTTGTTCAAATGAAAGTAAAGCACATAATTTGAGCTCAGCCTTTCCTCTATTGTGATAATATTATATAAATGTTCTAGTGCAAAATTTAAACATAGAGCTCTGATGTTCAAAATTATTCATTCTCATTGAAAATTAACTTGGACTGCCATTACTCATCCCATTACCTGACCTAATGAAGAAGATGTGAACCTCCCTAGTTAACCTGTGCTGAATTACATGTCAGGAGCAGTCCGTGATTCATCAAAATAGAATTGTGTTCCCAATATGTGTCTTCAACAGGGACCTCTACACTTACTATCACTTGCATTTAAATTTTAGGGGAAGTGGAGATCGTAGACAAAATCAGTACTTGGCATAGTTTGTATAGATGCAAATAGGATGGGTAATAGGAATATTGTCTTCTCTAGCTCCTACCAAAAAAATTGTGATTATTCCTTAAGATTTTGCAAGCATGTTAAGCATGGCTGATTTGTTGTTCACGTGGTTAATCTGGTATCTCTTTAAATATGAAGTAATTCTGCTGATATATTGTGTAAATTTAAAATAAGTATTTGCTATTTTATAAAATATTTTAAGTGATAAAAATGAATGGCATATTAAAATATAATAAAAATAATCATAATAACCACGTAACAAAAAAGCCCTGTACAATTATACATAAAATACTCAGATATCAGTGCTCCTGGCTTTGGATAAGAGTTGCAGAAAATAGCAAAATTCTTGCTTGCTTAYGCTGAAATTAATTCCACTTTTATTACATGCAGAAATTAAGTGCCCAAAGTCTTGGTTTCTCCCTTCCTTTCTCTTTTCCTGTCATTATTTTTATCATTATATTGCACCTCTCTTGGCTCCGTAATCCTCTGAAACATTTCACAGTCCTGATTTTCGCATTCCAGCTCTCCATTTTTTCCTGTGCCCAGTCAGCTTTGTGTTCTTCATAATCTTTCCTGCTTTCATGCACATGTGTTTATCTCTCCGCATCCCTTATCTATTCCCTCTCAAATCTCCTTATCCTAGATTCAGAACATACACTAACCTTGCTCATGCTCCAATCTCCCCCTTGCTTTGATGATGCATATGGCTTTCAGCTGCCCAGCCCTATGTCTGTGTCGGATTGCTTTTTCTCTGCTGCTCCTGGTTCTGCCCCACTTTGGTAGAGTGTGAGCAGGGAAGCTCGAACAACTTGTGAGCATCAACGTAAAAATCCCTTTTTAGTCACTTCCTACTTGGTGACCAAACTAATATGCTGTGAATCATTGCAGGAAGCTGAAGAAAGACTGACTGGAATGTTTGCTGCAATAAATGTGTATCAGACTTGTTTCAAACCCTCGTCCCTAAAACCTTTTGAAAAAATTCCCATTTTTTTAATAGCAGGAGTATTGTTGCATTCATTAACTAGATGTAGACTGTGAAAGTTCATAGGGACACTAAAAAAGCATAGATCTTTTGGGTTTAATCAAATAAGTAGCCTGAAAAATCTCACTGTCAGTACTAGGAATAGTATTCGTTCTTACATACAGCTATAGTTACAGGTTTAGTTACAGGCTGGCCCCAGCAAGAGCTTCAACCACGGATCTCCTAACCTTCTTCCACAGCTTGGAAATGTGACTTTACCTGGTACTGAAGTGCCCCTTACACTCCAGTAGTTCATARATATAAGTGACTATTTAACACACTGATGTGTGTCCTAGGCTTTTTGCTGATTTCTTGATTTACTGTGTGAAGTATGCTGAATCTATTCTTCTCCAGTTTGGACACAGAACAATTTTGGGGGGAATGTGCTAAAACTATATAAGTTATGTGAAAGAAGCTGGTGTTGAACTGAGTTGGTCAGTTGGTACAGAGACCATCTGCCTTAAGAGAGGAAGGGTGAGGGCATGCTGCATTTATCACATTTCAACTTAATCTGAAATAAATTAACACAGGAAAGCCACTGAACTTTCAGGTGGGACTGGATTCTGTCCTATGTGCTGGCAGTCAGGAGCAGATAAAAGGACAGCATATAGCTGAAATGTGCCTTTCCTGCCTTACTCCTCCCCTCTTCTCCTCCTCCACAGAGGAGTGACATCCACTGGGTGATACAGCAACAAGGAAAGGGAATGTGATTTCTTCTGATGCTCGTGAAAATACTTCTTCTTCCTTCTTAATAGGAATCTCTGTTCTCTTAGAGAYGAACAATTTAATGCATGCGGGCACGCTTTGCACTTCTGGTTAGCTGATGTAGATGTACAAATATCCTGTGTCCTGGGATGCCTTCGTAAATGAATTTTTCTTCCTTTTTTTTTTTTTKTTTGGTCCTATCTGCAGTGGCTGATTTGTGTTATTCAACATCTGTTGCCTTTTATCACAGTGAATTTCAGCAATAGGCAGAGTGATTCCTTTCAGTTTATATATCATTTTTAGTGCAGTTATGGAAGGAGCAGGAATGAAACACTATTCAAATACTGTTAAGAGAAAAAAAAACACCAAAACCAGAAAAAACCCTCACACCTCAACCAACCAAGCAAACTGCACTACTGCTCTGTGAAAAAATAAGTGAAATATGTTGAGTTTCTGTTTCTTCTTTTGGTTGTTTTTGATCTGATGTGTGGTTATTCAGAAAAATATTATTAGAAATCCTAAGATTTATGAAATTCTAAATGATAAAAATAAGTAATTGGATTTATAAGACTATTCACCATTTTTCATAAATGATCAAGACTGCATTGCATTTAATCAGCTTCTGAAAGAAAATGAGAATTTTGTGGAGAAAGACCAAACATGACATGAAGGTGCCACTTGTCAAGTGGATAGTTGAGACCTTCTTCCCTCTTTTGTCAAAAGCTGGAGGGGTTGGGTTTTTTTAATCACTGTGATTCAGTAGGTGATCGGTGCAAATTTTACCCAATAGCTCCTGAAAAGTTATCAACAGGAATATGATTAGGTTTGGGTAAGCCAAAACTGAGTTAGCGTGCTAAAGGACTTCCCTCTGATTTCTTCAGAGAGAAAACATTCTTTTTTTAACATTCAAGAGAACTGAAATTTTTCATTAAGACTTAGAGGTCCCAACAGGATCAAGTAATTAATTATTTAGTACGAGTCAGTTGTTTCATTAGTATAAAAAGGCTTATGACTCACAGTGTACATGAGGAAGCAAAGTGTGCAGGGAAGAGAAGCAAAGGCTGCGCTTGTGTCGTGCAGAGGTGTACAGTGTTTGGAACGTGCTGTGAGAATGAACTTGCAAGGTCCTCAGAGAAGATGCCGATGGGGAAGGGATGCAGGATACAGCCTTTGTATTCTAGGGTCTTACTTTGTAGGAGTTAAAGCAGAATGCAAGGTTGATAAGACTAATGAGGTAATTAAGTGATTTTTTTTTTTTTAATGGCCTCCTTCGCTTGAAAGGAGCCTAAGGAGGTTGTTATGCTGGAACTGTTCATTACAGAAACAGAGGATCTGCCTCGAGGTGACAGTAGAAAGGAAGTAAAGAATGAGATATGAGAGAACATCCTTGCACTGGCTAAAAATATTCAGGAAACAGGACAGGAATATGATTTTTATATTAGAGGGTATTCATTGGTAGGGTTTAAGAAGAATTTGTGTTTTTTTACCTGGTCATGAATCATCTGGAAAATTAAAGTAAAACTTGCTGATGATAGTAAATTATTCTGTAAAGCAAAGACAAATGCCAGCTTGAAAAGCTGCACTGAATAACTGAGAAATCCAATGGCAGGGGATGTTCAGTACTGAAAAAAACTGATGCAAATGAGAGAGAAACATTTCCTGCTTTTGGCTCAGCAGTGAGCACTGGGATAGCGCCATTCTGGTTTCTATGCCTTATAAAACATCCGGGTTGCTTTCCCTTTTTTTTAGATCTTTTTGATAATTTGAGAACTGAAGTTACCAGCTGGTGGTTTTCCCTAAAAATAGTTTTAGTGTTAGCTCAGTATGTGCATTCTCTTTCACTGATTTTGTAAAGGTACATTACTAGTGGTACAAAATAGCCATAATTTGCTCTTGGATACTAGAACTACACAAAAAGATGAATGGGGCATATATCTACTATATAGACAGCTTTCCTTTTGTTGCTTTGGGCAATCATATAGTTAAGTGATAATGTTCCTGGAGATTGAGTCCGTGAAGCAATAAATGGCTTTTATAGTTGATTAAATGCTGAAGTGCAGCTGGAGCTACAAAAGCCATCTCAAGCAGTAAGTATGTTATTACCATTATGGAAAGATAAAAGGAGAACATCATGGGAATAGGATTCTTTAAAATTTTGAGGCGGGGGAAGAACAGAAAGGATAATATTTTCATTAAAAGTATTGTCAGGGTAGATATGAACCAATGCTGTCTATAACCTTTGCAATTTCAAACAAATTCAGGTCCATAATATGTAACAACGCTGTTAACATTATCTGTAAAACTTTGAAGCAATGGAGTGATGACACTTAAATTTGAGCTGGTTTGGATTTGAATTGGGCTGCTCATTTCTCAAAAAAAAGCACTGAGAAGGAAGACTAGTGGGTTCTGCAGCAAGAGCAGTTTTGCACAATTTTCCAAAATCAATACTAGTTCCAAACTACATTGGGCTTGGAAGCTACCTTGTTAATTTTTCTTTACAATCTCTGGCCTCTTAAGGCACTTCCCTCCTCCTGACAAATGTCTGTTATTATTACAGGAGGCCTGAAGAGGAAGGAACTGTGGAAAGGACATGACTAAGTTCTCCCTGACTCTGTCTTTAGTTAAGCAGAGAAAAGTCCTGCAGCAGCTGGACATATCCATTCCTGGTTCAAACCCACAGTAGAAGTGATGTTGCAGCTCGTTTTCTCAGGGAATGGATACCAAACTTGGTCAGGCTAGGACTGAACAGGCACTTCTTGTGTGGGTGCTGGAACTAGGACCCTGGTGACCAGGTCCTTCAGAAAAAAATCATGATGGATTATGCCAAAAATTTAATATCACTAAGCAGTTGTGCTTTACCCTAAGCATCTGAAGTGATTAATTTTCTTGCCCTCTCTGATGCAGTGAAAGATATAAGAAGAGTTGTGTGAAAGATGTAAGAATAGTTGTATGAAACAGAACAATTCATAATTGTGTTGAAAATTATCAAAAATATGAAATAAATCTTCCCCAATATTTACCTTAATGTCATATCCTCATTTTTGAACCAGCTCTTCAGGATTAGGCAAGCAAATACCTCAGCATCTAAGTTTATTAACTGAGTGGTGGGCACACATTTTCTGTCCCAGTCCGTTTCAGTCATTGGCATTATTTTATCCAGAAGAGCACGTGGATTTACACTGGAGTACTAGGACTTTAAAAAAAGTGGCCATGGACTGCTAGCACATGGAGGACTGATTTTACGTCACATTTAGCCAATTATGTTGTGAGCTCAGACCTTGTAATCAGAGTCAAACCTCCAACAACTACTGTCCAGTGTATGTGTCCCTGAATTTAAGACCTAAAGATGAGTCGACAAACAAATAGTGGGCTGAGCAGAACTGCTTCTTCATGGCATCTGCATTGCCTGAGATGGTTGGAGATCTCCAGGACAACAGCTCCGGAATCTTCCATTTAGATTAACAGATGTGTCTCCTTTCCACATATTTTAAGATTCATGAAAAATGATTCGGTAATGAGGGCCCAATCTGTTCCCACTAAGTCAACGAAACTTTTGTCAGTGACTTATATGGAAGCAGACCTGAGTCCAATACTAAAACATCCTGTCACTAGAAAAACAAACTTTAAAAACTCAATTTAACCAGCCATGCTTTGGGTATTGTATTGTTTAGATCAGGTTGTTTACAAACAAATGTTTCTAGTCTGTACCAAAGCTTTAGCTTTAAGTCTTCATTGAGCTTGAAATATGTTTATTATAAATAACATTGGAAAGCAGTGATTTTCACTAGATCTTGTATATATATCTCGAATGCATTATGTGACAATAGCAATAGCATTGTTCCTGACAGCTGTCTTCTTGTAATGTGATCCTGATGAACAAAATCTCCCAGGGACTGAATGTCAACCTTTATTCTGAATTACAGTTGTTGCATGTCTCTTTTTCTAGCCATTTATCTAAATCTTCACCTTGTTTCTTTAAGGAATTTTTAAACTGTTGGGAGGAAAACGGTCTTTATACCACATTACTCTTTTTACATCTTACCTTATTTTGCCTCTGCTGAAGGCACTAGAGGAAAACCCTACCTGCACTTTTCTCATGTAAGGGTATTCTTCTGGCCAGCCCTTGAACAGATTGCAATTCTTAACTGAAAACTTTAATTACAGAAGCATATATTCACCCAGGTGGGAAAGGTCTCAAGAGTCCGTGTGCTCAAAGCAGAAGCAACACTGAATTCAGAGCAGGTTGCTCGGGGCTTTTTCCAAATGGGTCTTGGAAACTCCAAAAATGGGAACCTGCAGCCTCTGGGAACCCTGTTCCAGTACTTAATTACCCTCACAGTGATTTTATTTTTTTCTCATACCCAGTAGGATCCCTCTGTTTCAAGTCATGCCCATCATCTCTTTCTTCTGCACTTCAGTACAGGACTCTCTTCTTGGTCACCCTTTTGATATTTGTTGGCAGGCTGAGGTAGCTATTCCTGAAGCCTTCTATTCTCAGGACTAAAAAATAAAACTGATCCCTCAGACCATGCTTATGCAATTATATATGTTCTGTTACACCTTCAGTGTCTAGCTGCAAAGCACATAATTAATTGCATATTCTGCTGTGTTTTTCCTGAGGTCAGATCATTTCTAGCATTATTCATTACAAATTTGAATGTCTTTTCAAAGTGATAACTAAGTAAATGGCTTATAGCTATTAAAGATTAGTCATAAAGAATGTCTGTCTGAAATTATTTGAACCCGTAATTGCATTTTCAGTCGATAGAGTCCATTATGATTGTGTGTTTATCTGAAAAAATGCAGATGCATACCTTTATACTTCATGTGCTTTAATCCTTAAACATCAATTGTCTAACAAAGTGTCAGGTTCCATCAGGCTGCTTTCAAATAGACACATTAATATAGGGTGCACACAAATACATCCTTTATGGAGCAAGGCAAGAGTTGAACATCTACCTGCTGTTACACTCACCAGGGATCTTTTTTTGTGCCAGTCCTGTGGTCATCTTCAGAAGCAGCAGATCTACGAATCGCATGCAAAGGTAGCCCACACAGGACATCATGCTTTTGTTAGTTCGTAGTTAGCTGCTCTACCCAAATGAGGCACAAGAGATCTTTCATTATTAAATTAGTAACAGAAATCTCAAGTGAAAGCCATGAAAATTTTAGTGTTCAAATAAACTGTGTGTCACATTACTGCTTCAACATGACAGCTCAGAGATTTCTCAGCAGGCCTTGTTCCTTGTAGCGTCTCTGTAAGTTGATGGGAGCTGTTGAAACAGTCAAGTTCATGCTATGGGACCCATACTTGAGACTAAATTATATCCCTTTTTTCTCAGTTGAAAATATGTGGATGGACATCCATAGCTGGTATATGACTTTGGTAGCTATCCACGAGATTTTCACATTCACTTAAAGGGAGTGTAAACACAGCTGTTCACTTGTTTTCTACTCTTGAGACTGTAATTGAAGCAATGTAATGTTTTCACTTTTCAGCAAGTGACAGAGGCATCCACTGCTGACATTTCGGCAAATGACATGAAATGCTCCTGTTCTAACCCATGTTCCACAAGAGTTGTTATGGTTTGCAGGATTTCAAAACCACAAAATTACAGTCTGTACTTTTTTTTTTTTCAGTAGCTGAGTTTAAAATAAAAATGGAGGAAAAAAACCCAAACAAATCTAATGATCATGCTTATTTTCCACAAAGGTTGACATCTGACTCCTAGCAAAATAGGACTTTTTATTTTGTTTTGTGTTTCACCCATGGAAACAACTGTTAGGTAAGTGAGGCTGCTGTTGGCAAAAGTGAAGGTGTGCAGGGTAAATGGGATTTCATAAGCCACTGCATTTGAAGGTATAGGATCATTTGAGTTCCTGATTCATGGGAACTGTAGGGAATCTACAGGCATATGAACAAGATTTTCCTAGTTGCACGAGATATTTATAGACACTCTACTATATCTGGAATATTTCAATGATTTAAATGATACAGACCCTGTACAGTTCTAACACGAAGGTTATATGTTTCTGGTAAAATATAATTTACATTCTTTAAGGAACTGTGAAGTGTAGATTTATAGCACGTGATGACCTTTGGCAAAGTAGTATATATACAGAAAATAATTTTCTGACTTGAGGCATAGATCTTTTTTCTCCTTTATTTTATCCAGTGGTTACACAGTGGGTCATTTTGTCATTAGACGGCGTATTTCTGCCTGGTAAACACAGATATGTTTAGTGGGCAGGTTAGTGGCAGTGAGAAATGAGAAATATTTCACCTGCTCTTGACATTTTTATTAATTATTTTTATGGCCCACGAAAGTATGCTAAGCACTTGAAGGAACCATTTAAGCAATTTAATGCTTTTTGTAGTGCTCCAATAACCAGGGTATTTTTTACACATATATTTTTCTTTATGTAGATAATTTTACAAGATGTGCTGCAAGCAATCACCTACCAGCTCCTTGTGTCACCATTGCGTGTGAGGTGTAGGGCACTGCTGATTTTTCCTGCTTTCTTATCCTTTCCTTTTCATGAGGAGGGCTGGGATTCTTGCTTGTATTGTCACCATGCTTTATATCTTAGTGACAGTTGATTTGCATTAATTACAGTATAAATTTGCATTCTGCCCATCCTTAGTCATGCCTGTAGGTATGAAACCTATGGATGTACCCTGAGAGAGAAGCTGAGGCCAACAGGCGTTCTTATGAGTCCACACTTGCTTGAGTTGTACCCTAAGGGAGAGTTTGTTTTGAAGGCGAATGAAAGTGCCTGGTTCTTTTTGCTCAAAGTTAGCTCTGGTTTTCTTACAGTCAGTGAGCGTATGGGAGAGAAACAGCCCTGCAGACACCCAGGTCAGTGCAGAAGGAGGGGCAGGAGGTGCTCCAGGCACAGAGCAGAGATTCCCCTGCAGCCCGCGGTGAGGCAGCTGTGCCCCTGCAGCACAGGGAGGTCCACGGGGGAGCAGAGATCCACCAGCAGCCCCTGGAGGGCCTCATGCCAGGGCAGGTGGGTTCCCAAGGGAGGCTGTGGCCCCATGGGAAGCCTGTGCTGGAGCAGGCTCCTAGCAGGACCTGTGGCCCCATGGAGAGAAGGGCCCATGCTGGAGCAAATTTGCTGGCAGGACTTATGATCCCTGCATCCCATGGGAGGGACCCACGCTGGAGCAGTTCATGATGAACAGCCTGTGGGAAGAACTCTCCTGAGAGAAGTTTGTGGAGGACTGTGTCCTGTGGGAGGGATCCCACGCTGGAATAGGGGAAGAGTGAGAGAAGGTCCTTCCCCGGGAAGGAAATTGGCAGAGACAATGTGGGATGACCTGACCGTAACCCCCATTCCCCATCCCCCTGTGCTGCTGAGGGGAGGAGGCAGAGAATTCAGAGTGAGATTCAGCCCAGGGAGAGCGAAGGGTGGAGGGAATGTGTTTTTAAGATTGAGTTCTACTTCTTATTTCCCTACTCAGGTTTGATTGGTAATAAACTAAACTAATTTCTCTGAGTCAGATTTATTTTGCCCAGGATGGTAACTGGTGACTGATCTCTCTCCGTCCTTATCTCGACCCATGAGCCTTTCATTATTTTTTCTCTCGCTGTGCATCTGAGTAAGAGAGGGATAGAACAGCTTTAGTGGGCACTTGGCACCCAGTCAGGGTTAAACCACCACATCCTTGTACAATTTTATGCTTGGACCAAGCTCATTAACATTTTTTCTACATAATTTGTGATAAAGTTTCATGATTATGTTTTTAAATCAAATGAGGATGCTTTTACATGCGATATCGAATCATGCATGTTTAAGTAGCCATCAAGAATGTAAAAAACAGATGGACTGTCACCATCTTTTGTCATTTCTAAGCAAACCTAAATTACATTTTCTTAATTAAAATGTAACTTTTTCTTTAATTTGCATTGGCTTTGAATGAACTCGAATAAAGAGTAAATGCTGCTAGGTTTAGTACCGGTGAAATTTATATAGGACATCCAAGTGGAGTGCTGGAAGCACACCTTGTTAATCAGATTGGGAGTATTATATTTGACATTGTAAAGGGGTGCAGTAGCAAAAGACCATTAACTTTAAGTGCTATTTGGAATAGAAGTGTGCCATTTCTATTTGTATGTGAGTTTTTGGAAGTGCATATGTACTAGGTGCAAACAAATTTAAACTGCAAAGAATATGCTTCTGTATTTAAGAGGTAGTCAAAATTCATAAGATATTGAAACCAACCTATTAATTTGAGACAGTTCCATCATCTAAAAAAAAAAAAAAAGAAGAGAGAGAAAAAAGGAGCTCAGTGAAGCATAACTGATTCCATTTATGTGCTGAAATGAAATCACAGTGATAGAGACTTGTTCAAACAGCAGCTTAGGGCAGACTCGAAGTTGTTCTAGAAACAAGTGTGTGTTTTTGAGTGCAGGTTTTTAATGGTAGAGGTGCTATATTAATATTTTTCTTTTGAATTAGAGAAAGACAGTGGGTGTTTATGAGTGCATGTATCCTCTTGGCATTTAACAGAATTTCCCTGGAGGGGGGATTACACCAGTTTGTTTAAAATATCTGGAATACAGAGACAATATTTTGTGAATATTCAGAGAGTAGAGTTTGAGTATTTTTATAATAATAAAGATATCTTTTAGTACTCTTCATCATAACACATCCCAGAGAGCTCTGCAAGATTGTGAAGCACAGATCTACATACATGGAGGTATTTATTGCAGCCACCTGCCAACCTGCATGTGAAATAGAAAATGCTTATTAGTGCTTTGCAACAGCACACAACTGCATCAGGGAGGAACAGGGAGATTTCTTTTATCTGCCTGTCTTACGATTTGCTTCATTATTATTTTAATATCAAATTTCTCCTGGAGTCTATCAGACTTGTGTAAAAATGTTAGGGACTTGTTTTAATACCTAAATGTTCTACATGGTGTCAGCTGCTCTTCCATCTCCCTGCTTACGGGTGGTTCTGTGTGGGCCACCTGCACACACATGCAAGGTCTTTCAGAGCCCCCAGCAGTGGAGATTCCTCCTTTTGAGCTTGATTCAAAAGTGGGGTGTTTGGAATTAGAAAACAAACCAGACATGACTGAATTAGTGTAGTAAATTCAAAAACTTCTTCTGCCACTAGTTAATTAATTAATTTGTCCATAAACATCTTGCTGTGGGAATGGGGAGACCTTTGACACCAGTGTAAGGGAGCCATGTAAAAGTGACAAATGCTGTGATGATCCAGTTCAGGTGGACCTGGTGCTGGATCTGGTGCTGAGCCRCAGCCCCACACCAGTGGCACAAGCATCACTGTTACCTTTGCAGTCGGGCAGGGTAGGCAAAGACCTTTCCATACTAAAGCATTACTGGCCTTCCAATTCCCACCCCTTTTTGTTTTGGTTTGGTTTGGTTTGAGTGTTTTTTTTGCTATATTGCTTCTGTCAGAAATAGACAAAAACCCTGTTGAAATCCATTAAATTAAAGCCTTCCATTTAAAAGGTCTTGAGATTAATTTCATTATCGAAGCTTACAGAATATCATTATTCAGCATTTTTTATGCCCTATTCAAACTGCTGGGGCTTAGGAGTTGTTTGCACTTTAAAGTGTAAAGATTGCTCGGAGGGATTTGACGCTTCAGAAATAAATTGCTACATATTTATTGCTATAAAGATAATCTTCCAAACATGAATTGATGCCGCTCTGGCTTCCTGAGAGTTTAGCACTTCTACTGTAGAAAACCTTCCCAATCAACAAAGGAGGGAAGCTGCTGATTACTTTGATAAGTTTTGCTACCTGAAAGCTTGAAGGACAAGATGATGTGATGTGACCATAAGTACTCAAACATTCATGGAGGGGAAAAAAACTCACATGAATAGTTGGTGGCTAGGAAATGCTTCTAAGCATTTAACAAAATGGTTTTTAATTGTAAAACTATGCCTGACATTTTTATTACTAAACCGCTTTATTTATACCTTTAGTAGATCTAATAGTTGTAATTCCTCAACTGAGGCATCAACTGCACTCTTATATTTGGTAGAGTTGGCTTCAAGAAATTAAAAAAAAAAAAAAGAAAATGATTGCTTAATGGAGGAAGAAATTTTTGCTATGAATCTAGCACTCCACTTTCTTAAAATTTTCTTTTGCCCCTGGTCTCTTGAAGATTCTTTGTAAATAGGAATGAAACAAATGGTGGAAAATAAGATAATATCTTCTCATAAAAATAATTCCTGCCTTCTTGTTGTTCCAGTCTCCAGGAGAGCAGATTGGTTTGGGCACCTRTTATGTATAATATATATTTTATACTTTTCTTTAAACAGCAATGGCAATAAAGAGTTAAGAAATTATGAATTTTAGACACTGTGGGTGATGAAGAAACAAATTCAGAGATTGAATACAAGTCAAAAATGTCTGCAGGATGAATCACTAAAGGAACAGAATCAGGAGGCATGGTTSAAGGTTGATTCATCTTACCTTTTCTAGACCTGCAGCACAGGGCTTGTGAAGGCAGAGATAGAGATGATGGATATGTTTGGAAGAAAATTTTGAGGAAAGTGTATCAAACCATTAAGTAGCAAACTTTATAAAAGAAAAAAAAAGCAGATTTGTTTTACAAATTTATTTTCAGTTTAAATGGAAAAATATAGCAGCATTAGACTAGAGTAAAACCCCTTAATGTTTTTTATTGGATGAATACATTATCTTTGAATGAGAAAATCGATGCATTGTTGATGTGCTAGGCAAAGATTTGTGCTCATCAAGATTGTTCCTGATGGATTAATTTTGAGGATAGTGGTGCCATTGTTTGGAATAATATGTGACATATTTTTGTAATGCTTTCAAATTACTGAAATCACTGCCTTAGGAAACAGAAAAAAACCCAACCAGAGTTCCCCTGAATACAAATGTGCAACATGTTCCTTCCCTTTTTAGGAGCTTTGCCTTCCACTACAGGTCTTTTCTATGGGTATGCTGAATGCAGTCACATGTGACATGACAGTCATGTTTGTTACGTGTGTGACAAAACCAAAGCTATATTAAAAATGCATTTTTTTTGTTTTTTGAATATATGATCTAAATGCTTTCAAATACAATATACACATATTTCAGACCTGTAATTACATTATTGTTTAGTC
Organism: Amblyornis subalaris; assembly: GCA_018881555.1. Classification (NCBI taxonomy): domain Eukaryota; kingdom Metazoa; phylum Chordata; class Aves; order Passeriformes; family Ptilonorhynchidae; genus Amblyornis; species Amblyornis subalaris. Next base: position 828,308 of record JACAXG010000055.1, read on the forward strand.
AGTATCTCTGTTAATCCTGAAAATACCTTTCCATTCTGTCAAGGATATTATCCACTGCTACTGAAGTGAAAAGTGAAAATTCATTAGATTTTATTGGTTTTGGGGTACCATTGGCAGTGAGAAAGGATATTCTAGAACTGATAGCCTTCTTGCCTCTTGGTCACTTCAATTTAGGCTTCAAAATCAGAAAAGATGAACCACATAAAACCCATCCATAATCAGAGATTGTATTTCACTGCAGTTATTCAGCACAACAGAAGCACACACCATAATTTCATCTCTCTTGTTAAGACTTAGAAGCTGTTCCAGTGCTGAATAACTTCTAGAAGTGAATAAGCCACCAACTTCTTTTCTTTTGTGAGTTCTGTAATCCACTCTAACCGGTTTTAAAGGTGGAAGTGATACTGGTGATATGTAGGCTCTGCAGAGATTTTGGGATCAGTCATCTTTCCTGTTGTTAGAAGGTGTCTCATTATCTAATAAAATCAGGAATTTTTTATTAGCTGTTTGTATTTTTTGTTAGATCAGGTGGTGTCATTGGGTCTAAATGCCATGTTTTGATCTTTCTTTACCATGTCTTTGTAGTGTTGCGCACAAATTTTGTACTGTGCAAAATCTTGTTAAAAAAGCAGCTCAGCCTACTGCCAACTTGAGACTGAAGTAAAAGAAACATCAGGTGATTTGGTTGCCCTGAGATAACATCCATTAAATATTTGTACAGCTTTATAAAAAATTATCTGTTGTTATCAAGCTGTGAGGATCAAAGGAGGAAAATGCTAGTGTTAAGTATGATTGATACCTGTGACATCTACATACTCCCTAAATGGAGAATAAATTTTTGAATTTGTGGGACATATTTGGATTGTATCCACTATAATAAAACGTAGGGCTAAATCTGTAGAAACATTCCCTACTATTAATCAAGTTCTTCAGCAAAGGCGTTCTCCTAATAGCATTGGACATGTTCTTCTCAGTAGAATAGAAATKATTCCAGTTGATTAATTGATTACAAATTGAAGAAGTCCTGTGTGATGTTCAGAGAGTGAAGTTCAAAGACTACTTCTAGATACTACTTCAGTCTGTTCTCTGGCCCCTTGAGCAGTTGGCATAGTCTGGCTCACATCCCTGTGCTATTCTATTTTCCAGTCAGAGACAGTGGCAGTAGCCATACTGCAGGAAACTTGGTTATCTTATCCCTTATGTTTTCCCACTGGAAAATGTCTTCACTTCAGGTATGTTTTTCATAAATTTAATCCTTATTTTGGGGCTTGAGAAGATTTTCAAGTCAGTAATCTATACCTTCTTAAGTGTGTTTGCAGGCAGCTTTAAGAGTGGTTTATCCAATTCCCTGTGAGAATTTTGAGTTAAATTTTCATTCTGGTTTACTTCGTAATCCACTTTGTTCCCAAGATGCTAGCCTTCTATTTAAAGATTAGAGCCGTGCATGTTTTTCTAAATGTCAGCAGGAGCTGCATCTAATATTCTTTTATAAATATCCTGGTCATCTCTGAGTGCTTTCTACTACATGATGGTCCCAAATAGTCAAACCAAATAAGCTTGGTGCAGGAACACCATGCTGTTGTTGGCCATGCTCTGGTTTTCTGCTTAGAAATCAATGGCATAAGAAGGCAACACTGGCAACAAATATATAAGGAGCTGTAGTGCTCAGTGAGGTCTTCGAGGTGAGAACAACAACCTGGAATTTCATATTCTGCTAAAGAAGGTGATGGGATTTATGACTTTGGCTCCGTTCCAGCAAAGTACTTAAAGCCAAGGCATAGTCCCATTACATAAATCTATTTATAGAGGTAGATATATTCCCTCTTTAATAAATGCAAGCAACTCATTAGCATTAATAGAATTTATGAGTACGCTGTAAGAAGAAGAAAAGGTAACTATCAGTTTGAACAATAATTTCTTTATTATTGTTATAACAATAATTCTTTATCTTTTTTTTTGTAATAACGTCTAAACTTTGTCCACAAAAAAAAAAAATCTACACATTAGGCTTGTTCACATTACATCTCTGAGGGTCAGATTGTTTGAACACTGAGAAATCATAATATCTATYACATACATGATTTGAGCTGCAGCTTTTGACACAGCTTTTATTAAAAAAAAAACAACAAATCTGAACAGAATTGTAAATTAAATTATTAAAATCATAAGAAAATTTAAGGCAGCATCCATAAGTATGCTTATTTTGCAAGAATGGAAACCCATTGATAGTTCCCCTTCCACAGTGTCTTTTAAGAAAGTCTTCTCACAAATTATAAGTCATTGATACATCATTTGTTACAGGATCCTGCAATTATGGAGGAAAGTTCAGAAGATTAATGTCTAGAGGTTGAAATAAGCATGAAAAATACTTATTCAACAGGCTCTGGGAGGAGCAAAAGGATTATTTGATATAAAGGTAGAAGGGGCTACAGCCAACTAAAGTTTTGACAATATATATGAGTTACCTTGGAAAATAAGTAAGAAGCAGCCAAATATTGTTTGTGCTTTGGGTTCAAGTTCAGCCAAGTACTGCCTATTACAGAACTGCTTTTAGTTGCTCAACCATAGTAATATTTTCAAACATGAATCATTTGGGAATTCAGAGTCTGTGGGGAAACAGTGTTTGGGATTTGGTGGAGAGCAGTGAAGGCAGGAGGAGATGTGTCAGAAGACCCAATGGAAATGGAAGGAATTTCTGCAAGATACAATGAAAGGAAAGGTTTAGCAGAGGTGGAGAAGAAAAGCAGGAGCTGAAACAAAGAGAAGGGAATTTGGAGGAAGGCTGGGAGATTCACAAACCTGGGGTAAGAGATGCAGAGGGCAAGGAATAGCCAGGGGTGATACAGCAGAATCATGTGCTGTGGAAAGGACAGGATTACTGTGACCCCAAGGCCTGGATTTGTTACTTCTCAGCACTACTGGTAGTGAAAAATGTTCATCATCAGAACCAGCTCAATGTTGCTTGTCATTTCAGACAAAACTGAGTATTTTTTTCTCTAAGTAAAAGAGAAAAACCTCTCTCTGGCTGCTGCAGTGTGGGGCCAGAGTGGGAACACCTCCTCCTGTTTGCACTGCCCTGTCCCAGGCACACAGGCTGTTGCTGGTGGCAGTAATAACGGCAAGGTCATCGCCTCAGGACCATGCCATTGAGAAGAGATGACAGCGAGGACGTGTCTTACCAGGACAGTCTGCCAGTGTGGACACCTACTTATTTTGCCTCTGCCCGAAGCTGGCCTTGTGCTCCTCTCTGGGTGGTGAGTCCACATGGAAAGAATGTCCTCTTACTGCCAGCCCCTACTCCTTCTTCACAAGCAAGCTATCTTAGCCTGGGCCACGTCCCTAAATAGCACCGTAAGAATTTTTTTTTTTGAAAATAYATGAAATTTCTTACAGTTTCCAACCTCCTTGTTTTTTCCCTCAGTGCTCCTGAACCCTTGTTTTCTCCACAGAATTGTCTCAGTCAGAGCAAGGGATAAGTGGTGATCACTGAACCAGTAACTACTCAATATTTCTTTTTAACATCAGCCATATGGTAAGTCTGTGATCATTGCCTAACTCGGTCAGGGGCTTAGGGACGCAAAGCTTCTTATGCCTTCGTTAGGCCAGCTGTTTCAGTTGGGAGGCTGAAGATCAGGCATCCATAGTGCTGAATTTATCTAAAAAAATCTTACTATGTAGGGAAGGATTTAAAAAAATCTGACTCTAATATGTGCTGAGGATTCTTACCTAAGAATTCTTACCAACTATCCAAGGCTAGCCAGAACATGACATTCCTTCCTTCTCATCCTTCTTGCTGGTTTTCTTGCATTCTTGATCATATCTTATCAATCATCCATTTCTTTTACTTCTCACTGATTTCAGCAACATCAGAAGGGGAAACAAGAACATTTGATTTCCAGTTTTATTTTAAGCAGAGTTCAAAAGTTTCCATAACAGCTGGTGGTAATGCAAAATACATTTTCTGTCATACTACTTTAAAATAAACTTTCCAGCAATATCACAAAAGCAGTAGCATTATGATCAAATTAATTAATGACAGTGCAATTACATGACAGATGTCTAGTAACTTCTCACTTTGCTGCAGATCGTAATCAGATGTGCTTTAAATGCACCTTGTGAAATAACACTGTCCTTAAAGCTCTTCAGAACATTAATAAACTTCCTTGTGATGTAGTTGCTGGGAGTGGGGAGGAAAAGTGCTATTACCTAAAAAAATAAGAAAAAAAGTTTGCATTTTTCCAATATACATRATGGCTTTACACTGAGAATGGAACTGGGTGCTGAGTTGGCTGTGGTTGTGTACTGTGGTCCCAACCAGAGCCCAGCCACCTCTYGCCCTTGGCTTGCCCCAAAGCTGTCCCATCAGCTGATCCCATTCCCACAGGTGTGTCTCCTGCTACTGTAAATTGAAGCAATTGGATAGACAGAAATTATGCTAATCTTAGGCCTTGTGCTTGAAAAGGGAAGAGAACTTGGTTTAAAATAACTTATCATCTGCCTTTCCTCCTCAGCTTAGGAATTGTGTTAGAAGCAGAAGGCTTCTGTGGGTATGTTAACAAAAAGGTCAACCCCTCCTCCTCGCCCTCCACCCCCAATAAACAGTGCTGGTAAACTGGCAATGGATGAGGAGAAGGTTGAGATATTCAACGACTTTGTGCCTCAGTCTTCAATGGCAGTGAGGGTGCTGGTGGATGAGAGGCTGACATGACCCAGCAGGGTGCGCTTGCAGCCCAGAAAGCCAAATGTGTCCTGGGCTACATCACAAGCAACACGGGCAGCAGGTGAGGGAGGGGATTCTGCCCCTCTGGGGACACCCCACCTGGAGTTCTGCATCCAGCTCTGGGATCCCCAGCACAGGACATCAGCTTGTTGGACCAAGTCCAGAGGAGGGCCACTAACATGGGATAGAGCATCTCTCCTATGAGGAAAGACAGGGATTGTTCAGCCTGGAAAAGAGAAGGCTTCAGGATGACCAAAATGCACCCATCCGGTACCTGAAGGGAGCCTAAAAGAAASATCAAGAGAAACATTTTACAAGAGCATGTAGTGACAGGACAAGGAGGAATGGCTTTAAACTGAAAGACAGTAGGTTTAGATTAGATATTAGAAAGAAATTCTTTGCTGTGAGGGTGGTGAGACAGTGGATCAGGTTGCSCAGGAAAGTTGTGGATGCTGATCTCTGGAAGCGTTTAAGGCGAGGTTGGATGGAGCTCTGAGCAACCTGGTCTRGTGGAAGGTGTCCCTGCCTGTGGGGACAAGATGATCTTTAAGGTCCCTTCCAAATGAAACCATTCTATGATTTTTCTATTAATTTGTCAAGCAAAAAGTCCTGTTCTTGAGTCCAAATCCCCAGTTGGAAGTAATCAAATGGATCCTTCAAAACCAACATTACAGAACCATTCCTGCTGCAGACCCTGCACAGAGGGTTTTGTGCCTCCTGGAACAGGAGAAAGAGGAGTTGCAATCCAATAAACAGAGCTGCAGTATCAGCTACTCCTTATTGTAACTTTCCACAGTATCTCCCAACACGTGCTTCAGTAACTGCTGGCAAGCATTGACTTTGGGAACACTAATCTCCCTGCCAGCTTGCTCATGGTACCAGTGAGTTGCTAGTAACAGCGTGTCAGCAGTTGTAGTTACTGCCTCCAGGTTAAGAGGCATTTTCCCATGCTCTGTAATTACCAGCCAAACACCAAAGAATTAACACTGTCCATCTGACAGATTCTGTGATACTGTGTGATTGCTCCCACTGAAGCAATAACCATTCACTGACCGACTGGCTCCTGCAGAAGACTTGTTTTATAGCTCCGTTCAAACACATTTAAGAAAACAAGAATCTGAGAGACTCTGTGGCCTGATAAAACTAAGACATTGTAGCTTACACACTGACGTTTTCAGAGCTTTGATTTCAGACACCAAATTGCACAGTCATCGAGGCAATCAGTTTAGAATGACAGAAAACATTTAGTTAAACATAAAAAAATCATCTGTTGCATAAATAAAGGTACAGAGAAAAAGAAAAGAGATGAGTTTGCTAATGGAAGGAAACAAATAAAAAGCCTGTCTATGGAAGAAAGCTTGAATAAAAATAGAGTGATGGAGAGGTTCTCTCCAAATATCTGTTTATAATGTGCAGTCATTTCAGTTTAGCACCATGAGGAATGAAAAGTATAAGCCAGCATCAAGGGCTTCAGGCCAAACTTAGTGTTCTGGTTGTCAGCAAATGGTGAAAATGCTGTCAATTAGCAAAAATCATGCTCTGTCCTCTCACACCAAAACAGTGATAATATACCCTTTGATTGCCTGGCAGCACTAGGATGAGAGAAGGCAGCCTGCTGATGGGAAAGGACCTATGAAAATAAGAACTCCCTGTGTAAGAGTGGAGGGGCTCCTGAACTGCAGCCAYGGCACGGCCAAGTGCCTGTGGAGAAGGGAGTGGCTGGTGGGCTCAGAGRGGAACAGCACGAGCCAGGGTTCTGGAAAACGAGAGAACTTCATTTTTCTGCTTGTTTATGTCACTGGGTGATGCATCTAAGTCCTCCCCTCTGCTGAAGGAGTGAGGAAAACGAGACAGTGGATCCCAGGTAGACATGAATGACTTTTCATTAGGTGTTTAACATTTTGGGTATATACAATCTGTCTTGGTTCTGAGATGCAGAGGAGAGTGAGACATTCAGAAAATCAAATCCAGTACCAAAATATCACCAGGAATTATTTAGGAAGCATAGATACAGGGATACAATTTTTATTTTGTTTAGGAAAATGGGTTCACAGGCATTGAAGTGAAATCTGATCTTGATTATATTGCTATAAACCAGTAGTAAACATGACTGAGAGCAGAAATAGATCAATAAAAGTCAGTCGTAAAACTGAAAATAGAGAGAGATATTAGGAGTTTGTTAAAGTGGAAGAGGATATTAACGGATCATATGAGAGCCAAACCCTTTAGCTTGAGACTCAAATGTGGTTCTACTCATCACGAAGTTGTGATCCTGAAGAGTTTCATGCTGCACAAGTGCATGGATAAACTGAAAACTTGGAAACTGGTCACCTTTTGCTTTAAACTGTGGCAAATGGGAACCAATTTTTCATGATCTTGTTCTTTGAAGTTTTCAGATCGTTGAGTTCAACAATAAAAAATGAYATCGGCAGCATAAAGTTTAAAGTACCGAATTGATTTTTAAGCTCAGACAGCCAAAGGCAAAAGTTCTCAGGAACATAAAAATGTTAAGCCATGGGGTTCTGGGTCTAAACGTTACTGTAGATCATTTCTGCTTGTAATGCAATGTGTATGGGACAAATCTGTATCTTGGTAAATGCCTTGCTTTAAATTCCTCCACCACAAGTACATTAAAATCATTCATAGGTACTTAGAGCATCAGCTTTTGAGTAAAAGGTCTGAATGGGAAAGAATTTTCTGAATCCTGTAGGTGACTGCCAGTGAAAATTCTGTATTACTAAAAGGAAAACAGTTGCTAATGGATATTCAATAGTGAAATGTGTTATTGAAAAATGTAAGAGAAGAACCTAGCTGATTAGGCAGTGCACTGCTTGTACATGTCAGAGGTACTCTGTCCCATGGTCACATCTTTGGCCGGATGCTTCTCTTAATCCCAGASTTCTGTGTTGCTCATTACACCTTTTTGTTGTCCTTCTTGCAGTTTTTGTGRAGGTTTTAAGCTTTTCAGAGCTGAACCTTTTTCAGCTCAGGCAGCCAACACCATGTAGCAYAATGCTGTGCTCTGCTCACTTGCCACAGTCGCTGGTACTGCAGAGGTAGGSAATAGCAATGCAGGTTGCATCTGCCTGTTCAGGACACTTGGAACTTAATAGAAAAATCAAGATATTTTGTTATTTGGAAATTGGAAAGATAATACTCAATAGTTTGAGTTAACAACAAAGCCTGAAATCACTGCTGATATTGGGAACTGTGTGGTTTAAGTTTGCTTGCATTTTGCCTCTGATTTCATTGATAATTTCAGCCCACTGAGCAACATTTAAGAATTTGTTCTTAGTATTCCTGGTTGCCAGCTTGTGTCTGTGTGATTAGAAAAGCAATCCTTTTGCACATTTGTGAGCATTTATGTAATAGAAAAGATTTCAGTGGAATAAATGTGTCCCTTGAACAGGACCTGATTTATAGAATGCATCGCATTGTGCATCACCTTGCTTTAACCTCAGGACATGTTCTTCCTGGTTTTGCCAATGAACTTTAGGATAGTTGGGGGTTTCCTGAGAGTGTTGATGATATTATTCCATGTTTGTACTGGATGGAGAATGTTTTAAACTTCCCCATATTAAAACCCAGAAGTTGTTCACCCTTTCTGCCATCAACTTCTATTTTTATATCAGCACACAGGGCTGCAGATTGTGAGGTGTCACAATTTATAAGATTGTTGTTAGTTTGGATTTAATGTTTCTTTGATATTGGAGAGTAAAACAGCAAAGGACATGGTGTCACCTCTTTTGATACTTTGGTGGCAAAAGTGATAAAACTATTTCCTTCTTACATCTGATATTTTGTGAAATTTCAGTGAGAGGTTTGGGTCAGTGTTTCTTTCTGCATTTCTCAATTCTGTAGTTACTAATTTTTGTAAAACTGCCTGAGCTTCTCATTGGTATGGCAGCAGTGAACATGCCCCTTGCTTGTGTCCATACCAGGATATCCTATCCCAAACTTCCTTTTAACCTTGCAGATTCTTTCACTATGTGGGTAAACCTGCAAGGCCTCTCTAGAGATCATACGGCATGAGAAATCTCATATAAAAATATAGTAATAAACAATCTAAAGTAATGTCAAGCAGTTGGAGAAAAAACAACATCAAAATTAAAACTAGTTCTAACAGAGGATCAGTGAAATGAAGGACTTTTAATATTCATGCATTATTTCCCCATTGAGCATGTCTAGAGTGCAGGTAARTAGTTACAAAGCAAAATGTCATATTAACCTTTTCTCCCTATTTTTGATTCACACCATTTAAACACAGCCCCTACACTGGAGCACAGATAGTTCCATAAGAGAGTTATTCAGCTGGAGGAAACATTAATCTTTAAGTATAAGGTGGCTCAGTTTATATTCTGTTACGGATTATTTAGTGCTTTTCATATACTATAGCTCAAAGTGTTTTACTAAGCAATGAACTATGGTAGAGATGTGCCATGAATGCAGAACTCACCAGAGCTACAGATACAAATGCATTAGAGTTATTTTCTGTGTCTGAATGCTGTCACTTGGATCTATACCAATGATGCATAGGGATGAGTCCTGTGCAAAATAGATGTTTGCTTTTATGGACTAACCAGAAGATGTGAATCCAGGAGTAATATTTGCGAACAGGAAGGCTGTTTTTGAGATAAAGGTTTTTTGCCACACCATGAAAACACAATTGAATATGTGCAAAAAATGCAGGCMGAAAAAATATTAGTAAATATGAAGCATTATTCTACTTTTTGTTTTTCTTTAATTTATTTTTTTTATTTCACCAACAGCTAGAATTCCACAAAATAACCAGACACCATATTTTTCCATCAATTGCAGAAGTGTGTGGTGGGARACAGTTCTTTCCAGAAGACCTTACACTCTGGATAGATAGGACAGGAGAAGGGTGGTGGTGGCAACTAAAAGATGAGAATTGATGTTTGAAAGCAAAGGAGCTAGAGGTGTATGACAAATTAATGCTGAGCAGCTGCCGAACAACACACGTATCTTTAGCCTGTTCAGTCRCGAGGTCATGCTAATGTGCTTCATCATCCTTCACTGGAAAGGCAGGAGAGTCCTTGCAACCAGTGATGCTTCTTGGCTGCTCTGAAGTGACTTTGTTCACTACTGTGATTTGACCTTGTTTGATCATTTGCCTAAATCCTCAGTCACATAGAGACTGGAGTGGTTTGCACCTTCTTTGATATTTGAATCTTGCTATTTTTATTCCTCTTTCCAGTATCTTGAACCCTCTTACCTTCCATGGAAGTCTCCTGTCTTTTGCTGTATTTAATGAAGCTTATAAGAAGATAAAGAGTCAGGATAGAATTTTAAAAGAACAGAGAATATTACATATCTGCTGTGCTTCCTTTAAGTCTCGTCCTTCTGTAGCACAACAGTGTGAAGGCAGCAGTCTAAGACTGTGGGAATAAAAAAGAAGAAAGGTATCTTGAAAATTAAAGATTACAATTGCACTGAGTATCTCCAGTCATGTGGTGTGCTATAGCATTTCTTAATGGATACCTTGGGCAACGTGAGGCTCTTCACCACTTACTGCTCTTACTGGTTATCACAGAAAKGAAACAATCTGAAGGTTGTTTCAAATACGAGGAACAACATTACACTGAAGCAACTACAATAGCTTTTTTCTCTCTCTTTCCATTCTTCCTGTTGCCTTTATTCAGAGGCGTTTGGAAGATCACCAAAGTCAAGTTATAATAATTTCCAGAATTTCGATTTTTTTCTTCTTCTGGAAGAACAGAACCCCAATTTTTCTGTGTGTCTTGTGCTCAATATGGTATTGTACAAAAAGCCCAATTGAATTAATAAAATAATTGRCCTGATATGACATCAGCAGAAAACCACAAGAATATTGGCTTTTGGAAGAAAAGGATTGTGGTCTGAGTAGCCCACTTTTGGAGCATCAATTCTTCATGTTCTGCTACAGGTAACAGTCCAGTGCCTTATCTTTTGGACTGGAACGCTCAAATTTAGTTTTTGAGTGGGGTTTTATTTTTTGTATTTTTGCATCTATGCAGAAAGGTTGTGAGGTACATCTCCTTCAGGCATTGGGCAAAGTTAAATATTTCTATGATTATTAGATTGTGTCTAATAATTCAGTGTCTCTACTTATGATTCTGGAGTTTGACACTTGATGTAAACAGGCATTAAACTCTTTATTTCAATTAATCTTCTTATTCTAAGGAATGAATAATCTAGCTAGATGAGCTGTGAAACTTTAGAGTAAATGCTCTAAGTAGACTGAATAGACCAGACCCATTTCTTTTCAAATCTTTCCTGTTTTATTCTCTGCCACCAAGGGAGGTCAGCTCAGATTCCCTACATGATCTTCATGGCAAGTCATTAGAACAAAAACAGTTTTCTGTGGTTAAGTTCTTTTGCTGTGGGGGTTTAATAGTCTCTCTGTTCTTTGCTATGAATTGGTTGGTTCTTGCTACAAGCACACTAGTGCATTATTATGTAAAAAAAAAAAAATTAAAAAAATTRATGGCATGTTAACATGAGGTCTTGGTTCAGTGTTAAGCACTATTTTTTATACTGGAAGATTGGCTACAGTTTAAAATACCAAGATCTGTGTTCTGACCCTCACTCTAACAGCTTCTTCACAGCCCCAGGCAATTCRTTTTAACTTTCTTCTCTCAGAACTGTGGGTGATAATGAATACTTCAGTATCTCACAGGGTGCYGGAAAACAAAACTTCTGCTGGATAATCCACAAGGAGAAGGTGGTATGGCAAAGGAAAGATACATTATTAACCATAAGTTAAAAGCAAATGCTGTTAAAATAGCATTAAAATCATATGTGTTTCAGGCAAATGCACCTTCTGAGTAGCTAACAGAGAACAGCATCTGCTATATGCTGTCAGGAGTGGAGGAGCAAAATGTCAAATGTGCTCTGCTTTGCCACAGTTCTTGATGCAGCTCTCGTGTGTCCCAGCTCTCAGATYGCCTTTGTGTCACTCCCTGGACTGGGGGTGTCTGGCTCATGCTGGGGAGCCCAAACCAGGACATACTCCAGGGCTCCAGCTGTAGCCTTGCATGTTCCAAAGTGAGGTGGCAATCACTTCCTGTGAGAAAGTCTCATGTAGTGCGGAAATAGCTACTCCCTACCTAATTTAAGTTCTTCCAGAGCTTTGCACATGATTTCTCTCTTTGAAACCACTGAAGAGGTCTCAAACAATTTAGGATTGGAACTATATTAATATAYATAATTAATATATTAATTAACTCTTTTGCCGTAAGGATCCTGGAGTGCGGGGAGGAATCCATAGTACCTTTTGTGTAGAAAGCCCAGGGTAGAATTCTTTACTGTTAACTGCTGAGGACCATTGTCTCTGTGGAACAACTTTATTCATATTCTTGCAGTGCATCTTAAATATTTGTTGCTAGAGAAATAAAATTGTCTGACTCTTCTCATGCATAATTTCTATTGTTGTTAATATTAAAAGTTTGCAAGCTGAGACAAAAGTGCTATCAGGAGTGGCATGGTGGGAGGGACGATGCTCTCCTGCTACACCGGGCACTTGCATAGGAAAACAACTCTCGGAGAAGTCACCTATAAAACAGATGAAATTGCTGGGAATTGATGAATACCATGGCAGTTACGTAAAACTTACAAGTGATAATAGATAGGGAAATGTGAAAGYTCATTTAGTGAGACGCATGAATATTGTAACCAAAAGAGTGATTAAGACCCTGTGTGTGACTACTGCAACACATCAGTTTGTGACACAAACCAGCAGGGCAATATTCCAGTATTTGGTGTGCTGGTTACAGCGCAATGAAATAAAGTCTATTGCTTTGCAAGTTGTCAAACAGCTCTGTAAAATGTGGAACTAATCTAATAGGTTATTTTTTCTTACTGATAATGCAGCACAATTGATGTAAAAATCTGCACATTTATATAAATAATGCTTCAGTCACCTTAGAAGAATACCTATATAGGTAAAATTCTTATTTCTCTGGTTATGCTGTGGTTTGGTGAAAAACCTTTCATGGAAGGGGCAGCAATCAGTTCTTAAAGTACATAAGCAATCTCTTGTACTTGACTAACATTTAAAGCTGTCTTATGGAATCTCTTTCTTGCTTTGCTCTTAGCCATTTGAACTTTCCTGTTGTCAGTAAGATCTATAAAATATGACAAGGGGATTCTGGTTTATACACAAGTGAACTTTGAGCTCTTCTAAGACAGTGGTCACAAGCAAAACCTAAACATATCAGAATTATTATTATTATTATTATTATTATTATTATTATTATTATTATTATTATTATTATTTCAGAAAGCACCAATGTCTGATGGTTTAGTGCACTTTATGTTCAATTCATGCAGCAAGATTCCAAAAGCAAATACACATTCCTGCAGTACTGCAAAAATTACCCTCAAGTAACTGTTTTCTGGTGTGGGAGATAGGGTGTTTCTTAAGTTTCATACTTCTTTACCCAGCAGTGTGTTTTGAACAGCAAACTGTTTGAGTAGATCAGTTGCAGGTGCTCTTTGGTAGTGGCTTATATGCAAATATGTCCAATGCTTCTGTGGGCTTCAGCTAGTAAGACTGCTAAAGTATTCCTGCAGGAAAAAACATCATAAGCAAGTCATGGCTTCACCTTTGAACCACAGCAAGATGTTTTTCCATAGTAAATAGAATACTGAAGCCTGAACACAATATTGCTTATCTGCATTCGTTTCTAATGCATTAATTAGTTGTATTTCTGTATAATTTAAATGTTACGCACTTTTTGGAGAGGATTTTGATTTTTTTTTTAAAATTTTCATTGCATTTATTTGCTGGGGTAAGTATTGGCCAAGGTATGGTCTGGGGAACACGTATTCTGCGAACGCCTAAATAAGCATTGCATTGAGGGTTTAGGTCAAATTCTATACTTTATTACATATTTGTAAGAAATTACTTTCAAATTTCATATGACATATCCTTCAATTCCCACTAGTTTAGGACGTGACATCCAGTGCAAAATATATTCAGAGACCTCAGGTACTAGATCTATAATAAAATTGCTTTCCTGATTCCATGGCATGTTTTATAGAAGCTTTATTTAAAAGCAGATATGAGGTTTTCTTTTTATTTCAGGACTCTCTTTTGGTATTTGTAATTTCTTTTCTCTAAATGATCATCTGTTGCAGCGTTAGTAAATTACTTCCTGTTTAGAAACCATATACTGGTTTCACAAAAGTGCAAATAATTTATATTAAGAAGGTTGGAGCTTTCACTGTAGGTGTCTGAAGGTGCTGTTCAAATGGATAAAAATAAAAGCAATTTCTTAGGCATATTGTGTTTTAATCTATATTTCTCAATATCTATAAGGCAACACTCTTATGTTTAAATCAAAATTTAAGACTTAAATCTTGTATTGACAGAATAATTGTATGTTATTTAACAAATCATATTTTACATAAACATAACTAAAAGTAACAAAAAAGTGTAAGGTAAAATCTCAGATCTATTCAGCTGGTATTAAAATCGCTGTTGAGTTGGGCGTGCTGGGATTTCACGAAGAGCCCTGCTGAGCCTCGGGAGTAGGTTTGTCTCTGGCGATGTCATCTGAGGGTGCGGCTGGCAAGGTGTCACTCTGAGCGCTCCCTGAGTGCCACCAACAGGCCCTGGCAGCGTTTGCAGAACATGGTGCCTTCTGCCTTMACACCTAGACAGGCGTCACCAGGGTCCTCTGTCACGTGCTGAACGCAGACCATGAAAGAAAAACCCTTCAAATTACAGATCCTTTCAAAATCTTTCCCCTGTGTAGTAGTTTGTCCTTCCAAACATCACTGCTGCAGGCTGTTCGTGCTTCTTGGACTCTAACCTCACTCCGTGCAAGGGGGTCCAAAGGTGTAAAAACTCATGGATATTTGACAAGTAGGTTGATATTGTTAATAAAGGAGATGAACCCAGCAACAGGAAGGATGAAGAATGCCTTAATGAAATTTGGAAAATCCAGCTATGTTTTGTTGGAGAGAAAAATAGCAAGGATTTTGCTCTATTATAACTTGGTTGTAAATGACCAGTCACATACCAAAAGATCAACCAGGACAAAGGAACGAGACCCCTCTTCAAACAGATAAAGGGATTTCTCATTTAATTTGTTTTATATTAATAAATACACTCTTGAGATTTTGTGTACTTGCTGAAGGCATAAAAATCCATGAGCAGAATATAGCCACTCACAGCTCCTTTTTTTCAAAATCGTGTTTAATTTGCRTTTTGGTTGTGTAACTAATTATGACACTCACAGCCCTTGTAACTGCTATGCATCTTTCTTCATTTTCTGTCTAAAAGAGGGTTTGTTCCTTGCTCCACAGCAAAATTAAGCAGTCACTTCTGAAAAACAATGAAATCCAACAAAATAAACTTTATCTTTTTCAAAGACCTATGTTGATACCCATGGAAGGTTGTGCAGCACATATGCCTGTAAAATAGTAGGGTTGGGAGAAAGTTAATACAAAAAAGAAAGATTTGTTAAGCCAGAGGTGCTGCAGAATAATGAGAAATGAAGAATTTACACTATTTTGAGAGAAAATTTAAATCTTAATCCCAGTGTAGAGATGTAAATAGGAAGGCAAACTGTCCTGGAGCAGGTATGTCAGGGTGTGCAATCTCTTGTTTGGGTGTGGATGCACTGTGGCCTATGGGAAGTGGTTGGGTCTGAACAGTAAATGCGGAAGTTTTGCTGCTTGATGTCAGGACATCTTTGAGTATGAAAACAGATGTATAATTCTGCTGGCCTTCATTGTAACACTGCTTGGACAAAAAGCAGCAGGGGCTGGTCACACTGCTGCACACCTGGGAAGCTTTCAGCTGGAAGAGTTGGCAGGATTTACCAAAGGTCAGGGAGGATATCAGGGGGTTTATGGATTCCCTTTCTCTGCAGATGTTGCCTGATAACCCTTGTGAGCAGCACCAGCTCAAGAGGTTGTGCAGGTTGTTACCAACCAATTTGCCAAAGCACTAAGAAAGGGCAAAATACACTTGCAATTATCCTGACAAAGCAGGTCCAGTTTAGCAAACCTCAGGCTATAGCCAATTATTCTTATGGATGAACATTTAATCATATGATATCCAGGTAGTTTGTTGTACAGTTACTCTTAGATTTTGCAGTATTCTTTAATATCAGATATGACAGCTTTGCTTTTTCTCTGCTGTGTTCTGAGTGCATATAAAATCCCCAGGTTAAATATGTGTGGAAACATAACTATCAAAATAATAGAGCTTTACAGAGCTACAGGAACAGCCAAGGTCCTGTGTTAAAAAGACACATTTTGAATTAGTCTTTATTTCTGTGTCAYAAGAGTTCAAATAAAACAACAGTTCCAATCCTCCGAACTGTATTATTAAGAGGTTTTATGACCATGCTCAAACAATTTATACCAAATAAGACTGATGAAAAATATTATTGAGCAAGACAGAACACTATAGCTATGATAAGCAATATTTCATGTCCTTGCTAATTAAGAAATGCAGCAAGAAAATATTTCACTTATTTTTCTATAGTAATGAGTTTCTATCTTTATAGAAAAACATGCTTAACTAAATGACAGAAATCCAGTCCACTTTCTTTATCTCTCTGAAATA
Source organism: Amblyornis subalaris (assembly GCA_018881555.1). Lineage (NCBI taxonomy): Eukaryota > Metazoa > Chordata > Aves > Passeriformes > Ptilonorhynchidae > Amblyornis > Amblyornis subalaris. Next base: position 844,612 of record JACAXG010000055.1, read on the forward strand.
ATTTGTTATAACCCCTCCCTATTTCTTTAAAAGAAATTGTAAAACAAACTGATAGTTGAATTGTCATAATCCCAGTATCAGAAATATGTTTAGAATTGGTAATTTGATAATAAAACAATTATTGTGACTCTTTGCAAGGGCAAAAGAAGTTGGCAATAAACATATAAAAAAGGTGTACTTAGAAAAATGGGAACTAAAAATAATACCATTTTCCTGTTTTCTTTCTTACTTTTCTTAAGCAAAGAGTTAGCTACAGTTTCTTTTACTAGGTCGACTTTTGAAATACTTATGTGCTTAATACACTTTACGTAGTTTTAAATCAGCTGCCCACCCCAAYTGGCATTGTTCATAGGCAAGTGAAGACCTGCATCACCTGCAACTGGTAGCACTAAACAAAATTAGATTAAATAAGGAAGAGGATGATTAACACTCTGAGGAAAATTGACTCAGTGCTGATTGTCTCCCTCTAAAAAAGTGTAGCTAAACAAGAGTGGTTGCACAGAAGAGCAAAGAAAATGATCAGGGACTTTAAGAAAGGAATTCTCATAGAAAAGAAGTGTGAATAAGATCAAGATTGTTTTTTTTCAGAAGGGGAAGTAACAATAAATGTGTGTTGGAATTGACCTAATAATATGAAAAGTAACATATTGATCTTCAGACTTTTTAATCATAATTAATTTCAAATTTTTGAAAGACTGTGAAAATGTATACATCAAGGCTTGTACTAATCTCTAGTTTGATCTAGATATTGATCAAGTGTTACTGCACATCGGTATGATAATGGCTTCTTGCACCTGTTTCTGAAACATCTGTTACTGTTAGGAATGAGAAACAGAGCCAACTAAAAATTTGTTTAGTGACAGACGAATGTCCTTCTGGTTATGACAAGCTCGGATCAGTCAGTGGCTCACTGCTGTGTCCAAACCAAGACTCTCAATCTGTGAGCTCTTTCAGTATCTACAGTTTTGCATCCCCTGTTCATAAAAATAAAAATGTTCAGTTGGATAATCTTAGTCTTTCTGATTCTCTGAGGAATTAATCTTGTGTCRAAAGGATCCCTTTAGAAATGAACTGATTTTTTTTTGTTGTTTAGTAGCTCAGTACATTGCACTTGAAATGCAGCAATGGCCATGAGTATTTTGAAGACTTTATTACTCTTGATGTTAAATTCCTCAGCAGTGGGATCAGTGGATATTCTGTTTTTTAACTTGCATTGTGAAATGCCTCGTGGGCTTTGTATTATAGTAGGAAATAATATTAGGGTATCAGTGTATATTCTGGTTTTTAACTTGCATTGTAAAATGCCTCATAGGCTTTGTATTATACTAGGAAATAATATTAGTGTATTGTCATTCCCTTTGAAAGAAAAAAAGAAAAATTAGATTATCAACTTTTGCAATTTTGAAGTTTTCCCCTTGCTCACATGCTGGGGACTACCCTGGCAATGGAGGTAAACACTGAAGGTCCGTCTATTGCCTACTCAACAGGCCTGCACAGAAAATTGAGGTTCCTGTCCTTGGAGGCTCATAGCTTGTTTGATCACACCTACACACAGTTGTCTCTGAAGTGCAGTAGTTCCCCACTATGTCAGTGGAAATAGAGGAGAGCAATTCCAGATGGAAATTCAAGTCCTACTGATTTCCCTGAGGAAGTTGGCCATTTCTTTTGTTGTGTGTAGAGGCAGTTTATGGTAATTATGGTGTAATTATGTTCACCTAATTTTACATCTCTGCAGGCATTAGTAGAGTCTGGTTGGTATGGCATATACTAAGCAGCTGCTTTAGGGTGAGATGAATCATGTCTGAAAATGCTTATTTCTCCCCATTTACTGTAAGGGAAGTCTGTATAACTACCTCTTAAGTAAATGTCTCAGTTTTCTGTGTAGGAGAGTAATTAGGCCATCAGCATTTTCTGTAATGAAGGATTTAGTGTAAATTCTTTTCATAAGGGCTGCTCCACTTGGCCTGAACAATTAAGAACCACTGACTAAAAAGAAAGAACGTTAATGAATGTTAACATAAAAAAAACAGAAGGAGAATTTGGTTGCCACTCCTAATTAGCCATAGCACCAAGGAACACGTGAGTTCTGGTTTCAGGAAGTGCTGAGTGAAAAGGTACAACAGAGACTGGAAGCCAGAACTATGATCCCAGATAAATGCCCTAAAACTAAGCCTTGTGCTGAATCTGTCTCTTACTCAGTAAATATGTATGCAAGTTAGAAATGAGGAGTGATTTAAAGTTGCCTGCAAGGCCCCTGGAATACCTTAGACTTGTGCTTGGTAAACCATGTTAGTTGGGCTGAACCTGGATGGGTTTGAATCACCTTCTGCAGAAAAGTATTTGAATGCAGTTCTGACACATTTCTGAGCACATTCCTTTAAAGCTGAAAGGCAGAGAAGTACCATGGAGAAACAATCACCATTTATTTCCTTCAGCAGTGTTTTGAAGGAGAGTACTCATTTCCCCCTGCCTTCTGAAGGACACGGCTGATGCCCACACCTGCAAAGGTTGGACCAGATGTCACTGTGCCTCGAGGAGATTCCTGTAGGTTGTAGAGAGTACAGGTTGGTGTTTGAGGTAGGGGTTTCCTATTCCTTACTTTGTGGAATTTCACATGCAGCACATCTGTTGCAAAACCCTTTTTTTTTTTTTTTTGTGCCATCTGACTCTTCTCAGCATTGTCCATACCATCAGCCTCACTCAGTACTGTGGATTCCAACTGGGAAAAGGGAAAAATCTGTGTGTTGCTTAGTTCCTTTAGTCCTGAACCTTTCCAGCCCTGTTCCTGTATGACCAGACCTCTTGAACCACAAAGGACATACCTTCTGTCATCTCAGGGAAGCATTTCAGTCTCAGCTTGAAGTCTGAAGGTTATTAAAATAAATGGAAATAGAGTATACATATGTGCAAACGATTTTTTCAAGGAKCAAAAGACAGCTCCAAATCTGTTCCTTCCTTATATTCTTTTCATTACTTATTATGCTACCTATGTGAGATCTGGTTCATCTTTCAAGCATATAGTCTACCCTCAAAGTAAATGGTAGAGGACRCTATATTCTATACAATAGTGCTGAAGCTATAAATAAAAAAAATAATTAAAGAATAAATAAGTAAACCCATACACTTCCAATGCACCTTGACAAAAAAATAGCATAATTTTACTGTGTTCAGTCTAGCATATGTTTGGTAGTAAGACCTTACCATTACATAGAACTTTTCAGTCTGAACAATCTGTATGTGCTCTGTAAAGAGACGAGTTCATGTGCCACAGGCAATGAGCAGTGATTGACACTACACAGAACAGTGGGAGAGCAGGAATCACCTGACCAAGGCTAGAACTTTTCCAGACACTGGAAGTAATTCCTTACGTATTACTTCTTGCTGATTTTTTAGCTTTATTTAATCTGAATGAATGGACTAATAAAGTAGCACATCAGGTTTAAATGCTGCCACTGTGCTTTTTTGATTAGCCAGTTTGCCATGTGAATGAGTGTTCTTTCATAAGAGGACATTGCCATTGAATTTTTTAATGCTAAAATTTATCACAGTAAAAATGTGCATGCTGTTGTCACACRGATGTTGAATAAGATACTTTTATTTATAAGTGGAATGAACCAAACAGAAGGGAACCCAGGTAGAATCAAGGATAACACTGAAGATGAAGCTAAAACTTTCAGATGTATCAGTAACTGGATAATGTAAATTTTAAGTTATATTTTTTTAAATTCACAAGCTTCTTTTTTTTTTAAGAATTATCCTACTAAATTTTTTATGTATTTTCMAAAGGAATTGCAATCTGTGTGTGAAATGCGCAATTACCAATTAATATGCAGCTATGAAATTTAGGCAGACATAGAATCAGGTAATATCTAACATCTATGCTCTCTTTATTGCACTTTCCTTTGAAGCATCTAGATTAGCTACAGCCAGGAGTTCATTGGACTAAGTGAACCCCAAAAGCAAACCCCATTTTTTTTGATTTCTGAGAAGAATTATTTTAATTTTTAACAACTATTTTTGTTAAATATGAGCTTTGATAATACATGCACCATAAGAAAAAAAAAAGGTTCTTTAGAGTGCCTTGTTGAAGCTTCTGTAAAGTTTCTATATAACCTCAGTGCAAAAAACAAAACAAAACGAAAATAAATGGATTCTGCCTAGAAGCGTTTGTAATTTGTGAACATTTTCTGGTTTTCTCAGAAATCATTGTAATTATGGTGTTGTTTGTAACAGAACATGGAAAAATATCTCTTATTAGCTGGCATTTATTTCAGGCTGCACAGATCCTTGTAACAGTAGTTTACAATGAACYGCCCATGAGTCATCACATTTTTCCTAGAGGATGTTATGAAGCTGTAGAGAAAAACACCCAAACAATCTTTCTCAGGCGTTTTGGGACCTGTCAGGGTAAATATCTTCGTATTTATAACACAGACTGTGTAACTTCCTGAGCCACACTGAAAGACACAATCGGCCATCCAGTGGGTTAGAACTGTGTTAAGCTTTATTACCTTCTGGAAAAGTGCTTTACAAAGACTCACTCTTCTGCACTGAATAAAAATGACTGGTTTTTGCAGTAAACATACTCTATTTTAAGGAAATTTAGAACATACAAAGCTGACTAAACTCTAAATAATGTGTACATAGTTAAGACCTGAACATTTGCTGTGTGCAAATTTGTTTTTTCTCTCTGAAGAACAATGATAAAACGTTGGCCTGTGACTTGGATTGGAGGACACATGAGTCTCCAGCATGCCATGAGAATATCCAGTTGTCAAATCAAATTTATCATTTGTGTTAGCAGACTTGTTTAAGTAGAAATAATTATTTCACATTGGACTTTAGACAATTAGGTCAAAACTTTATTTTAAAATTGAGAAAAAATAAGCTGCCATTCTACTTTATTATAGCATTACTTACCACAGTAGTGTTTTGGTCTTATCTGAACCTTCTGTCTTGGTGAGAGACATCACTGTTTTCTAAATGAATTTATGGGTAAAGAAGAAATTACTGGATTCTTAGGCATACAAGTAGGTTAAGAATATGTATAATTTGAGAAGTATAAATATTTGTATCGTGAATCATTAGAGTTTATTCACTTACATAAATGCACAGACGTCTCTCAGTTTGGGTGCACCCATTGCTAGCAGAATTATAACTCTACTGGTGTTTGAACATTTCTAAGTGAGTATATTCTTTTTCTCCGGGGAAAGTATGCCTCTCCAAACTGTTTCCTGCTATTCCTAGATAGCTTAGATTTGTTTCTTCTAGATTTTGCTGGTTTTATGGCTCCTGAAACCAAGGTAATAAATAAAAATTAAAAACAAAACAAACCATTTAAATGTGGTTGTTCGCAGATAGATCCCAATATAGTTTATAGGCAGACAGCAAAGAGCTTTTACTCTGGGTCAGACCTTTTCCTGCACAAATTTTCCTGTTCTTCATTGACTCTGTGCCCATGGAGGGTACATGGGGCACCARTGCTCTGCAGCGAGAGCTGTGGCCCTGGTGGTGGCTGGGGAGGAAGGGCAGCAATGAGTTGGTCTTTGCAACATCCAAACTGATTCCAGCATATTAGCCCTAATAAAGAGTCTTTAGAAACAGCACTTATAGCCACCTTGGAAGCCTTTTGACTCAGATACAGAGATAAAACTGAAACCATCTCTTTAGGAAAGCTAAAGGACTGCCACCCAGAACCATGAATAAACTACTTAGCCAATACCAGCTTTGAGCTTTTCTGAGCAGCTGCTGACATCTTAAGTAATTACATAGCTCTACAAAAGACTGCAGTTCTAATGTGTTGTGAGGGYGAGTCTGTGTTCAGTTCATTTACCCTGAACAGCTATTCCACAGCTGAGATACTAAGCTATCCCTTGTCTTTGTGCCTCTGTTTAATGTATAATTATGGTTTCTTAATTGCACTTTAATACCAGCTGATTTTTAATTCTACATACTCCCTCTAGGTACACTTTAATTTGTGCACAAGATGAATCTATATTTTCCTTTTAACATTTTTGCAAATAGATAATTTTGTTTGCTTTTTAGTTACAAAATGTATTTTAAATAATTTTTAAATGACTAGATCAATTTTTCTTATGTGTTTCAGCATGGTAATTAAAACTGTCTAATTCAGATGAAAAAGATTACAAATTCTTATGACTAGATGGCAAGTCATCTAGTGATAAAAAAATTCATGGTTAAAAATCTCGGCTTGAAAGTTACCAACTTCTGTGGGCAACCTGTTCCAGTGCCTCACCACCCTCACAGTAAAGAATTTTTTCCTTATCTCTAATCTACACCTATCTTCTTCCAGATGGGCCTTCTGTCCTTCAGCCCCAATTCTCTGAGCCTGTTTTCCTAGCAGAGGTGCTCCAGCCCTTGGATCGTCTTCATGACCCTCTGCTGGACTCCTTTCAGCAGGTCCATGTCCTCATTGTGTTGGAGGCCCCTGAGCCACACAAAGCTCTGAAAATAGTTCTACAATAAAAGAACAATGTTTGGATCATACATGGGTCGCTAGAGAAACATTTTTTAAAAATGGTACCAGCTAATGGTAGCAGTGCACAACACCTTGATTTGAAAGTAGTTCTTTCTGCCAGAAACTTTGGTAGAAAAAAAGCTGGGTTTGAGCTTTGAAGAAGAGGTTAGAAGTTAAGGAACTGGAGAGGTGACTTACTAGAACTCATACATATTTTATTTCTTTTAATACCTCACTTTTCACCCCTCCAAAAAAGCTTCTAATGGATCCTCAAGTCTCTAGAGACGATTTTTAACATTATTTTTTGATACAATAAAGTGCATCCATATGTCTGCTTTATTGAATGTTCCAAGCGCTCTCTGGAAAGCAGCACTTCCATTGACAGCAATACTTTTTTGCTTTATTTTGTTTTTTTTCAATTAAATGTTTTGGAAGACCAGTCCATGCATATTTAGCCTTAAATTCTGATTTTGGTTGCACTGCTATATAATGCGGTTTAAGCAGATTTGACGTTTCAACAGATGCCTGAAAAGGATAAATTAAAAGATCCTAGTTTCTATGTCTCTTAGTCCCTGTTGTGTCCTAAGTCAGGTAAGGAATCAAAGTGATATTCTTAGTACAATACAAGAAAAACTTTAAGAGCTTATTCACTTCCCATATGGTATTGTAAAAAGAAGTTTAAAATGAAGCTTGATGGATACTTTGGCAAATTTTTGTTGATAGATTGGGTAGAAAGTTAACTGTCCCAGCATGAAACCTAATTAGGAATTATGCCAAAATGTTGGAGGTGGAGGGAAATTCATGGGAAGGAGTGGTGAGGCCGTTGGTGGAGAGTTTGGAAGTGGGCTGCAGGCAGTCTTRTGAGACACTGGGTTCTAAATACTAGTGTCATGTTTTTCTGCATCAGTCTGGGATATTTTTTTTCGCCTTTATGATTCCACTTSTCTTTTACCCTCTCTAAAGGCATGTCAGCATTGTAACTCACTGTATTAACTGCTGAGGGAGACCAAATGACTAGTTCAGACTGGATGTCTGACTCTTAGATAGCTAAAGATGAATCATATTTGTTCTATGGTATCATTTAATTTATCCCCAGTAAGTGAGGAATGAAAGATGAGTGGAGCTGCGAGAGTCATGAATCCTTCAGCTTCAGTGGTTTGGGTGCTTTCAACTTTAATTYTCCTGTTCCAATATCTGTAGCATTAATTCCCTGACAGTTCAAAACAGCATCAGGGAGGCCTTCAAGAAATTAAAATCTGAAAGTGAATGAAAGCAAGTAGTGTATGATGGTGAAAATGGATGAGAAAGAAGGACGTCTGTGAGAATTGTGAATAGCACAGGTGGTGTCCCAGGGTACCCAAGGGCATCCAAGCATGGCCAGCTCTTTGCCTCTGTGGCCTGTTTGGAGTTTGCAACTTCAGAACATTAGACACAGGTATCTTCTTTTGCACCAAAAAATATGTGCCTTAAGTTTTGCAACTGTCCTAAAGGGATTTTGAGGGGAGCCTGAAATTTATACCCTTRCAAATAATACAGACACATGGAATTCTGCTTCATAGTATTAATACAGAAGTCAAAGATGAGAAGTATAGAAAGTGGGGACGAAAGCAAATGGATGACAAGTAGAATATAAAGAATTTGACTTAGTAACATACCTTTTCTCTGTCACTGCAACTCCCTTGTTCTATAAGTGTAGTATTTTTATTCARGATTATGCAGTGTAAGAGTTACAATGCTGTTTTATGTTGGGAGAAAAGAGCATAGGGAGAAGCAAATTGATTGATGAGAAGGGCTAACAGCATAATACCTCTACTTTTATGCAGTTGAATCTATGAGATTGTAAAGTGATTGCATGAAAACCAGAGATTGTGTTTCTGTAATTATGGTAAAAATTCTATTGGAAGCAATCGCCAAGTATTTTGTGAGACTCATCAATACATTTTTAAAAGTCCTTCTCTAACAGTGCAACAATTTTATTTTTGTTAAAGTGTAGCATGCTGTGGCTAAAACCTACTGATGTGAAAACACCACTGAGATATTTTTCTGCAAAGATATTTATGTGCAAATCACAAGTGGTGAAGCACAGCAGCAGATTATCTGTGAAATTTGATCTCACTCATTTTCTGTAGGTATGTAGAATTAGAATTTCCAAACACAGTAAATTTAGCAGTTGCGTGGTCCAGAATGCAACTTCATAAACATGCTGTTTTTACAAATGGGTTTTGAATGGTGCTTTCAAAGGCAGAGGCTGCTGAATGATCTTCTCAGACAGCACCTCAGCAGGAACTTATTAGACAGCCTGGGAGGTGTGTACTTAAACTGATTCCAGTCTATGAACAGGAGGACAGCATGATTCTAATTGACCTTCAGCACATAAAATCCAAGTAGGTTTTTTTCCCACCTAAATAGACAATGGAAAGAGAACAAGGTTTTATTTTAAATGCGTGTGTACTTTACTGGATACTTCAGCTTTCTGATGCAGCTAACATATTTAAGCCTAAATATTGAATAAAAAGCTCTATTGGGCTTTTTGTACGCTTTAATCACCTGTTAGCTGCTTGTTCTTGCAGAGAAAAGTCAATCATACTACAGTGAGGTAAGGGAAGTTCCACCACTTCTCAGCACCTCTCTTGTACCTCTAATGCACTCGACAGCAGCAAATCTGGTGTCTGTAATGAATCTGACTCCATTCCAGGAATTAAACAATTGTTTTCAAAGTCTAATGCCACCTATAGCACAACAATATGTGTAAAATCCTACTTTTAAGAAGCCTGTTACGCATTTCACTGATGCTCTGTATCTTTTAAAGAAAAGATACTGTAAAGGAATGTTTTATTTCAAGAAAAGCATCTGCCAAAATAATTTTTGAAAGAATATATGACATTGGAATAAATGGGCAACTATTACTGAATAAAAATACCATTTACACACTTAGGTTTCTCTTGAAATAAAGCCTGTAAAATTCCTAATTTGTAAAGTAAGGAAGCCACATTTACTCTTTCCTTCTTGAGACTTTTAAATACAACAGCTGGAAATGAAATTTCATGCTTCCTCTCTTAAATTTACCAGCACTGGAAACAAACAAAAATTCCTTGTTGAGAAACAGGCTCAAGAAGTCCTAAAACATCTCTCTCTTTTAAGCTTATTCTACAGGAATGATAGCTCATATTTCTTGGAGAAAGGACCTGCCAAAACGCCTGTCTTTAAAATGCCGAAAATTATTTGCAGCAAAGAGTATTTTGTGTCATATCTAGTTCGGAATGGAAAAATTAACATACCAGTCACAAAGGATTGTACCTGTTTATGGAGGCTGAGGGAAAATTGATTAATTTCTAAAACACTGAGGATGGAGGAAGGCATCTTGGGGGCCTTGAGTGATGAAAAGTTTTAACCACAAGTGCTTACAAGCAAGACAAAACCCACAGCAACAGAAAAAATCTTCTCAGGCTGGAGTATCAWGAATTTTACATGTCCTGTTTTGCCRTAGGAATCAGTTCAAAGAAGTGCACTCTAGCTGGCCAGGTCAGGAGTCTTTCGAATGTAGGAAGACATCAGAGCACCTGTTTATCCTAGAAGAGCTTGAAAAGGTCTTAGTTTTGGAAAAGGCGTGAGTGATGTACCACACCCGTCATTAAAGAAATGTGCATTAGTTTAGGGCATAATCCAGGAAAAGCAGAGACAGTTTATTGTTACTGTAAGCTAGAGAGAATTTGAGAGAAAATTAAGAATTGTCATGTTGGATAATCAATGATCTGCTCTGTGGACATGACTGCTGTACCTTCCATTTTGGAGGGACTTACATCTGCAGAAAAAATGATGTGAAAATGAAATTGTCCTTTAATTGAAGAATCATACGTTAAGTAGAATGAGTAATATAATCCTGTCAAGCAAAGTGGTGTCCTGTCTTCTGTGGTGTGCCAAAAGGGGTTCGGAAATTTCAACAAGTATCTTGTATTTGTCAGAATAATTTTCTCGTTATTTTGTTCTACTCATCAGCAATACATATTTCCCTCTGTAAGTGCAGCAGCTATTTAGCCATCAACAGAGTGCTTTGGGGAGAAGGAGGGACAAGCAACTTAGCTGCAATAACATTTACCTTAGCTAAGAGTGGTATAAAGTACATCCCTAGAGTGTAAGAAGAATGTTWATGTCAGACAATTAAGCCTTCAGAGGCATGAAATACCGCTTAATATGGTATTATTAACTATTGAATAATGTTAATTGTCCCTTGAGCACTTGTATCTTCTGATATTCCTTAATGGTATGATTGCTTACAGTTTATCACTTAATGTTGTATAATGTCATATATTTTTCTTCTGCGGYATCAGACCTGTCTCTGTTATTAAACATGGGCAATAACAGAAGAATTGTTAATAATGAAAAGGAGATAATTTTCTGGTGGCCTTCCCATATGTGTACAATTGAAAGTGAGTAAGACTTTAAATATTTTTATTCTCATTTTAAATTTGTTCAAATATCTACAAGAGAAAAAAAAAAACRAGACAAATGAGGGGGTGAGGAATCTCAGTGATCAGCACACCTGAAAGCACCTATTTTCTCATCAAATTGCAGTTTCTGATTTTCCTAAATTGTAAAGATATAAGAAGAAGGTTTTTCCAGTAATAACAATAAATGTGGATCTACCATAGCATCTTTCTGCTGTAAAATATAGAGTTTGTTTACATCATAAGCCATTTTTGTGTTTACATCACTTCACCATTTAGGGATACCAGTACCTATAAACTTCAGGCAAGTAGGTGAAAATTATGAAAATATATGAGTAAATGCAAATCAGAATTTTCAGAGGTATTTGTGCAGAAAAGTGCAAGTTCAGTTTTCATACAGGAAATARTGTTTAAGACTCTATTGTTATTTCTTGCAAGCATTTTTGTGTTTGTTTTTACATACTCCACCTTTTCTCCTGCATTTTTATTTTGCAATGCCGAAGTTATCTATGGCTAGATCATAAAAATATATATAGGCATCCACCTCCTATTGTAGTGGCTGACTTTGAAATCAAAGTAAATACTTTGGTCTTTTCAAATAGCCCTTAGAGCATATTTCTTACTGGTCACCTGTGCAATTGAACAGCATGATTGATGGTGTTAATAAAATAGTTCCTATTTTTGTATAGTAATTTTCCTATTTCTTGTATTTTAATTTTAAAACATTTTCCATTCCCTAGATAGTTGCCTTGAATCCTCTCCTTTTCTGAGTCCTGTGACAGCCTATTTCATTACCATTAAAAGTTTTCTTGTTCTGATACTGAAATACTCTTACATGCACAGTGTTCTGTAGGCACTGTGACGAAATGAGATGCTTTTCAGAAGAGCCAATCATTCATTTCAGTTGGTTCCTCTAAAGAGACATTAAATGTCCTTCTGTTCCAGGGATGGAACAGTCATGGGTGCTCTGTGGCTCTTGGTGAGGCAGTCTGTGTCTAGCTCTGCTCTTATCTTTATATATGATGTAGTCAAATTAGAAATCAGCTGCAGGGAAAAACATCCGAGAGATATAAAACCAGAGAAATTTGGTCATTCAGTTTGTTCAGCTCAACACTAACAGGGACAAAGGAAAAAACTGAAGAAAAGGAAAAGGAGGAAGGAAAAGGAAAAGAAGGAAGGAGGAAGGGAGTAAGAAAGTGGTTTAATTTGCAACATAAACCTGTTTTTCATGGACCAGTTATGGGTATTTCATTGTTGAAGGGAAAGAGCAACACTCTAGACAAGTACTGGAAACAGAAGTCAGAGACATTCAAATTAAAATTAAGGCATGCATTTTTAAGAGTAAGGCCAGTGAAACCACCAAAGAAAGAGGGGAGTATGTCCAGCTTTTCTCATCTTCAAGCCTGTAGACCTTTCTGGAGAGTGCTGTAGCAACATAAATTAATAGGCTTAATACAGGGGTCACTGGCTGAAATGGCATGTCCTGCAACATGTGTGAGGTCAGCCTAAGGAATCTAATGGTTTTTTCTGACCTTGAACATCAAGCATTAGTATCTGTAGCCTTAAAATATAACTGCATACCTTTGTTCATATTTGGTTTTTGATCTTTCCAAATCTGCAGCCATCAAATGACAGATGTGACTTCTCTGTGTTATGCTTTTAAGTTCCCCACATTTGTGATGCGAAAATTCAGAAAATGTAATTTGGCTTAAAACAAAAAAGAAGTAATACTAAGACTGTCTCATGCTTGGTTCCATGTTTACAGACATAAATATTGCTCAGTGACATTTTTCTAACCCAATCATTCTTTCAGCAGCCTTTGGCAGTCTGGCTACTTTGAATCTGAAACTCTGAATAAATTATTTGTAATATCCAGCATTTTTCAGTAACCTTTTTTTCTTGCTTGTGTTGTAATAGTTGACTGCTATCCCAACATGCATCCTTTTTCCCTTTGTGGTATTCTATTTTGGGGACAAAATAGTACATGGATTAATAATAATAATAATAATAATAATAATAATAATAATGGAAGTAGCAATAGTATTGAGTACTGAAAGTAGCAATAGTAATGAGTATCTTTTCAGGTACTTGTTAGGGATAACCTAATAGATAACCTTTATGCCTGTAGAACAGAAGCAAAAGCAAGAGGCACAGCATGAGTTAGTATAGCATGAAAAGAAAGAATTTATRGCATGAGAAACCTACTTGCAATGAAAAATTAATTTTATGCATGAGTTCATCCTGCTGATCAGTATCACAGGATGCAGACTGCGTTCTTTTTGGTTGAAGATAAACCAGAAAGTGGCCGGCTCTGAGAGGCCCACCATGAGGGCATGGAATTAGACTAGAACAAGTGCTAAGTGGTAGCCCTAAGGCAGGAACAGTCTGGGTGTTCTGTCCTCCAGCAGTCACTCTACCAGTCTGCTGCCTTTGAGCTGCACTGTTTGGTAATATAGACACAGCCTCTCTTTAACCATTCACAAAAGCATGCAGCATCAGTTGAGAATTTTTAGGAGATGCTATAATGCTGGCAGCATCCTCAGAAGTTAGCTTTCCTCTTGGTTTTCCTTGATGTATGGCATTCCCTTTGTGSCTGAAATATCTCCAACCAACAAAGTTGATACCTGCATACACTGACTATTCCGTTTCTGAATCAGAGCATCTGTTCTACTCAATTTTCTTTGAAATGTCTCTCCTCCATTTGTTTAATTAAAGGACCGAAAATCAGATGCCTTTGTGGAATACCTCTGAATTCACCTCAGGAATAAGATAGCTAGAGCTGAAGYCGGTCATGAAGCAGCCAGCCATGGACACTCTGCTCCAAGCTTCAACCAACATCAYGCACTCGTAACTTCTTGAAATGCTTTGGTTTCTTTCTTTTTGCTGGGACAAACATGATTTTTGCTTCCCTCACTGTCTCTGTTAAAACATGACAGTTCCTTAGCTCTAAATGTTCCCCTCAGGAGTTCACTATTTTGATCTAGATACTGGTACTGAATCTGAGTTAAACTGACATGCTGACACCCTTGCAATTTGTTATTTGTGCAAAAGAAATCTGATCATTAGCAGGGAGTCCTAAGTTATTTTTTGTTTCTAATGTTCTTTGATTGCAAGCAAAAATATTTTTTCCCCTCAGTATTATAGAATCTGAAAGAYCTTAGGGTGGTTGGCTTGTACTATACTGATACAGACACGTATAGATATTTCCCTTTTTATGAGGTATTTCTTTAGATCTRACATCTCTTGCAAGAAGGAGATATAAAGACACAGATGCATTAGGTTCATGCAGATATATAGAGACCCAAGACTTGCTTGTTTGGGACATCAAGAGCCTTGGTCCTGTGGAGTTCACGTCCTCTGARGACTCGGCATGGCTGGCAGGATCAGTAGAATGTACTGTCTATTAATACTGATCCCCAAGATGCATTAATTTTTCAGTTATCCGTGCAGCTTCTGAGAACTTCAAACAGAGTAAGTCCGATGCAATCTTTAAGTTCTTGTGTCATGTAAACTGACTTACAGTTTTGAGGGATCACTTGGCAGCTCAAGGAGCCTTCAGAAGCAACCTCAACATTCAAATYGAACCCTTAGCACATTTTAGTCTGAAGGGACTCCTGAAACAGAAAACTTCCTTCCTAATGTGCAGCGGATGATATGGTTTATTTATGGCATGAAATATGCATAGTAAAGTCATTGTTTCATCCTGTACTATCATCCTTTGTCTATCTTCCTAAAGCAAAAGAGACATTTGCGGAGTCCCTAAATGTAACCATCTGTTTTTTCTGCTCTGACACCTTATACCCCCAAATCCAAATGCAGACCTACTCTGGCATCAGCATGGTTTGAGCTTATTAGTATAGCATGAGTAAACAATCTGACTTGCACACTAGCACTGCTCTGCATATGAGGCCCAAGTTCACCAACATGTGTCCCAGAGGCCTCACAGTAGTGTTTCAAAATGGATAAAGGTGAAATAAGCCAAGTGCTGAAGTTATTCTGTTTCCTTTCAGTCTTCAAATGTGTAGAAGAGAATACATGAGATGAACAGAAGTTTTCTTTACCATAGGTGCACAAGCATCCCAGAATCYAGGCTTTTATTGTTTTAATTTCCTTTTTTATTGCAGTCTTAGAGAAATGGGAAATTTTTACTAGCTTTCTGATATAAAATCATAAATCTCTCCATTATCTCTGCGTGCTAATACTGTCAAGCATGTTAAAAATAGAGAAAGGTAAATTGACTGCTGGCATTTCTTATATGCTGTAAAACCTACTTACAGTATATTTGGCCTGTAGCATTAAATGAAGGAAATGGCATTGGGAAAGTACAGAYCTAATATTTTATGGGGTATGCATCAAAATCTCAACAGAGAAAGGCAGGTGAAATTACAGGCACATCCTGCTTGATAATATTCATATTTGGGGCTGTTTTAATGGCTTTGTACCATATGCAGACTGATATTGACCTTAACATGCACAGATAAAGTTGGAAATGTGTAGCTATTAATCCACACCTCAGTGGCTTGCCAAATTCTTTATTGTCCCATGATTTTAGCCCTCTAGTTTTCTCTTTTAATTAAGTAACAACTGTGAAAATGTAATAAATTCTGTGCAAAACAACTAAGCATAGTCCTGAACTGTATTGATTTCAGTCCAGGAGCTCATAGACATGGGGACAATGTGCCTGAAGGGTAACAAAGTGAACCTACAGCTCTGTCATCACATTTTTGTCCCCTGATGTGACACCTTTCTGCTTCTGGGGATGCAGAGTGAGCAGTTTTAGTCCAGCTGTAATCCTGTGTTTTGTTCTGTGGCTCAGCAAACTGGGGTGTTAGAGAAATGCAGCAGCAGTCTCTTCCCCAGAGGTTGAGGGCATCGTGCCTCTGCAGGCAGAGTGCATGATCTTGCTGGAGTRCCCACCATCTGCCTGCCTGCAGCTCCTGGGAACAGGAGCATTTTATTTCTCTGTTGAAACATATTATGTAAGCACACATATTTTTCACAATCTAATTTTGCACAATGCACAGTGTCTCTTTTGGTCATTTGCATTTTCCGGCAGTGCTAATTAAATCAGCACGAGGGGACTCAGCTAACCAACTGAGACTGTCCCAGAATATAACAGCCTCTTCACACACTGAGCAGCTGGTTCAGTGCTCCAAGACCAAGTGCTGCTTTTCATGCTAAAGTACCATTCTACACAAAAGGTACCTTTTGATGGCATAAAGACATTATTGACTATACATACAGTAATTTTCAAGTGTTTATTGAGTGGCATTACAAAGACTTCAATTTTTTTGTTTTAAAAATCAGTCCCATTTTTGTAGCTCTTTGGAAACAGGATAATTTGAAGCTACATTGTGTTTGCATGCTRGGGATCTACTATTTTTGACTGACACAGAGACATGGGCTCATGCAGTCTGTCCATGCCTAGAAGTGAAGAACGGTGTTACACTGCTTAGAAAACCTTGTCAGCAGTAAGTACATGGCAATCGTTTGCTTTGYCATCTACAATTCTCTGTGTTGTATTTGGTGTTTAGTTATTTATTTGCTTTCATTTTATCCTGCTAGCTTCTCTCTGAGACAAGGAGGAAGATTTTCCTTTCCATATGTGTAAAAAAGAACAACTGTAGGAATTGTATCCTCAGTGGGAGTGACTCAGAGGCAGAATTAAAGAGGGTGTCTGCCCTGCCACRTTGCAGCAGCCAGAACACCCAGACTGTGATGGTTCTTTTTTGCCTTGACAAAATGTTAGTCAGAGACTGACCACCAAACATAACGACCCAAAGTGTGATCCAGAGCAATAGTTCTCTGATCTGAAATGTTMTGGTACCTGGAGCTGAGTGCTTTTATGACAAATAKTGTTATATTTAATTAACACCTGAGTAGGGTGTTAATTCCCTTTCAGTGGAATTAACAGAACGGTCTTCCTGTAAAGCTCTAAATATTATGGCTACTGCTACTCTAGTTATTTCTTGTTTGATTTGTTTTTAAGCCTATAAAGGACCTGTTGAACTAGTAGAGCAGAATTCATTCCAGGGGACCTCAAGCACTCCACAGTCCTCAATCTCTTCTGTCTTGACTGAAAAGCAGGTTTCTTAGCATGTAGCACGTATCACCACTTCAGCATTTTTCATTTTGATTTTGTGTGCTGAGAAATTTTCTGACTGTCCTGGTTAATTTGTGGGATAACTGCAATGTGGTACCCCTGTGGGCTGCAAGCTGAGAGGAACATCCCACAGAAACAGAGAAGGCTGTAACACTTACAGGTGCTGAGTGTTGTGTTGTTTATAAAACTGGAGGACACCTTCTCAGCTTCAGCATGTTTCATGTTGTCTTAATTTCCCATTGCTGAAAAATAGCTGTAAAGCATCTCCCCTTTTAAATTTTCTCAGCATTTTACTCTTGTTTTGACTTTATATGAATGCCATGACACTTGATTCTGGAAAACAGCATTTTGGGGGAAGGATACACATTTGATAACATACATGCAATTCAATCTCAGAGATTAGCAATAATTTTGTGAACTCTGCAAAATTCAGATTATCTATTGCAAAATTGAGTTTGCAATTGACAGGTTTCAGGAGTACAAAGTCTGCAAAATGCTGTTGTGCTATTTATGACTATCRGGAAGCAAGGAAGTAATGTATTATGGGAGTGATTTTTCATGGTATATTATGAGTTCAGACTGAGATGCTGCAAAGACTTTAAAAAACTGGGATGCCATGATTCAGATACCAACCTAAATCATATTTTTAAAGTATTATTAGAACTCATACAATGGTAACCTCTGTGAGCTTGCTTCCCTCATAAATTGTGTATTACTGGGATTCTTTTACCCTGATTAATCTTTCTTTTTACAAAATGTCAGCACATAATTCACAGCCTATTAATACGGCAATATTATTTCCAGAAGTAAGGAAAATAAGTCTCTATCTCAAGCAATTAAAATTGTGCAGCTATGATTTAAGTAAAATACCTTTCAAATAATTCAAGTCTGGTAAAATTATGCCACTACTCCAATTCAGTCTTTCATATTTTATTTAAATACATGTCAGACCTCAAAATTCCATCACAGTTGTCTTCCACAAAGAAGATAAAATGAAAAGAGTATTAGAGAAAAAGAATGTTTGTGTCCCTAGTAGATGAACAGTGGTACTGATGTATTAATAGAAAAAGAACAGTTACTTTTTTCCATTAAAGGTGAGGAGCAATTTGAGTCTACTTTTACRAGGAGCTGGCTTTACCCATTGCAAAGCAAGGACAGGAGAATATTTGTCCACTGGAAGAGAAATTTGAACATATAAGTTCTGCTTTTGCTTGAATAATAAAACTTGTAACAGAGTCTTCTTGAAGACTGACAGTCTATCCAMATAGCTCCCAGCACAGGGTTTTAGGAGCAGGTGGACCAGGAGGGAGCTCAGAGGGGACTGCAGAGGCTCTGGATGTGCACAGCAGAGGTGGCTTTTGGTATGAGTAAGATGTGTGTGGCTGCTTCCCGAGGAATACTGTCTGAGCAGGTCCTGCTTCCAGCTGGGGTCACCCACCAGCTGACCCCAGGAGAGGCTGCAGGGTTTCAGGGCTGAGTGAGTCACCCCTAAAGCACGGAGAATTCTACTGACGCAGAGAGGCATAATTTGTACCCAGCCAGAATGAACGAGGCCCCCATTGTCACCATTACTGTGTATCACACGTTAATGCTGCGTTTTTCAGAGAAGTCAATTTCTGTCTCTTTTTCTAATGAACATGTCAGTAAGCAGCACATGGGTGTTTTTCATTTTCCAAGTATATACATGAAAAAATATTTTACTACAGTTTGATTAAAAATAAAATTCTTACATCTTTGTGACATTTTTTTTCCTCTTAGTTAAATTTGTCCGTTGGACATTTGTGACTAATGTAGGTTTTCCCAGAATACAAAACATCTTCCAATGCAATTCAAATAACAATATCATTTTTTTTCTGAAGCTAAAACAGCCTTAGTTGTCCTGTTCAAGTGGTTTTAGTATGTTACAGTCAATATCTGGTTAAACTTACTCTGTGAGTTTTCATCTTTATCTGCCATGAATTTTCAAAGAGGCTTTGTCTTTAGAATACCAATAAGATGTGTTATTTCCCTTTTCCAGCTGACTTCTTGAAGTCAGTTTCTAGAACTTTGAGAGCTGTATCTGGGAGTTAGGTTACATAACAAGCATAACAAAGGTTGGCATTAGCAAGTTTCAGACTGTGTTGTGACACCCGTTGACCAAATAAAAGGAGATTTCTGTGAGTGGGAGCATTTGAATGCCAGGTAGTATTTGACTGCTAGTGAAGAGTTCTGTAAATATGTACAAATTTCAAGAGAAACCTATCTGTGAAAATATTGCTGGGTTCTATATGACTGCACAGGATGAGTGTAGTTTTTGACATTCTCATTTTGTGAGTAAATGTATAATCTCTTACAATTTTATGTTTGTCAAAAACATCTGTAAAGATAATTATTTGCCTTGTAGCATATCTTGTAGGAACAATATCAGTCTTTTAAATATCTCAGTAGCAGTCATTAACATTTGTGTGTTATCAGTCAAATCATTGATAAACTGGAGGCATCTACAAACAGCTGGTTCATAATAAGCTTTAGTGAATTTACAAAACTGGAGTAAAAGGCGGTTCATTTCCAGACAGACTTTGTAAAGAACAGCAGGATTATTTGAACATCACTTTATTTATGCACCTATTAACTGGAACACTGAATAAAAGATAAGTATTCTGAAAGCAAAGTGCCCTAAACTGTCCTCACTGGCACATGAATGATGGGTGGACTTTTTTTTACCAGCCAATTAAATCATGGCATTCCCAAAACCTAGAACTGTGCTGAGCAGTAAATTAACTGAAGAAAACAAAACAAAATACCACTAAATTACAAAGGTACAGAATAGTTTTACTGGTTAAATGTCAATTTTTTGAGGTTAACTTGGGGTGACTTTGAGATTACAATGTCCATGTTGCGTGCTGCCAGCAAGCTTTGGAAGGTGCTGCAGCTGACTTTGAAATGGAAAACTGTTTCTGTAGCCATGAGGAATGGAGCTCTTTATTGTAATAAGAGCTGAAGTTTAGTAATCTGAGATAAGGCACARAATGCAGATGTGTTTGGCTCAGTTGATTCTCCTATGGACACAGTCTCTCTATATCATTACAAACCACATTTTTGCTTTCAGCACAGTGCACACTTGTGTCTTCACATGTCAAACAGAGGCTTAAGGCTAGCCACAAAAACTAAGGAAAATAAATACAGGGCATGATATGCTTCCACAGTGTTCCTAGAACCAGTCTTCCCCTGTGGTGCTGGTCTCATCCTGTGGCTGCTGCAGGGTATCCTGTTTATCCTATCCTTACTCAGACTGCCCCAGAAGGCACCACAAAGGCAGGTGTAACAAAGTGGTGAATTGAACCCAGGGTGTCCTTAGGCTGTGAGGACTCCGCTATTCCCAGCAACAGAGTAAGTGGAAACTTTGTCCACTGTGAAGATCAAAGACTGTGCAAGGCTCAGCCTGTCTCCTGGTCTGAGGAGAGCAGRTGGAATATATTGCCCACAGAGATTAGGGAATTACATATTTGTACAAAGACATACATCCAAATATGAATGCTCATCATAGAGAAAATCATTCATTGGCTAGAATTTATTGCAGGTTTTTTTAATACAGTCTCTATGTTGTGCCATCCCCATGCAATTTAACCTGTATGGCCTACAATCCTGTATTTTAAAATTTTGAATTTAAAAATGCTAGGACGAACAAATTAAAGGATAAAGCTAATGCTTTATTATGCAAGTCTAAATGTGATAAATACAATACATGTGTATGAGATATAATACAAAAGATCAATAAGCAAAAAGACTACAAAATAGCAGGCTATGAAAGAGAAGGCCATTTCCTATCAATAGACTAGGTCTTAAAATGTTTTTCATCATATATGGCACATATAAGAACACCAAGATGTAATTTTTTGCAAAGCCTTTAGTCTTGAAATTTGTTTAGATCTCCATTAAAGGATCATGGAATAGAATTTATTGGATTAGCCCCATATATGAAAGACATTAATTTTCTCCTTGAGGAGTCTAATTTTCTTGCATAATTCCCTGTTGGTTCTCTGTTACACTTCATCATACCACCCATTCCACAGTCAAGCTCATAGGTCATAGATCACCCCTGGTGGTTTGAGACTTTGCAGATAAGTCAGAGGCAGACTTGGCTGAAGGTGGTGGTGAAAGGCAGGCAGAGGTGCAAAGATGATGCACAGTTTAATCTAGGGATAGAAAGGCTTTAAAAATAAAATGTGTGATCTCCAGCTGATGACTGGGAGTTTAATAGATGCTTCTTATCATTTACTAAAGTCTTGTTTTACTGTTATGGTGATTACATATTTTACATGGAAACCTGAAGGAACATCCCTTGTTGAATATGCCCATTATACCATGATTAGTGAAATGCCAACACTCATCTTTATACTACTCTGAGCACTAGATAGGTTTGTTGAGAATAATTTCTCCTAAATAATAGGCTTAGCTACAGGCTGTATTTTAATAATGAATCCTCATAAAATCCAACCAAGAGTTTTCATATTATTTGGAATTTTCATATTCTCTCTTAAAAGTGATTTTTCTGGTTAACTGTTGCCAGTTAAAGAAACTATTAAAGTAAATCATCTTATACTGGCTCATAAGTTTTAAATGCCTGAGATCTTTATTAATCAAGTACTAAAATAAGACATATTTCATTTGTTTAAAAGGTACTATTTGTACTACAAACACTAGAAATTCATATGAGTAATGGTAATCATAATGTTTTCTTTAATGAATGCTTTCTTAAGGATTTTTTTTTTAATTTATTACAATTAAAAAAGCACTGAACTTGGGGGGCAGGGAAGGAATTCTGGTGCTCTTCTTCTAAGAGGATCATCTGGGGAAAAAACCTGAGGATACAGTAGTTAATTTTGGTTTATGTTTAAAATCTTAGAGGTTGTGAGATGGAGGGAGTGTTTTGGAGCCCTGGCTGACACAGGCTTTCTCGCCGCTGTGTACTGCCAGTCCCTCACTACTTGCGTTGCTGATTTTTGTGCATCAGCCTAGAGCATGTGGGTCTGGAGAACAGGACAGGAGGAGGGGAATCATAGGTCACCTCACATTAGGTTGTATATGACATAATGAAAAATGATAGAGATGTTGGAAGATAAGTGGTCATGGTGTCATTGAAATGATTGCAATTACTAAGAGGGATTCTTTAGGATAATTTCAGGAAATCTGGATTCTTGCTGGAACATTTAAAAAGATATTTAGAAATGAGCAATTAGACCATGTACACAGCTTTTTATCTGTGATGATTATGATTTTCTTGATATATCCCAGAGAGAGTGAAAAAAAAAAAATTTCTTGCATCCACCTTCCTGGGTAAAAGACTTTTTTATCTCATCAGTAGAGAAAAGAACTAATAAATCAGATATTCCTGACAGCTGATTTAAAGAATTTAGGTCATCCTTTAGGCTACTTATAGAAAGGTCAGTTAGATTATTTGTGAATGATGCAAAATAAATTAATCTAGCAGGTGCCAAATTGCATGTATTCTACTGAAGAGGTGCAGAAGAAACTTGAGCTGTTGTYGGATGTCCCTGTACCCACCCCACAGTATGGAGATAAAGCTCCAGGTACCACCTGAATAAATACTTTGGATGAGGCTCTCCAGTAGAATAGTCCTGCTGAAGCTGGTGAAAGCCAGGTCATTCTAGGCATTTGGTTTTGCTGAATATATGGCTTATGTTTACAGTCAGAAATGAAAGCTTGTTGAAAACAAAGGGAGAGCCAATCTGATTCAAGTAGGGCAGTAGAAGAGAGGGGGTAGTTTGTACTGAAAGTTTATGAGCTTGTCTGCTTTCACAGGGTAACGATGCTAAGATATTTCCTTTAGTTTCCCCAGACACAGATCATGTAGAGATGCAAATATAGGTCTAAAAGTCTTGCTTGCTCATAATTTTTCTAACCAGGAGTATTTATAGAAGCTAGGGAAACTGAAGTCTTTTAAATTTTAATCCCAGCAAATAAAGTATCTGCGTCAAATTATTCTCAGATGAGATACAATTGATTATACTGCTAAAATAACCCCAAATAATTTATCACACCACATTTTGGGAAGCCAATTCAATGAAAGATTATGATACAAGATGAGCAAATACTAAAGGGTGAACAGAATACACTCAAAAGTGTTTGTTGAAAATTTATACCAATAAAAATGTGTTACAGGTAAAACAAATTATTTGGAGCTACCATTGCAGGAACAACAAGAGGGATGTCCATATTTACAAGTAGTTCTTCATGGAAAGTAAAATGCAAGTGTAGACTCTGGCTGCAGCATCAGTGGGTTACCAAATAGGAAGTTACAAAATAGTGTTTACAATATTTACAACTAGAGAAAATTATAATTCTTTATCCCTGCCATTTTCTTGGAAATGGCAATTACCTTCTGGTTTGAATCTTCTAATGAGCTACAAACTATTCAGTACCCTTTCRTCTGTGTATTCTTTATTGTACTTCTTTTCTGATTGGACTTTGCTACTAGATTTTGTAAAGAGAAGGAAACATGAGAGAAATGCATTAAAWCACTCTAAAAAGATACATTTTGCTCATTAAATTCATAAGTATAACATGCAAACAGAGCACTTTTTAGTTCATCCAAGTGTATCTTATTTTGTAATGTCTGGAATCAACTTCAGTCATGGTTATGAGTTTGCCATCATGATTGGTAGGTGTACCTAAACCACACATACATTATGCAAGAGATCATTACTGGAAGTATTTAATTCACATCCTATGTTTCTCAGCTAGCAAAGCAAAGGGATTCATTGGAGTGAAATGAAACTGAAACAGAGCACAGGCCTCAAGCCAGCAAAAAGAAAAAAAAAAAAAAACATAACGGCACTGCATGGCTGCAAGCCAGTGAATGCTCCATCACACAGTTGTCAGCCTCCTCCTGTGGCAGTGGCCAAAGAACCCTTTAAATTATGGTCTCTGGGTTGGGTTCCTAAAGCTTGAGTTGTATAATACCTCTGACACACAACGGTGCTTCCTTCTGCTGTCACATGCAGTGAGCAGGATATGGCCTTGGGGAGCTCCTTCCCTCTGAGCTCCAGCTCGTGAGTCACAGGGTGAGGCAGGGGGATTTGTGGAATGGCCCGACGGCCACTGGTGGTCCCTGAGCATCATTCCAAACTCCTCCACTGTGGACTGCCTGGGAATAAGAGAAAAGAAGGGGGTTAGATTCATGTCAGAAATTTTTCAACATATGAGTAGTTTTCAATGTAGTGCAAAAAGAGAAAATAAAGGGAGGTTGAATTATATAGAAACCAAGTCAGTCACTTGTCTAACTGGGCTGGATGGAACCATTAAGAAGTAGGTTTTGGCCGTAAAAATGCTTTCTGCCTGTTTCTTGTTCTATGAACTTTCTGTCAATGTTCCCTCCAAAGTAAACCAAAGGATAACATTTTCTGTTTCTTCAGCCCTTTGGAGGACATAGTCCTATTATTATTACTTGTGTTATTCTTGATTTATATAATCTGTAACACAAACTGTAATTCACTGCTGCTGAATCAAGGCTGGTTTACATACTTGCAATGCACTGTAGTTTTCATGCAAGAAGTCTTATGGCCCCACAACTGCACAGTCAAGATGTTGTTCTGATTGTACTTTAAAAGGATCAGGCTGCTCCAAAGCTCAGGTACTATAAATAACATGAAAGCACATCTGGAGTCAATGTGCTTTTAAAAAGCATCAGGTAAAACTACAAAACTTTTTAGGGGGGAAAGCAGAAGAATCACAATTGAAAGGATGAACTGAAAATACTACATCTATTTTTCAGGGCTCTAGAACTATTTTATTTTTTTTACAGTTTCCAGGAGGAAAAATTCATTGTTATAGCGGATTCAAAAAAAGAGTAGCTTATGCCCAAAGAATTTAAAAACATCAATTAGTTCAGAAAACAGAAAGACTTTTGAAGAAGAAAATTCGTTAATTGTACATACATTSTCTGTAGTTAATCTGACTGCTCTTCAAAATTGACTAATCTCCACAGTCTATACTCAGATATTAAGAAAAAAATTATATTGTTTCCATTGTGCTTGGAAGCTGCTAAGTTTTATTTCCTCTACACCATGGWTTTATTTCTGTTAGAAACTTGCTTTTGAATTGCATGTAACAAATACAAGGCTGTAGGCATCTCCTCCTGGAAATACACAATTTTATATCCAGTTTGGAATATGCAATTTGCTAAAAATATCAGGTGACTCTTTTTATGAAGTGCATAGGAGGTTTTAGTGCATTCATTACACACGGTGAACTAAATTATCTAAATGGCTGTGTTTGAAGCAAAAGGCTGTAAATAAAAAATGCACTTTGAGGGTCAGGAATCTGTGTGGGTTCCTAAACTTACTTATAAGTTGAATGATTCGGGTTTGTGTCAGTGGGCAGGCTACAGCTGTTGTTCTCGAGCTGGCATTTTCTCAGGCTGCCAAAAAGCATCTGCATCACTGGGCATGTTCTGTATATTAGAGCGAGAAGAGCAAGAGCTGCAGGACCTTTACTCTCTGCAGCCGATCACAAAGGACAGCAGACACAGAGAATTTCTCTGCAGCCTCCTCAGAAATCTCACAAGAAATTAGAAGAAATAAGGGTGTTCTGGTCTGCAAACTGAGCCCTTTGCTAGAAACAGRTACAAAGTAGTAGACCAAGTAGAGCTTGGAGATCGTGGAAGAACAGAGATCCATATGGAAGTTCTCAGCCTCAGGGAACCGGGCATACAGGTATTTCTTTGTGTCTGTTATGAGCTGGGGTGCTTTTTTTCCCACTTCTTTTGGTTATGAAAGTTTGCTGGTTTTTTGCCTTTAGCTAAAGAAGACAGAAATTATTTATAAGCTTTTTATAAACCTGGAACAAAAGGTTTTGAAGTTACTGACAAAGAGCAGCAATAATAAGATTATAGACCTGTAATAGGCAGATAAATAGGAATAGCTGTAAGGACAAATATATTTTAATTTATAACCATTTGTGCTCTGCAGTGACTTTCAAATAAGTAGGTAGGAATGTTATGTGTTCCTATTTACAGGAAAATCTTTATATAGTCTAAGTCAATAAGACTTGGCAGAGGGTTCAATAGCAAATGCCATTTGAAAAAATGTTTTAAGGTTTCATGTGTGAAGCAACAAGTTAGGGATCTATCTGCTTGCAATTTTTCATCTTGGGAATATATGTCAGAACTCAGTGTAGTAATGATTTTCCATATTTTTGTTCTGTCAGAATTTCAGAGAGGGAAGAGTTTGAGTTATTTATAGACTTCTTCTGGATAATTATAAATGTGATCCATATTCAAGGTTAAAAGAAATAGGGAGGAACTATATTGGGAAATGTTTTTTAATCATGTAGGATAAGATCTATAGCTATGCCTTTCATAGTGGAACATGATACGCCAGTCAGTGGCTAAAGAGTAGTTTAAATTGTTTTGTCCTAAAGTTATAGTAAAAGTGGCAAATACAAGATTTTTTACTCAATTTTTCCCACATTTACAGTGCTTTGCTGAGATGTTGTTTTATTAATGACCTTTTTTGGTGGTGAAAATAAAATATGAACCCTTGTTTGTGATAGTGGCTCTTTCAGTTGTGAGTTCTATTAGAAATAAATAAAACAAAACATTATATAACATTTATGTGATTGCTAAGTACAGACACATTTTATTCTGGTTACACATGGACTAAAAACACTGAACACTGCGGAGAGATTTTGAACCTAGATTTTTGGTTTAATAAGAAGTGGGAAATTGGCACAACGTCATGGGAGACATAATACCTAATACTTTAGATACATAGGTAGGTAGTTATATAATAACATTATGTTCAAGTTTTGTGCAGAAAAAAAATTGACAGCTCTGTTATGTATTTTCTGAACTGTACAGGTTTATCCAGTTATTAGTCATTAACTGTTTTTAACCTTTACAATTATCAGTAGTAAATAATATTGTACCAACTGTATGCCTTAACCAGAAAACTTCTTGTGCTTTTGTCCTCCATCTTGACAGAAACACGAAGRAAAATGAGTCACAAAGACTTCACAAGTGATTCATTGCTTCCATCAAAGCAATGTAATTTTAAATCATACTTTCATTTGTCTTTTTCCTTACAGGAGGCATTGTTGATAAGGACCTTCGTCACTACCTCAATCTACGGTTCCAGAAAGGTTCGGTGGACCATGAGCTCCAGCAGATCATAAGAGACAACCTCTACCTCCGCACAGTGCCATGTAAGTAGGGTGGAGATGGACAAACCTGKTTTTTTAGTGGCAATAGACTATCTGAATCAGTGCTGCTGAGCCCCTTTGCAATGCATGAAGAGGCAGCCTGTGGATAAATCTGTAAATAGATTTGTGGCTTGGTTCAAGTCTTCCATGTTACTGCTGAGAAATTCAACTGTGTACTGCTGAATTAGTTTCTGAAAAGGCATGGTGTTTTCAAAGTTGTAATTTCCATAAACTCTGGCTCTAGAATAATRATCTTATTTCTTCTGTAGTTTTACAAATCACAAATTTAAAGGAAAAAAAAACAGTTTTCTGGGCTGGTTCAGTGGATGTCCAACAGAGAGAGTTCGATCTGCCTCGTTTTTCACATATACATTATGTAATAATACCATTGGATTTTGAATGCAATAGGCAACAGAGAAAACATGTAAACTAGATTTGTTTGAATGCAACAGGCATGGCAATGAAATTTTGTAGTGTCTTGCATATGTGTTCATTTGTTTTCGCATAAGTCAATGATATCTATAATCAAAATAGATTCTGATAGGTTCTGAAACATCTGAGATAATTTTTGTTGTATTGACAGTATTCAACTGTTTTGACAGAAGACATGAAATTAAGCAGAGTCACGCAAGCTGTGTCCGACTGTCAGGGCCATGCCTTTCAGAACAGATCTACTTGGCTGACAGACAATATATCATTTAAAATGGACTGAAGTTCCATTATTCTTCCCTCACAAAATAATTGCTTAGCAGACATAAAATGGGTCTTCTGGTTTTGGGAAAAAATGGGTGCACTTTTGAACTTACAGGCTTGACATTGGAATGATAGGCAGAGGAAGGTATACTGAGTAAGTGGCTGTGCTATTTATATGGTAATGAGTAGATGCTCTATGAAAGCTGAGTTGTTGTGAATGCTACTGTATGTTTTTTCTTTCTTAACATTGAAGAATGGAGCTTGAACAGCTCCACCTATAAAAAAGTTTTTCAAGCATTTCTCTTTAATTTTTTTGGAAGCTGAAGATATATAAATATAAATTCTTAATTTCAGGAGTTCCGTTTGCAACTGATCAGAAAGGAAAGTGGAGAAAAACATTTAAAAATTATTACCTGTATGCAGAAAGTAAAAAATTTTACATTTATGTGAGATTTATGATGAATTAGGTTTGTCTGAAAGTGCTGAGAAACATCACAGCTGAAGTGGAAATTCAATTACAAAAAAGTTTTGAGATTAAATCCCACTTCCAAGGATATCTGGGAGCATCACTAGCATAAGAGTATACTTATTATAACCTCAGTACTTGCTCATTGGTGCCAGGGGTCCAGGTTAAAGAAGAAGGAAAATTCAACAATATTGCAACTACTGCACACGTCATGTATGACTGATACTGTCTGTTGGCAGTATGGGCACAATGAGTAGTTGTCGWAGGTTAGCTTGGAGAAAACCCCAGACCCCACAATTTGCACTCCTAAGAGGATATAAGACAGCAGAAACAGATTCCAAAGCTTAAAATAGTAAAATRTATTTTATTCACTAACACTAACAAAGCTAAAAAATAAAAGAATAATAAACAGATGTTAAGGCAATACATAAAGACTGAATGCACAAAGATAAAAGAAAATACATGGCATTTTTAAGAGTCCTTTAGAAGCAAAAGTCTTTCTTTCTGCTGCAACTCCATCACAAGCAGTAGACCCGCCCGAGATTTACTACTTCAGTGAGAAAAACAGTTCCTCTCCCAAGAAAACCGTTCATGGGGTATGTTTTTTGAGGATGCGATGAGTTATTCCAGTCTGGAAAAGGTAAAAGGTCCTTCTCTTCAATCTCCGCAAATATCTCAGCATCTACACACTTCTAACGGGCCACTTCTCCCACGATGTGGGAAATAGACTCTTCATCCCCCCCCGAATATGTTCCATTTGCTTATAGGAGAATAGTTAAGTTGCATTTAAAGCTCACCAAGGCTTACAGAAGAAAAAGTCCCAGCTGTACATTTGATGTATCTTCTCGCCTCTGACTCCAGTGCTAGCATAGCAGGTTCCCAGCCACGTGGCCGCGCCATGTTGTCTTCTCTCTGTGCGACCAAAATCGTCTCTCCCTCTCTCTCTCTAGCTTGGAAGAAAGGCTAGCATCTTATAGTATATACCTGGAGGATCTTGATCTTAGAAAGTCCTCATTATATTTCTCTTTCTTGGCATGCGGTCTCCGATGCGGTGTTTACCCACGGCATGGTAGGTCTTACTTCGAAATGAACGCACGCCTCCAGAAGCGGCGAAGGTTGTGCCACGGTCTCAAGGTTGCTGGCACAGCGCTGCCGCCGCCCAATGCGTATATCTGCTCCTGCCACCCCTCAGAGAGGCGGCAGAGCCAGGCAGCTCAGCCCCAGAGGGGCCAGAGCCCCCCTGGGAGCTGCAGCCCTCTCTCCCGAATTCGGAGTGGAGAACTAAGATGGATGAGCTTCCGGCGTCTCTTCTGCCTTCTCCCTCCTCAAYAGGCAAATTTCGCTAGGCAAAAACAACTGTTCATTGGTACAAAACTTCATCCAATTACAACCCGTGAGAGTAGTTTTTGAGGTTCTTTTGTTTTTAATCAAGGCAATAATAAAGTGTTCTCATTTGTCAAGTAAAATACAGTACTCAGGGAAGCAAATTTGTCATTCAAAAAGTAACACTACAACCACAAAGACTACAACTTGGAACCTATAAACAATACTATCTTTTGTTTCTGCCGTGCCTTTTCCATCTTCTGAGTCATTTTATGTGGTTAAATTCTTAGGTCATTGTTGTATTACATATTGAGCATATTTAACTTAGGAAAAACTACATTTTGAAATACAGTATAGTGTTGCAGATGACAGCTGCTGAATTCTCAGGTTAGCTGGCATGTTCTTGGAAAGTGGAGGATTCTTTTCATTAATGGTGGTAGGAAAAAAAATCCATAGTGCCCAAGTGACATATTTTCTTCAAAATTGTCTTGAAAATGCTATGAAAGTAATACTTCTGAAATGTGGGTATCTTAAAATAAAGAAATTGTCAAATGCAGACAGGATTATCTGTAGTTAGCTAAAGAATTTTCCATAATCAGGTGAATAAAAAGAACACCATCACATAGTTTCAATCCAGATCTCCTCTCAATCATAATTGTGGTGAATCTTTTTTAATACAATTTTACTCTGTCTCCAGCATTCATGTTTGGGAGGGAAAATGTTCTCAATTGTTTTCTTATTTTCATATAACTTAACTAATTTTTTAATCACAAACTTACCTTTCAAGGATATTGATATTCAAAATTTTCTGCTTTGGGGAGTATTTTGTTTTTAAGCTCTGTACATAGTCTAAGAGTACTGGTTAGCTGTCCTAACACTGTACTTTACAGTCCTTAGGATACAGTGGTAATATTTAACTGACTGTACCACTGCCCACAACTTCACTTAATGAGTGCACCTAACCATGAACTTATTACAAATCTTGCAACAGATGCCAACACAGCAAAAGCAGCACTCAATTTGGTCAAATTCTTTTGCAGAAAAATAGAGGGAAAGCCAACTGCAGGCAGCATAGCCTTAATTGCCAGTGACAAGGCTGTAACACAAAGAGGGAAAAATTAAAAAATAGGTGGCAACATTTTCCTTTTAAAAATGCATCTACTGTCTTTCCTCTGTTACAGAGGCATAATTGCCAGTATAACCGTGAGAACTTTATAGGGAGTCCTTGGCCTTGAGTTTTTACTCAAGTTCTTCGCTTTCTGTTCACACTGGCAGCACTGTCCCCAGCAGTGTGGCGGGCATGACCATGCGTTTCTCAGCCTTCTGGTCAGACTAAGTTGTCTTTCACTGACGCTGAATGAGTGAGTATTCTCTTTGAAACTAGGAAGCAGAGGACTAATCCATACCTGTCTTAAATCAGAATAAGACAACAGAAGTTAGAACAGCTGAACCAGTATTTACTAGAAACTAGATAAGGTTGGGCCTTGAACCCAACCCTGGCTTTGTTCAAGGCCAGGCTAGATGAGGCCTTAAGAAGCCAAGTCTGTGGGAGGCGTCCTAGCCCATGGTGGGGGATGTTGGGGCTGGATGATCTTTAAGGACCCTTCCAATCCCTTAACATTCTATGATTCTATGATTCTAGATGAGAATTTGAATTGTCTGTTGTACAAGTGTACATCCCTGTGTGCACCAAAGAATGGATGGGCCAGAATCACATGCCATGAGGATAATGGGTCAATTCTGCCCTCAGAAATTGTAGCCCCTGGGAATGGGATGAATTGGTTGGGTTTGTGATCCTTACATTTCTCTGTTTTTGCTAATGCAGTGCCCCTTTCTACTAAATTAGAAGTGACYGTGTAACCCTGAGAGTCAAATGCTGCCTTCCATAAGTGTTGCAGTTCTCAGTGCCATATGAAATTGATTTTCCCTGCATTGCCGACAGGAATTATATGCATATATCCCAGGGCAGGATGTACAATTGTATTTGCAGCAGTCAAGATGCAACCATTAGCAAGGCAGTTTTGGGGAAAGAAAAATTCCTCATTTTCCAAATTCAGAAGACCTAGCTGAAGTTCATGTCATGCATCTTCTTCCCCTTTTTCTGTTGTGTAGGATTTTAGCACTTTTCATATCCTAAACTTAATCCCAAAGTTATTTAGGGGCTCTAACCATTGAGGTTGTCCTACAATATGGAAAAGTAGGCATGGCAAAGTATGCTGTCAGCACTGTCTGAAAGTATCCATCCAAACCTAGGGATGTGGAGAAAGGCCACAAAACACATGTAGGACTCTGAGTGCTATAGGCAGACAACAACTTAATCATGCTGCATCTTGTGCTTGGTAGTGCTCTCAGCAAACTGCAGTTGCCATGTGGGCAAGCAGCTTTCCAGTCTTCACTAATGTGAGAAGAGGTAGTTCTAATTGTGTGTCGTCACAGGAATAAAGGAAACATCATAGGAAAGCAGTTTTGGTAGTGACAGTCATGGTCAGACCTGTCTCCTTTGATATGTCCCTCCAAGCAACTGCAAATTCCATTTCTTTAAAAGCTGGCAAACTAGAGTAGCTGCGGTTGAAAATAGAATCTGTGTCTGTTTCCTTTCCAGACAGGGAATATGAAATGATAATGGAAGACATTGTGATTAAACAGCACTGTAAAAAGTCAATGACAAGCTGATTCATAGAAGTAAAAATTAATCCGTTAATTTGAAGAGATGCTCATTAATATCCTCTGGGATATAACCTCAGATTGGCAGTAGCTCAGGTGACAGTGTATCCTGCTGCACCAAAGGAGGATGCAGCCCATAAATACATTCTTTACAGTGAAAATGGAGGGCAAAAGTAGTTTTAAAAATGTTATGGGGATGAGGAAGCTTCCTTCCATGTCTTTGCATTTAGAAAAATAGTAATGATGTAAGAATGGAGAGGACTTGGTGTGTGGCTCAGCCTTACAGCACTGGATATTGCAGGATTACCATTGGCACCGGAGTTGGAGGAAGGATGTTTTATTTAAGACATTTGTCAGCWACGTAGGAAAAAAGGTTCAGTTTGTGACTCAGACATATGCTATATGTGAGTGATCAAGGGCAAGGAATGGAGTTATTATGTGCAGCAGATCCCCACATATCAAATTGTGATAACAAATCCTCCTTTTGCTCAGCTYGCCTGTTGACGCTATGGGTGCTCGGTGTTAGGTGAATATAATTAACACTGCACTGCAAGTGTGACACCTATGAACACTTAATAAGTCACTTAAGTCACTTCTGCTGTGACTTACTTTTTTCCATCTTCTGTGAATATTTAGATTCACATCATTTAGATTCAGATCATTTTGAGTCGATTTAAATAAGGGCCTCATTTTCAAATATAGTTTTGTTCTATTGTATTTTAGTGTCATCTGGTCTATCTATAAATTTAACCTACATGCTGCAATATTGTCTGTATACTATTGAAATGTTTTATATTATAGCAAAAAGTACATGCAATGGTTTTTTTAAATTATTTTTTGCTAGTATTGTTTTTACTTATCATAAACGGTAAAAGTAGTGCCATTAGCTTTTATTTCTGTGACGCTAAAGTCAATAAAATGTGTTTCTACTTGAAGCCACAGGGGAATTCACACTTTTAGACTTGAAGAAATCTCCATCTGCAAAACAATGCGAAACAAAAAAGGTCTTTCCTCTGTCAGAGAAATGTATTTTACTGGGAAACCATAGTCATTCATAATCTTCTTCATAGGTACCAGTCAGAAGTAAAGAACTTCTGGGAGTGTGTAAGACTTTACTCTCCTGGTAATAGGTGTTATCATAGTCTGTATACCTTCTAATACCTTTTATATTAGTCACAATAATTAGTAAATACTGAAAAAAATCCCCATTACATACTTAGGTTTTCATATGAGGTTTCTGATTTCCAAGCTGAGGAAAGAGTTGCAGAAGTTGAGTGGGCAATAACTCTCTACTGGTTGACAATAGCCCTAGCTCTTGGGGCTTGAGGGTAGCAGTTCTCTGTGCATAGTTCTGCTGCTCTGAATAAGGATTTAAGGTATACTTGACTAATCCATATTTGGACAAATAGGAAGCCTTTCAAATTTTTTTTGAAAAATACTTTTTTCTTCTTCTAAAAAGTATATAACGAAGAAAATTCAAAGGGAAATGTGTGAAATAGACTTCCCAATGGTTTAATATATTTTTCTTATAAGTTTGTTCAGTGTTAAAAGTATCTTACAAGAGTTATTGTCAGTTAAACAGCTGCCAGTTTGACGTCATATGGAACTATTGTTAGGATAAAATAACCTGTGCTTAGCACACCATACTTCCAAGAAATGTCTGCATCACTGGAAATAACAGTGCCTAACTTTAATGACTACTTTATTCTTCCAGACAGTGTTAGCTATTGCTTAGACTTTGATGGTTCAGAATAGATCAATGTAGACCTTTAAGAAAATGTTCTTGTTGTTGTGTATCTAATGGAGCACACCTCCAAGGTGTACTTAAAGTGGAATCATGGGCAAGCCTGTTCAGCCTTTTTGGTATCTCAAGCAAAATCAAGTAATTATGTGAGATAAGGGCCCCACTGTGCTGGATGTAGCACAGTCACATGTACCAGAACATGAGGAGGAGGTCATTGCTTCAAAAAACTGACAGCCTAGGTAGAAGAGGCAAAGAACAGCTGGCAAAAAAAAATAGAGCACACACAATGCCTAAGTTGTCCTGCACAAGGTAGAGTGGTGGTTAAACTGTTGCCTGTGGACCTTGCTTTCTTTTCCACTGCTACATTCAGTATTCCTAATTACCTGCTGGAAATGCACACAGGACAATGATCTGTTTTTCTGAAGACACTGGGAAGGCCTGGTCAAAAGAGTTTGGCTTATGCATCTTTGTATTGACTTTTCCATGTTATTTTATGGGACTTTTTGTCTGTTTCAGAGTAGGGTGGTAAACGTTGCAGTCAGCACTGTGCTTTCTCTCCATCAATGTACTCAGAGCGTCTTCGGGCTGCAGGCACTGCGTTGCCTTTGGCAGGAAGTAGTCGATGAAAATAAAACCAAGGAAAAACCAATTTTTAAAATTTATTTATCAAAGTGAACTGCAGTTTTATTTTAATTAAGGTCTAGGGTAAACAGATGTCCAAACTATATCTGCAAATAGCAATGCTGATAGAAAATACTATACTGTTTGTTAGTAATGAGAGAGAAAATGCACATCATTTCTGTCTTCTTTTCTCAGGAATTTCTCAGTTCTACATATTGGGGACATCAACTCTAGGCTATTCAGTGACTAAATACTCCCCTTAAAATAACAGTTATCCAAAGAAAATAAATACTGTTCAAGATGAAGGGGGGAAGGAATGTGTCTGATGTGGTACAACTGTAGTAGGAAGTGAGAACAGTTGTAAGGAGCAGTAGTTGTGTACCACTGCTGATATTACAACTTGAATGTTCCATCGAGGTCATAGGATGACATTAGGATGCTTTCATTGGCTGTACAGTCACAACAGTTCTGTTTCTTAGAGATCCTTGCACTCAAATCACATCTGTAAGAAACTGAGGCCGCTAATTCTGTCCCCCTACTCCCATTTTTTCCATCCT
Source organism: Amblyornis subalaris (assembly GCA_018881555.1). Taxonomy (NCBI): domain Eukaryota; kingdom Metazoa; phylum Chordata; class Aves; order Passeriformes; family Ptilonorhynchidae; genus Amblyornis; species Amblyornis subalaris. The sequence goes on from JACAXG010000055.1 coordinate 879,906, forward strand.
TCATTACCTTCTTTCTTCTTTTCTCTCCTTTTTAAAAACCAAATCATCCCAAATCAGTAAATATTTTTTATAATGCAGTGCCAATATAAATTATTTGTCTAACAGGTAATCTGATGTCCTGCCAACTGGAACATTGATGCAATACCACTAAAGTCACTAAAAGTTTCAGCAGTGGAAAAAAAGGATAAGAAAATGTTCTGAAATTGCAAACCCAATCTTTCTAAAGCAGTTTTCCTTCAAAAGAATATCACAAACCTTTTTTAACTCATGTTAAGTGACATGTGATTTAAAGATTAATGCCAAGCAGCTCGGGTTGCTAATCATATCTGTCTGGAATTATTTATATGTGATATAACACATGCATAATTCCAGATGAGAGTTTAGTTACAATATTTGTGCTGATTGTCCCCAGGAATCGATACATGTTTATTTAAACTTTGGGGAGGCTTGCTAGTGTTGAAAAATGAGTTCCCTAATCCACATGATACCAAAAAGATAAAGGATAGTGGCAGTTTTAAATGAATTTTGATGATAGCACTAAACTAATTGATTATTTGAGAACTAGCTGCAAACTAGAGGGGCAATAGCATGAATCTGATGAAGTACCTTGTCTCAGCAGAACAAGAATAGCAAATAATAGAAGAGGCCACAAATAACTTATTTCACAAGTACAACTCATAGTTCTTGACTAGCCCAAAGCAGCTCGCAGTTTGTGTAGAGGCTGTATCTCTCTATGACAGTAGGCTTTTCATGCCTGAAGGTCTTAAATATACTACTGACCTTTCTCCTTAAATAACCAAAATATCTTAGAAATCTTAGAATTACAAATATGATGAACAAAACTTGCRGCATCGTTGAATGTAAGTGTTCCTATGATTTCTAAACCATTTTTTATTTTCTACATGAACTTTCTGAATCACCTTTTGATGTTAAAATATTTTTAAATATATCCTCTAGATAAATTTAGCCTCCATCTGCAGTCAAATAGGTCAAAAAATTGATCTTTTTTCTTGAGGTAAGCTGAGATACTTTAAATATCTGTGTTTTCTCTAAGTCTGGAGAAGATAAAGTGTCAGAGACAGTGGGTAATCTTTACTTGGTGATTTTTATCTGAAGAACAACTGAACAGTGAACATGGAACACCAACAGCTGTCCTTAGAAATTCGGAACAATATCAAGAAAAAAAAAAGACTTACGTAAAAGAATGAATATTCTGAATTGAATGACCAATTAAGCTACTAAATCCATGCTTGCATCATTGAATAAAAAGGTCCAGTATCAATTTTGGCAGGATGTGCTTCTTTTGTTTTTTTCTCTTCTTGTGCTTTCACCTGCAACCACAAACAAAGCAAATCATTGGCAGGGATGATGGACATCCTTGTGAATAGATTATCTGGTCCATACTGAGAAATTGATGTGAATTTATAAGCAGTTGGCCAAATTCACCAAATAACCAGCTTCTCACATTTATGTCTCTGAAGTGCAGCTGCAGCTCAGTAGTCTCCTCACACCAGCTGGAGCCCAGGTCCTTGCTGATGTCTTTGGACACCGTGCTCTGTGCCACCACTCCCCTCCTTTAAAAAGGTCACTACTTACATTAATGAGACTATACAACTTTAGATCTTATTTCAAGGTTTAAGATTTTTGTCATGCCCCCACCTCTAGAGAAGAAGGCACCCCTCATATTTTCTGTGTCTTATGAAAAAAGAAAGAATGTCAGACCTTCTATGCATAGTAAGCCAAGGTCAATGGATGAGTGTCTCCAGTGGCACCATGCTCTAGATTCAAAAGTAGCCTGGCTAGAATAAACCCTTTGAGAAGAAAAAAAAATAGAGAATGAAGGTTACAGAGGTGCTGTTTAACATCTGAAGAGTGAATAAAGCTTTGGTTTCACCAGTAGGGGTGAGATTAATTTATAATTTACTGGTTGAAAAACTGTTATGAGGAAATTCCTTTTCTGCAAGTCCTTTTCTTTCTATTTTCCTGTTTCCTGAGGATATTACTGTCCTGGTTTTGACCCATGACAGTTTGTCAAAACTTTATACTTCTCCTTTGTCTCCAGGTTTTGATTCTACCCAATGGATTTTTCTTTTTCCACTGTATTACTGTTATTAACACATCAACCTCTTGACTAGCTATCAATCTAATATGGATTATTCAAATAATTCTGTCAAATTTATTTCAATGAGTCTGAATAGAGAAACTTTCTTACTGTGGAGATGGCAGAAATATATTTTTGTTAGAAAAAATAATTATAATAATGCAGAAGTTCCAGACTGTATTTCAAATGAAAGCAGGTATCTGGATTGAAATGCAGAACAGTGCTGTAATTTTAGCTTTTAAATTCTTGTCTTTGAATCTTAAAAGCTTGGCATGGATGTATATTAAAGGGCCTGGAAAGCACTATGCTTTCCAGTTAAAAGATTAGATTTTTTAGTACTAAATTTCATTATAAATTACATTTCCTATTATTTTATCAATGTATCTTTGTTGAAAATAATCACTAACACCTGTGATATGTTGCTGAGATATTTTCACATTGCTCACAAAAACAGTGGATCATTTTATATGTAGGAAAGCATGAAATTCACTCTAGGCTGCTGAAGGTGCAGTCTCCACCTGTGTTCTAGCAGCCTTTAGCTAGTGACAAAATGCACACCACCACTCATTTGAACTCACTTGTATGTTCTGATTCCCATTTTTGGTTTTGACTGGTTGTTGAGCTTTCTATTTCAACTCGGTACTGCCATGATTTCTTCAGCTCATTTCGGTACTGACGAGTAGATGCTTGACCAGTTATTTCATTTGGCATTTGTTCATACGGAGAAACACAGAAATGTCTTTCTCTTTTTTTTTTTTTTTTTTTTTAAGCTTAAAATCAAACCCACCCTACCCCTTCTTGCAAAAATTGATTGATTTTTTTTTTTTTTTTTTTTTTTTTTTTGTCTGTGGAAGAATCTGTGGAGCCCTTCCTGGAAAGCTTGATCACAGGTGTGTCAGGAATCTTGCAGTAAAGCTCTGTGTTGCTGTGATTCGTTTGTTTCACAGGACACTCATTTCATTGGCAAATGTACATTGCACTGTGCTCCTTCTTGAAGAGCTCTTAGAACCAGAGAACAGGCTGTCATTTAATTACCTTTAATTTGTTGGGGAATGTACACTATGGTGGCACTCAAAATGGTGATTTGGCAAGATTTCCTTTCTTATGTAAACGTAGAAGATACTTTTATAAGCAATATCCTTGTAGTAGCAGCATCTATAAAAAATTATCTTGTTCCCTTAGAGATGTCCTACTTTGACTTTCACTAAAATGCTGAGAGATTCTGAGCCTCTGCATGTTGTTGGCTCCATAGTACCAAACCCTGGCTGACTCCCTGATCAGGAAGCTGATGTTTTGGTGTCTGACGCCAAGCCTTCAATAGCTGGTCAGGGCAAGGAAGCTTATGACTTGAGTCTGTAGGTTTTACACAGATTGCAGAAGGTGGCTTTCACCAAAGCTGATGCTTAGGGCATGGAACTTTGTAACTTCAGTCCATATAATAAGCAAGGCACATTCCCAAATATACTTCAAGGACTATGTCATCTAGATAAGCTATTACAGCTACCTTCTCAAGAATAGGATAAAAATCAGGCTGGTTTCATATTTCTCTCTTTCTCTTTTCTAAGTCCTGTGAGGAGATGGTGAAAGGTACAGCTGAGTAGTGAGTCATTCTGCTATTCAGGGTTTCATTCAAGGAATATGTGAAATGTAGTTTCCCATCAATTACGAAAGACAAAGATTATTCCCCCTTGTGCATCATGCAGAATGAGGCTAGCTGTAATACATATTATCTAATCTCTAGTTTCTCTTTGTATGCTTCAAAAATAATGATTATTTCCTATAATGCTTCAACACTTGCCATGAGATCATCAGTCACTTTTATCTACAATGCACATGTATCTGTACTTGTATTAAGAGTTGGGCACCAACTCACTACTATTTAAATACACAGTTAAAATTGTACTGACTCAGAAACATGGCAATTGGAGACAGAAACAATTTAGTAATCTGATTTTAAAGCTGTCGGAGAATAGTTGTTGTTCTGCTTTTATACTTTTATAATGCAATGTCCTGGAAGAGGGTGATGAATTTTGGAGAAAATCCTTCCTTTCATCATCTGCACAAAAAGAGAGCATCTAATTACTCCTTTCCTGTCATTATCCTCAATTTGCATCTCCCAGCTCTGGTACGTCTGGTGGGTTTTTGCAGAGAGTTTTACTTTTCAGAATCTTCTGAGTAGGATATAAGATTATGTCTGGCCTGGATCAGAACAGTCTAAACTAGAGAAAGCAAGTGGAAAAAAACCCAGGATATCTGAGGGATTCGGGGTTACTGTGCGTCCACTACTTTACAATTTTAAAACAGTATTAGAAGTCCATCTGGCACTGTGTTTCTAAGAGCATTTTTGCCTACTCATTTGAGGAAAGTAACCAAGCTCTAAGTTTTGAAAAAATTTATTTCTGTTAAGTAATTCCTACTTTATTGATATTCTTTTAAAATTCTGAAAAAGCAAAGAAAAGAGAAGGCTTCTGCAAGATGCAATTATATTGTCTCTCTCTGTCCCTCTTGTATTAAATGTGGAAGATTTGAGCAACAATAATAAACATGAAAAAATGTTAGTTCCTGTATAATCCTCCATTAACATCATAAAAGAGAATTCTGAATAAAGATTAAAGGTTTGTTTTTTAAAAAAGAAAAAGGTTGCAGATTTAAGTTCTCTTTTCTAAAAAATAAGGAAACTTGAGAGAAGATGAACATAAAGGAAAATGGAAAAGACGAAGTAGAAGGGTTTGTTCAACAAGGGAAAGTGCCAGAATCTGCACCTAGGATGGGGCAACCCTGGGTGTACAGACAGACTGGGGAATGAGATGCTGGAGAGCAGTGCCACAGAAAGGGACCTGGGGGTCCTGGTCGATGGTAAGTTGCATATGAGTCAGCTCATTAGTCCCTGCACCCTTCTAATGGTTGTTTTCACCGAGTTTGGAAACATGGAAGGTTGCTGAGGGCATTATGGCCAGAGGCCAGATCACGGTCTCATCGAAAGGCAGAAGCTTTCCTGACTCAGCCGAGAGCTTCCTGAGGATCACAGCGTTGTTGCCATTGTTAAGGACACGTTATGTCATAAACTGCAATTTAAAGTGCAATAATTGGGTTTTTTCTCTGCTTTGGAAATGTCTGTGCTCATAAACAGTTACCAAAGACTAGGCAGAAGTTTTAAGAATTTTAAAAGGATAATGATGGATTTGGAGACAGTAGGCTCTGAGCAGAAAATGCACCTCCTATCCTCCCGTGGAGTGACACCTCAAATGTCTCAGGGTACATGACAGAGTATTACACCATGAGGCACTCTCTGAAGCCATTTGGGTGGTGGCAGGAATGCCAAAGGTAACTTTGGAATGTAAATTTTTAAAGGATTGTGTGATAAATTGAAAACTTTCTACGGTTCCCTAATTTTTGCTAATATTCAATGTGAAACCAGATAATTGTTTTAGACTGAAGATCATCTTAAATCCAGTTAAAAATATACAGGCAGTTAAAAAGAAAAGGCTTTGTGTTTCATTTCTTGAAGTCTTTTCTGGTGTAATTACTATTTATTTACCCATTTCTGTTCTGACCAATCTTAGGGGAAGGAAGAAAACTACCACCTTATCTTGGCTTAAGAAGTGAAAAAAAAAACCGTAAGTCACTTGAGGGATGATTTTAACCTCCTAGGTAAGAACATAAGGAAAGTTACATAGAAAATGCACAGAGGAACAGTCGTAACTTGGAGCACAATTTTTACTGTTCAGGTGAAATATCATCATGAACTTTCATTGAGTTGAAGTGAGAATTAATTTCATTCTCTATGTCCCTTGTAGAATTTTGTTAAATTACTGCAGGCCTTAACTTTCTGTATGTGGGAAAATAATGCACCTCTTCCCCAGACAATACACTGATGTTTATAGCAGCTTAATTTTCTTTCATTATGTGATTCCATGTAGGACCTATAAAGATGTAATCTGCACAACACTAACAGTCCTTCAAAGCTAAAGCCTGAATGGATCAATGTCTCCAAGTCCATTAAACCAAGCACAAAGCACGTCACGTTGCTGGACAGAAGGATTAATAAAGGTGTAAGAGTACACAGAAATAAGAAAACAATGAGTAATTGTGGAAACTAGACTCAACCTGATCATTCTAGAAGTCATATACAGGAGGCCCTGCAGTGCTCTGGCACTGTGTTCTTCCGGTCCACTTTAATTCTGGTGCAGATCATGGCACAAGATTGAAAATATCTTTTCTTCCTGTTATGTTCTCCAGCAGAGGTATTTTAAATGGGTTCATGGAAACTGCTTCTGATTTAGTGCCATATCTGTGCAGAAAGAGGTGAGAAGGGGGATTTTAGCAAGAGAGAGGAACATTTAAAATGCATTGGTCTGTACTTTGGTTCAAACCATGTATGTACCTCGCTGTGCAGAGCTGCTCTGTTCCCCGTAGTTGTGTGCTGTCCCTGTTCAGACAGTAGTGTGCAGTACTGCAGCACATGACAGACAGAGAAATCTGGCTCCATACAGTACTCCATATGGTGCTGTAGTCGCCCTTCATATCCCAGTTCTGCTTTCGCACCCCAAAGAGGCATCACGGGAAGTGTGGGAACACAATTTCCTTGGCCAGTATGGGGTGTCCTCATCAACAGCATACAGTCCTAAGCGTTTCAAGGTGATGGCTGGGTCTGTGCTAGAAAAACCACATAGAGATGAATACGAAATAGTGTCCCTCTAGGCTGGTGGGAAGGAATTTCTTTACCTTCATCTCCACTTATAAAAACATATGATATAGTTAAATGTTCCACTAGTTTTTCTCCACCACTCCATCCATGTCTTACAGAAGTGTACTTCCAAGCTTATTTACCAATGACATGTAAATGACCAAGTTTAAGATAAGAAAACTGATTCTGAATGACATAGCCCGGTTTCATCTCTGGAAGCAGAAGAATACCACAACATCTTGGCAAATATTATTCTGCACTATTATGTGAAAGCAATATTTAAAATATGTCCCTTAGCACACATATAGGTTTTTTGAAGTGGTTTCAGGGTTTTGGGTGGGGGCTTTTTTGGTTGGTTTGTTTATTTGTTTGGGGTTTTGTTGTGGTTGAATGTTTTGGTATGGTTTGGGCTCTTTTTTTTGCTTTTGTTCTTGGGGTTTTTCTATGTTCTGTGTAGCATTTTTTTAAATATTAGGAGTCAGAGTTTTTGTTATGTTCTCTTTGTCCTTGTTAGATTCAGGATTCTGGCCAGCTGCTTTGTTAAATCTGGGCCATTTACTACTCCTCCTTCTGTGTCACTAAAAACCTTGAGCAGAAGAAAACAGTCACAGCCCTACAGCGTGGAAGACACTAGCAGTAAAAGAGTTCACCCTCACCTTCCTCTCACCCTCCAGCTCCACAAATGAGTTCTGTGGTGGCACAGGGAAGAGATGAGTATAGATCAGCTCTAGTATAGTCTGCTCTAACTTCATGGATTCACTCATCAAGGCCAGAAATACATGAGCATGACTTGCCTGTTCTCGACAGGCAGCAAGAGCACCAATATCACTCTGCTAAGAATCTGAGCTTGTTTAGTGTCCACAGAGGCAAGGATTTGGTTATCTAAATGTCACTGTACCCAGAAATGCTACAATAATACTGTTGATTGGGTAGAATTCCGCTATCGTGTATTGTTCATACGTAACACTTGAATGATGGGTCAGGATCCTGCAAGATATTTCAGATGAGTAATGCCAGGAGAGAAAAACAATTGTTATTAGAGCTGTTTTGTGATTTGAGGAAGCAGTCTATTTTACGTGAATGCAAAGAAAGGGGGTTGGCAATCAGATAAACCGCTTCTTCACTTCTTAATTTTCTTTTCAGTTTCATCTGTTTTATTTTTTTCTCCTAAATTGTATTATTCAAATGAAAATTCAGTGCATGACAACTAAAGCATGCATAACAATTCTATTTCTTTTTAAGAAGGCTGAATTTTCTATTTATCCCCTGGTGTTTCAACCTATGAAAGTGTTATATTTGTTATAATTTATGTTGTCCCCTATTGATAATGCCCACAGTTATTGTATTCATACGTGTCAAGAGAATGCAATGGCTGCATGGATTGCAGATGTGAAGGGATCCATACATCCTTGGTGAGCCACACACAGGGCCCTGTAAGGTCAAGGTCTAAAGTGTAGTGCTCACAAGGACTTGGGTGGAACAGGGGACTTGGACCATGTCAAAAGCTTACTGATTTGACAGCTGAATTAGGTCTGCAGGTAGAACTCTTCTCATCCCCTTTTGGGTTTTTTTCGGTACAACGAATTTGAAGTTAGTCTCTTAAGAGTTTCCATTATTCTGAATACACACCAGCAACCAATTCTCTGCTTATGTCAATCACTATAACTTCATTACTGTTGGGGATTTTCAGAAATTAGCGTGGTTTCAGGCTTTAACCTTGTTGTGATAGCCAGGAAACATCAAGTTCCTTTTCCGAATTATTACGGAATGCTAACAGTTCTCTGGATGTTAATGATATAGATTGGCACAAATAGCTTTGTTCATTGTCGAGCTAAATATGTTCCTGAAATATCAAAATAATTAAATTGGTAGTTTTATAGCATTTTTCTGTAGAGACTTGTAAATTGCTTTGTTCTCCTGAATTACAAAAGAAATTAGCTAAAATTTTAATCATGGAACTGTAAAGAGTTGCAAATGTGAAAAGCAGGAGTTTTATTGTTTTCTTTAAATAATGTGCTGGTTTTGCCATTTCCATAGTTTAAAAAACCCAAAAAAACCAAAACTCAATCCTCRTGCTCAGATTTGAATTAAGAAAACTGTTTTTGTTCAGTTTTATGTTTTTGAAAGAACTCACTTTTGCAGGCTAATTTTGCAGCATAGTGAAGATTGATGTAATTGCTGCCTAGGAAGGGATACCTTTGCCAAGGTCGTTTCTGTCACTTCTCCTCATTTATTTCTTTAACCTTTACCTCTGAGAATAAATGTCATGTTATGGCTTCAGCACCATTATAAGCAATAGCATGCCTGAGTGCAGCTGTAATTGAGGATCTACCTATTTTTCCCTTTACAATATTGGTGCAGGCTTCACAGCTAAACCCAGGTGCCCTGATCACAGTAAGGGGCAACGTGTAAATCTGCAATTCTGTGTGGTCTCATTTTCATAAACATTATTTGGATTGGGCTATTTTAGCCCACATGTGCTTCTGTGAACAGAAGTAGAGCAGTAAGACCCTGGGCTAGCACTGTTCACAGAGGCAAGAGGTATTATTTTCTTGAAAGCAAGAACAGTAGATGTTGGAGTAAAGCAGTGGCTTTTTATGACAAGAGGAGCAAGATGATGTTTCATCTTATCATTCTTCTGAAGAAATCCGTGATAAACCAAGACATTTTGAGGATAATAGGTAAGTCAGAGGATTCAATTACTTCAATGACAATTTTTGGACTAGGACTGACTTTTCTAGAGAAGAAATTCAGGCTGTTCCAGGGATTTTCACAACACCACAAGCAAGGTCAAAAGAAAGAGGTGAGAGTGAGCTGGGACCACAGCTTGGTAAAGAAGACCTAATTAAAAACAGAGGCAGAGAAAAAGAGAATGGAAAGAAATAAAAAGAGTTGTCAGTGATGGATGATGAGATGACAGAGACAATATTCACCCATTGACATCTGATCTTCTGGAGTAAACAGCCTTTTGGTCAGAGGAAAGGTTGAATTATACCTTTTAGACTAAAAAGGACCTGAGAGGTAGAAAATATGTTGCAGCATGGCTCTTGCAGTTAGTAGGATGAGTGTGACAGGTTGAGGAGCACAGGAAAGGATGTGAGAGAAGCAACCCAGGAAGGTGGTGAATGGAGTTTGTGGAGGGGTTGGCTGTAGATGGCACCAATGAGCAAAAAGGGGGAGGAGGGAAGATGGCATTAAACAGTCAGAAGTAAGGCAGATATAGCAGAAAGACTTCAGAACAGAAATAGCGGAGAATTACAGAATCATAGATTCGTTAAGGTTGGAGAAGACCTTTAGGATCATCAAGTCCAATCATCAACCCAGCACTGCCACCACGTTCATCACTAAACCATGTCTTCAAGTGCCATATGCACATGTTTTTTGAACACTTCCAGGAATGGTGACTCCATCACCTTCCTGTACAACCTGTTCCAATGCTTGTCCATGAAAAAGAATTTCTAGTATCTAATCTAAGCCTCTGTTGGCACAACTTGAGGCCATTTCCTCTCGTGCTATCACTTGTTACCTGGGAGGAGACCGACCCCCATCTGGCTACAATCTCCTTTCAGGCAGTCGTASAGAGGGATAAGGTCTCCCTTGAGCCTCCTTTTCTCCGGGCCGAACACCCCCAACTCCCACAGCTGCTCCTCATCGGACTGGTGCTCCAGACACCTCACCAGCTCCATTGCCCTTCTCTGGACATTCCAGCACCTCAATCTCCTTCTTGCAGTAAGGACCCAGAACTGAACACAGGATTCGAGATGTGGCCTCACCAGTGTCAAGCAGAGGGGACAATCACTGCCCTGGTCCTGCAGGTCATGCTATTTGTGTTACAAGCCAGGATGCCAGTGGCCTTCTCAGCCATGTGGGCACACTGTTGCATCCTCAGAAGGCAACAGACATCCCCAGCCTGGCCCAATTCAGGACAGGGATTGTAGGAAAATCAGAAATCTTACCAAGGGACAGSAGCTGCCCAGATAGCACCTGTTGTGCAGGTATGTTGATAAGACATAAGTTTCCTCTTGGAGGTACTGACTGGATGGCATGTAGTGGGTTCTCTGGGAGTCTGCAGCACTAGTGTAGGCATCAGCCAGGGCAGTGCAGCCCTCCTCAGGTTGTGTATGAGCTCTGGTGCCATACCAGCACCCTCCAGGTGCCTCCCGAGACTRCAGGCAGGGTGAGCTTGTGTATGCTGGTTTTCTGCATCAGGACTAAGTGTGTGAGAAGAGGCTGCAAAGTGATCATGGGTTCGGACACAGCAGCAGGGAAGATGGAAAAGAAGGGCATGAGGTTCTCTAAGAAGAATGAAAATAAAAGGGTATATTTTTCACAAGACTGATTGAAGTGGCAAACCTGTGGGGAAAGTAATGTTTGACAGGATTATTAAAGATTTCATTATAGTAGAAATAAAAAAGGACATTAATTAAAACTGCTAAACTATGACTTTTCTAATTTTYAGTGCAGTGGTTTACAAGTGTAGTAATTTTCTTCTGTCATAAGTTACAGAGTAGAGATAGTCATAAAATATTTTTAATTTTTTTTTTCTTACAGGAAATAATAACATTTTAAGGGGGATTTTAAAAAAAATATATTTAGATTTTTATCTTTGTTTCTGCTTRTGGAACTGACAACACTAAACAGTACTCTGGGAAAAAAAGTTTTCAAGCTCATTTTAATGTAAAATAACTACAGCTCTCAATAAATATGAAGACTGAAACAATTTCTTAATAGAAAACACAGTATTGCTTTAAATATTAAAATAAAAATTTTAGTTGGCATTCTCAGGGACACTTTCTGCCCATAAATTTACACTTTTTTCAAATCTTTAATTAGTTTTATACAATCATTCTGATGTTGTTGGAGGAAGGAGAAATAATAAAATACGTGTTGGCAGCTGCAGCTAGAAATCTTGAGTGATACAGAAAACAAAGATAAATAGAGTCTGAAAAAGTAAAAGCTTGCTTAGAGCATATCTAGCCCAGTGTTCATAAAACTGAGATTATGTTGTTTATTTACAGGAGTTGTGTAAAGCTTATGTGAGTCATGAAATAATTAATAACATGTGAGAGAACTAGTTCATGATCTTTGTGCCAAGCAGGCATTTATGTATCAGCTGGAAAAGTCAGTAGCATTCTTTAGGAAAATACAGTGGAGCTATGGTAAAGGAAAAGAACAATAATTAATGTTTTCCACTGTCAGTTGATGTGGATTATGCTCTTTTAATCTCAAACATTTCTCCAGGGTTTCTGTTAAACTCAGAAGAATTTGAGATGCATTGACAGTGCTGGGCTAGCTTAGAAATACTTTGCAATGATATCCTTTTTAAAATGAGAGATGTTTTTGTCTAAATGATAGTGTGAACTGAGCTTTCGAGGAGTTTTCTCCACACAGCAGTAATACACAGTGTTCCTTACCAAGAAATGTCCATGGACTGTGTTATAGTTGGAGGTGCTCAGTCACATCCTGGTTCCATAGAGCTCTTGTGAGGAACCAGGAATGACCCCAAACTCTGCAGGAGAGAAAAAGCTGGGAAATAGGAGATGTCCCKTATGAGAAATGAGATGGTTTTGACCAAATTGTTGCGGTAAAGGAGACTGCTGCTACAGAGAAAAGCTCTATATTTAGTTTATAGTATCTTTAGAGGCTTAAAACTTTCTAGATTAGCTAAATATTTATAACAAAATCAGACAGGAATCTTATTCATTAGTTGGCRTTCACCTTTGGTTCTATTACATATGTGTCTATTTTTCTTGACTCAGTATATTAGCTGATGAGCAAAATAAGTATGTATATGTGAATAGTTTCTTGGTTTGTTTTTTTTTCTTCCAGTAAATATTTTTAATCTCACCTTCACAAGACCCAATAGAAAAATGCTCTTGAAAGGTATTTTTCTGTTCAATTTAATCACAGACTGACTATGCCGTACCAAGGGTGTGCAAATTAATGATTTAAGCATGTTTAAYTTAATTTAATTTAAACACAAATAAGTAATCATGAATCTGGTGGTTTCTGTTCTTGGCAAGATGCAAGCATCAGTTTACTTCAGGAAAGATAGTTAAAATAGGAGCAAATTGAAATATGCTAATTTCAAATGCCCAAAATGAAACACAAATTTGACCAAGCTTCACAGGATTTTATGCTGAATCTGGACATATGTGCTGTAGCAAATTAAGGTCATCCTTTAGTTAAAAGTGGAAGTTATTTAGGGTTAAAAAAATATTTGCTTCATTTTAGCAYGTCTCTTGCTTCCTGTGTGACCTTAATAAAGTCACTAAACTTACGATGCAAAATCATTTTATTCATATACAAACCAAGAGAAATAACAGCCTTTGTAAGTTTCTTGTGAAGGCAGATTAATGAAGATTCATTAAATATTTTCAAATCACCAAATGTGGTGTGAAATGGAACATGCTAAAATACAGTGAAATATATTTAGTTAGTATTGTCAAAATCAAAGTCTAAAAAATTACTCAGATCTGAAAAAAAAGGTCTCCAGGTAGATTTCAGATAATGACATATTACTGTACCCAGTTGTTTTAGGTTTTGTTTCCAGTCTCTCTCTCTATTAATTTCTTGCTATGTGTTTTAGTGTAAATCACAATACATATGCACTGGAGTCCTTGAGCATGGTGTTTTTGTTAAACCATAAATTCATAAGAATTCATAATATTGTGGGAGGAATGGGATTTTTATTCTTTTTGATAGAAAAACATGATTTTTGTTTTCATGGTTATGGCTAATAAACATAATTTCATATCTTTCAAGAGGGAGAACATTTATTGAGAAAAATGCTAAAACATTCCTTATATGAGTAATCTCCTCAACTTCATGGAACTCTTATGCCATGAAGACAGGCTTGGGGGAAAAGGTATTTCAGGCCTCTGTAAGGTACTTGATTTAGATTATTTTTCATGTAAGGATGGAGGAAAAAAAAGATAAAAAGAAAAATAAATCAAAATTTTAAACTTGCTATCCAAATACAGGACTTTTAATACAGATCTAGATSCATGAATAATCTATAGCTCAATATTAGTTTTGGCTTATGGAAGTTCAGTTAAATGGAAGTTTTACAGTATATTTGACCAAGGTCAAGTTCTTGTCTCTTACTCAATTCTGAGTTCAAGATTTGCAATTAAATTTGGTGATTGTAAGTTTATTATAGGCCTTAGTGGATTTCTCCTGCAGCTGAGAGTATCTCTGATTATTATTAATTTAATTTCTAATTTATAATTTTAAATATGTAAACAGAGGTTGGCAGAACTGTTAGAAATGTTGTGGCCTACTGTGTTCATTGCCCTGAGAAGTATCCAGTTATTGTCACTTGCACATTGAAGCATAACTTAYATGGACAAAGAGCATTCCTGTTTCTTTTTGGTAATTTGTGTTGAAAAATAATGCTTATTCTGTAGATAAACACTTCTCCAGTTGGACTAGGGCACAAAAAGCATTATAGCTAACACAGTGACTTAGATGTCAAGGCCCTCAATTACACATCTATGCTGTAGGAGAAAGTAACAGCTAAGAAAAATACGAAGTATCATTTCATTGGTGCACCACATATAYGTGAGTTAAGCCCCAAACATCCATTTTCAGATAATGTCTCGCTTTCCATCCAGTAAACACTGAGTAAATAGTGTTTTGATCAATGAGGTAAGAAAAATGCCATTCAATGCCACAAAGAAAGTTTGCCTTCATTTTTTTCCAGTTTTATTTTCTACTTTGATAAGAGTATATGACTCAACTGAACACAAAGCTAAAAGAGGTTGATGCAAACAAGAAGCAGGAAAGCAAAACCAGGGTGAAGGATGCTTTGACAAATAAGCACAGAAACAAGTACATGTATGTTCACACATTAAAGTGTACACTTCTATTATTTACAGGTTTTATTCAAAGATGTTCTTTCTGCAAAGAGTAAGGAGCTGCACTAAGTCAGTGAACTTGGGAAATGTCATAGCCAGGGGGTTGAAGCTTCTGTAAGATGCATATGTAAAGCCATCCAGAATTTTCTTCCAGGCAAAAGGAAAAAAAATCACAAAGAAGATTCAATGTTTAACTACTAAAAAAAAATACTAAAAGTAAGTGAAACATCTACAAGGAACAGCAAAGATATTTATCAGACAAGAAAGTAAGATCTGTTCTAGTGGCTGAAAAGTAAGATTGAGAAAAATAAAGGTGAATTAAACTTTCCAGTCTAATTATTTGACCACCTAAATAGAAATTAAATAAGGAAAGAAGAAAGGTGTTTCTTTAGGAGGGGGTGATTAGGATAAGCTATGCTCCAGAAAAAAAAAAAGTTTGGTGAAGGTCATTTAGAACCTAAACACAGAGGAAAAATGACTAATGACTAAGTATGTAAATTTGGGTGGTCTTATGGGTTTTTTGTTGGTTGATTGGTTGGGTTTTGTGTGTGGTTTTGGTTTTGCTTTTTAATTAAAAAAAATTTTATTGCACTGAGATATGGGCAAAACCAAGAAACTTGGGATGTAGAGGTGCAGATTACCCCCATAATGGAATATCTGAAGAATTTAAATATGAAATTGCAAGTTTGACATCCAAGATGTTTAGTTCATTTATAACATCACAAGTAACACTAGTAATAGCAAATATAGCTCATTTTAGGAGAAAAACACCTTTCAGGAAACTATTTTTTTGTTTGCTCAACTCCATAGAAAGCAAAACTGTAAAATAATCTTGAAGTGTTGTCAAAGGAAAGTCAGAGAGATGAATGGAAAATGAGACAAAATACAGCAAGACTTTCATTAAGGGTTTAAAAGGTCAAACTAATCTGATAATTCTTTGATGGAATTATTGATTTTATCAGCTGAGGAAGTGCACCATAGAATTAATTGGTCTGTAATGCATGGTGATGTTTGATATGGGGAGATGAGGAGTAAAGCTGCTACGTAGTAGATTGGCGAGACCTCATCTGAAATTCTTTGTATTATTTTGCATGCTCTTGTTCAAGAAGAATGTAAAATTGGAAGAAGCACTTAGAAGGCACACAAAGCTGCTCAGCAGAGCAAAGTGCTGGCTTCCTGAAATAGCTTTGCCTAATTACTTTAGCAAAGTAAGATCGATACATAAGAGGAGTTTCATTCACCCTCTATAGAAAGATTCAGGAATGAATATCAGAGTGATAAAAAGAAATATTTAAGATAAAAGAGGTTAAAGAAATGGATAAAAACTGAATATGAATCCACTAAGACTGGAAATTAATAGCAGTTTTGAAAATCTGATGGGTTTCGGTTTTAAGGGTGCAAATTGAAACTAATTTTAAATGTATGAATGAGGCTACCTTGTGTTTTCCCTGTGATTGTAAACTGAACTTGATGACAGAAGGARTATCTTCCTAGCTCTTTGTTCCTACCCTGTATGTGATACAGCCATTCACCTACAATGGCATATTTGTGTGCTATAGCCCCATTGACAGGACTGGGATTCTTCTTGATAGGAGTTTATGTTTTAGTCCAGATTAGCAAAGCATGTCAGTATATGCTTCAGTGCTAGGGAAGTCATGGGTTATTGAATTTAATTACTAAAACGTGTATCTCCATATAAAAAAATACTTGAAGTAAGAAACTATGTCATTATTTTGGTTAAACCTGGATATAGATAATTCCATCGATATTTTAACACTATAAAGATAGAACTTTAACTATGCAAACTCTGAGGAACAGTGAAAGATTTCTCAGCCCTTCTTAAAAAAAAAGCTTTTTCTCAGATCTAATTTAGTTTCATGATTGTCATAAGTTATTGCCAACCAACAAAAGAGTGCTGATGTTAATCCATCATATAAAGTCATTATTATAGTATAAGAAGTGTAAGTTTCTCTCTGAACTGRGTGTTTATATGCTAATATGATATATAGAGAGAATTATGGTCGATTATTCTCAGTGTAGTCACTACTGTAATTTTGYATGTGTGTGTGTGTAATGTAACTGAGAAATAGGGGAAGCAATACACAGATGTATCTACTTTTATATTTTGGCWGTTTCTTTTAAAAACAGGAATTTCTTCAGGTTAGGATAATCAGTGGGATAGTGAGAAATAAGATAAATGTGACTTTGTTTTCACTGAAGCTAGAGGACTGCTAGAAAAAATAGATGATGATGAACATCTTGCAAGTGAGACAGCTTCTTAAAGTTAAAAATACTATAATGTYGGTTAATTTATTTGTTTCATTCCATTTTTAAATTCATTTCAGAACATGGTGACTTTTTTATTTTGCTATCTATTAGATTGTTAGTAGTTCGTTGCTGCATAAAGGATTTCCATGTACAAAGTATCATGCAAGCTGTTTGTAAAGGCAGTTGCTGATTTAACAGTATCATAGGTAAAGTAAAAATGTAACGAATCTAGAGAACGAACTGAAAGGCATGAAAGMGTATTCATAAGCAGAAACACCTTTTCTTTCCCACATCAGCTGTTTCTAATGAAGAAGGGCTTTTGGAGAAGAAGATAAAAATTTGTCAATCCAAAACTGAAGAGTGGTTTGCATAGCAGAATTTATTAGCAAGAAAAAAAAATACTGGTGTGTTAAACCTTTTCTGATACCAGAGGAGAAATTATGTTTATCCTATTCCTCTCTCACTCACTTGTGCATATATGYGTCTAAATTAATTTAGAACATAACTGTACAAGTTAATTGTTAATGAAATAACTTTTTTTTATGACAAATGAACTCTACAAAGCAGATAAAACACAACACTTCTACTATTTAATGTCATCTCATCAGTACAGAAGTGCAGAAGGTCACCCACCCAATGAATTGAGGATCCTGGCAGGAAGATACGTTTTGCAAAAGAGAAGTAGCTTCCAAAAAAGATTTTGTGTAGAACAAATCATGTTTGTTTTACAGAAAGGAATGTGAGTRTGTCCAAAAGGTTGTTTGCACAAAGATTGTCATTGCCAAAAAAAAAGAGAAAAATCTATCAATGTAATGATACAGGAGATAAGTACCTTGATAGTTTAATAGCATGACAGGTTTTTTTTTTGTTTGTTTTGGATAGAAACCTTTTTACCTAGAACACAAGAACAATAGAGAATATTTAATTGACAATATTGGGTTAGGTGTTTACTCCTAGAGTTTCAGATGCAAAAGTCTCAAGACAGAACTTAAAGCAGTGATTCTCTTTAGGAGTAACTGATGGATGGAGTGATGCAGTATTTTAAGGCTGTCTGGGTCTTTCAGCACCATGGTGTACATCACCCAACATAATTGCTTTCCTTGTCTATATGAAATGGTCAGTAGTAAAAACTTGTTTGTTTCAATCTCTGTAACTCTGTTTCTGGTTATTGAAAATTAAAAGGCTTWGTTTTTTTGTATTCATTTAAAAAAATTATTTCTATTTTGGTTACAGTTTTGACCATTGTTATGTGCCATGAAAAACACTAATTTGTCATTAGAACTTTCAGGAAGACTTGATGTTGGCATGAAGTGGTTTCTAACCCCCTCTCTCTAAGTGCAAAGAAACCAGACACATCAAGAAAGRGCCTTGATTGCAGAATCTATTCACAGGAAATTTTATGTTCTATCTTATGGGAAAGTGGCAGCATTGCTTCTGAATTCCAACTGTGCACATTCAAACATTCTGTTAACTTTTTGTATCTTTGAATAGTAAGTTTTGAAAGTATTGTGGCATCATAGAGTTTTCCTAAGAAAACCAGTCTAGAAAATCAGCAGCATCACACCTATTTATGCTTTTATCCTCATTTCAACTTTCATATTGATTCGTGCTTTAGGTGCTTTTCTGATTTGAGACTTTAGAATTGCTCAATTATTAAGGAACATTCTCAGAAATAGTATCTTGATTTATGAATTTCTTTCAAAGGAAAACATTCAAAAATTCTTAGAAAGCTATCCAGGGGGCCTTCTAAAGGTCTTTAAGCCATGCATGTCTTTCATACAGATTCAGAAAGATACTCAACAAGTTAGGCAGGAATTTCCAGACTAGCTGGCTGTGTTATCACCCACCAATGGTACTGACAGCTGCTGTCATTGCAGATCTACATTTATGCATGGAAAGAGAAGTGTAACYTCCCTTCTCACTTTCTAAGCTGGAACTGACGTATTATTATCTTCTCGTTTCCCTTATGCTCTTCTCACTCTCCCTCAGATTTTTCCTCATTCCTGAAGGACCCCAGATAATCCCTTCATTGTTTTAAGGAGCATCCAGTCTAAGCCATGGTGGAGTCACCTTGCTACAASCAGAGCTAAAAGATGTTGTATTTTCCACCTGGTGTAAGCATGTCACGTTGGCCTGTTTCTACACCTCACCTGAGGAACTAGTCTTCTTAGGTAATAAGAATTTTGTTCCAAAGCACACAACTAAGATGATGCAAACATTTAAAAAGCAGATTTCCTTGCAAGAACTTCTCGTCTATGTAAATGTTAATATATGTGGAATTTATTTATTACCAGCTTTGCACTTGGCATAAACGTCATGTTCACAGCCTGCCTTCTTAGTGTCATTAGCTTTAAATATCAGAAACTACTAGGACTTTCCTTTCTTTATATTTTGCTTACCACTACCATAATATCCTTTGTCTCAAAACATCATTTTGGGATTCCAGATCTATCAGTGAGCACTGCTTCCTTCAGTACCAAAATATTTCTTTGGTCACATCCCATTAAGTAGTGATGGGAACCCTAATGTTGCTTTGGTCTCACTTTCAGCCACCAAGGCTGCACCACTGTAGAGTTGTGGGTTTGCTTTGATYTATTTCTGCGTGTATTCCAAGCCGTACATTTGGTCTATTCTGACATCTACCCTGGGAAAAAAATGTTCTTTTCACCATTTGTACACATAGGCCAAATAAGCATTTTAAATACAGATGTCTAGGTACATAAAGTTGGAGGGGATGAGTTCCCCCCCAGAGTTACTATTCTATCAATTCACCTCTTCCATTCATGATGCTAATTTCACTTTTCCTTGGTAAATTTTGATCTTTTCCTTCAGCAGGTATATTAAATTCTTTGGCTGTCAAAAGGCCCTTTGACAAAGATCGTTTTTTCAGAAGTTAAAATCTTTTATACACCAAATTATCAAGGAAACTTAATTCACTTTGAAGCGCATATGAAGGAACTGCATTACAATTGATTCTTCTTCAAGATGTTTTTCTCTAAGGTGAGGTTGGACAGGCAAAAGAAACCCTGCAGCAACGGGGTCCCAGCGGTGCCTTACTTGTAGCGATTTTTGCATTCAACATTTTATATGAAACCTTTTGTATATATTATGTGAGTGATCTTCAACTATTTCCAAGTTAATTCCAAAGAGGGCTGAAGGAAACCTTTGGAAAATGAACAGAGCTCATTTTAAAAAATGGACAAGTACTGAGCTGCATTCAGCACTACCAAATGCAGATGAGAGCAAATGGAATTGTTTTGTGGCTAATTCCTCAGCAGGGCAACAACTCACTCCAACTTCCCTGCCCCAAATGAAGTGTAAAAAAATGGAAAATGTTTTCATCACTAGTGCTGTTTTCTGTTGAGTCTTGTTCAATGGAAAGTGAAACTCTGCCTGCAGTAGAAATCAATGGAGTTTGTCTGCTCTCACACACATCCACTCAAAATCCAAGGATCATACTTAACTCATTAAGTTATTTTACATTTCAAATTACAAATGTGATGAAGTTACAAAGCTATCAAACCCAAGGTAAACTGTCCCTTTAAGTCTGGCTTTTCTGAGATATGCTCTTTGCAGACATCCATTTTGGATGTCAGAAAACACCCTATAGCTGAAGAGACATTGACAAAATCTATTTGTCATATTCAAGTAAAAACAAATTGTCATCCTTTTACGATGACATAGAAATGAACAGGGGAAAAAGCTAAGTATCTTATTGTATGCTAATGAAAGCCTGAGACTGCAAATATTTCACTTACRACTCCAAGACATTTTTTCCTTCCCTAGTGAAGAGGTCAAGGATCTATCAAGCTGCTTCTGTCCAGCTGAATCTCTTTTGTGTTCATACAGTACTCATAACAAGACATTGACATGTATTACATCTTCTGAAGTCCACTGTGTACAGCTGATCATAAAAATAACACTGCCAAAAATATAATTAATATAATCCTGATTTAGTTCATGTGCATTCCCTGATTTACTGCTGCCATTTTCTTTGAGTCAAATGAAAGGAGAATGTCTGACATAATTTAAATAATCTGAAGTTATGTACAGCTGTTTCTTATTAAGTGTTTGCCAGCCTGAGTAATGACATGCTTTCTTTGGCATGTCATAATAATGTTGTGGTAAAATATATACATTATGATTACATGAGTTAGTAACCAAGGAAACTAAATTCGAGTATTGTACCAGTGTCCTCCAGGACATGTATAATTAAGGGCCTGTCAGGTTTTCTTAGAAAGATCTCGGCTGTCTCAGGACTTAACAACATCCTTGTGAGATTCTGATAGACAGATTGAAATGTAAGAGGTGAGAGAGCAGGTACTGCATCAACTCTAACACTCTTGTCTTTGTCTATAAAGGTGTTCATCAGCAGACACAGGTTTGATATTTGTCAATGGCATTTTTTATGTCTTCTCAGTTGCTCACTGAAAGCAAATGCCTCCAAAATAAAGCCTTCCATTAAAATTGAAGCCAACTATTTCACTGAAATCAGAAGCTTTTGAAAACACTGGGGCAAATTGCAGCTGGATAAGATTGTAGGATTAGAATTATTTCAGATGTTCTCTACATTATGACCTTCATTGATTTCACATAACCTTAGGTGAAAACCCAGTCCAGTTTCACATGTACGGAACTCGAATCTCAGTCCTGTGGACACTTTTCATCAAGACAGAAGGCAAAAGTATCTCAGGTAAAGTTAAGTTGTTGTGTCTTTGAAGACCCGCAGAGGAAGATCATATCCRCTTGAATGCCTGAACCTAAACTAGACAGGGAGTGCCCTTTTCCACTTTTGTTTTACACTTCTTTAAAGCTGATGCCTCTTCTCTTTTGAAAGTCTCTTTAACTCCGGTTTAATCCAGCTAATGGTCACCTTCCTCTTTAAGATAATTGTTTGGAAAACCCCTGCTTAGATATTCCTAACAGCCCTGGTTACCCAGTCCATTTTTTCAAGGGTTGTACATGAAAGCCCCCCACAGATATCCCCTTGCTGTCCTGTATTAACTGGGAACAGTGAATGCTGCTATTTTTGCCCATGCAGTTCTAAAGTTTTATTGTCTCAGCCTTATGAACTCTTGCAGTCTGATTTTTTTCTTTTCTTTTTTTTTATTTTTTTGTCATATACTACAGCTGTATCTTGACAGTACAGTTAAAATAGTGACTTAACACTTCCCTCAAAGCAAGCAGTTGAAGCTTGACAGCTTCATAGTATTTCTGATAATTTTAAAAGAGCACATACTGCAACTCAGAGTTAGTTTGCTGTGAGCAACAAATAAAATATTGATGAAATATGCTCATAATARTAAATCTTAGAACATCATTTTTCCCCTGACTGGAAAGCATGGTGATTTCCTGCTACTCTATGTCACTGGGTGAGTTTGGGTAGTATGCAAAGCTCCTCTTGCACTAAGGAGCAAATTATGTGACATTGCATCTATTTGTCAAACATACTGGTGCAGAAGAAGACTTCAGAAAACGGAAAAAGAAAACACAGCTTTGTCTCAAGGTACTCGTTTGTTTAAACAACAAACTCTGCGTTATTTTCCTAGTATTTTCAATGATCAAAAATGGTATCCTGGTATGAAATGGATCATGCAATTACCGAACACACAAAATTCCCAAAGCCTTTGGGTCATAGCTCCTAAACTGATSTGTGTGGAGCAACCCCTTCTCTTGCATGGGTGTGTGGCAGAATGCCCAGACTTTGCTGCCAGTAAGTTTAASTGATTTCTCCAATAAATTCCTAAAGATGTATTGTTGTAGAGGCATAGGGCAAATATATGTARCATTTGTCATTTGAAAGATCAAACATAAATACAATGGTCCAATAGCTTCTATGTTGCCACATATGGAAATTGTTCACACTTTTCACAGGTAAGAAGTTCCATATTTTTGGAACTTTTTGTCAACTTGCATTTACATACAGCATTGTTTTCTGTAAAGAACCCATTTGATTTTGAGGGTATTTAGGCAATTKGGTCTGTTATGAACTTTCTACTGTCTGCTAACTGGCTATGATGTGAGTTGCACATCTGAAATCAAACACTACAGAGCAGAATCAAGGTCACTTCTGGCACGCAGCAGAGACCAACACAAAAAAAAAAGGGTGGTAGTTATTGCCACACACTATACTGTAAAGATGCAGACACTTTAATATTTTTCTGTCTGCATGCTCCACAGTTGCATGAAAATAATATGGCACAGCACAAAAATTGTATCATAAAATTGTTCTGAAACCTGCTCCAAGCTGTTGTCATGGCAAAGGAGTCTGTTGAGAATGCTTTTAATTCARCAATGTTTCAGTGGGCCTTAAAAAATGTGAGTTAGAGCCAGATAGAAAATGTTTGTGAGTGAATTACAACCTGGAATTGTCTTGTCTCTGTCTCATCTCTGTGTATTTTAGATATTGTTTTTCATCATAACCCCAGTACAATGAATATTGGAGGGTGAGATCCTTCTGCTTTGTACATTGTCAGAGATAATTGCTGGGCAAGTTGCAGAGTAATAACGGTGAGGAAGGGATCACTCCGTTGATAACCCCAGTCCTTACATAGCGTGTGGAAAACGTCACCACATTGGGAGGCTCATTCTTTAGATCCCTGAACCTGAAAGATGTGGAATTATCCCTGTTTGGACTCTTTTATGGCACAACTGGAATTTCAAATTGCTTCTGCTTATGATTTCAGTTTAGGAGTAATTTCAAAATAATCTTTTTGAAAAAAAAACTTAAGAGCATTAATTTTCTCTGTAATTTTCACTGTTTCTAAGGAAGAAAATTAAGAGATGATTGGTCATTCATCTGTTCAGTGTGGTGGCTGGCATCTCTGTGCCAGCAAACACAGTTAAGGAACAGATTTATTATATGAGCATTTCAGAATCTGTAATAACACTAATTAGTTTTCTCTTTTCCTAGAGAGAAACCCAAGTAACCTATCTTTGTGTCTGTGGGAAAAAAAAAAAATAGTTCAAGATCCAACTGCTGGAAATAGAAATCTGAAATATTCAGATTGGAGATAAAATGCTAGTTTCTAACAATGAGGGCAATATGCCACTGAAAATTTCTTAGAATAACTGATCAGCGAAAATGAGAAATTCATCCTTACTTGCAGTCAATAGTAGAATAACAGAATGGCTGAGGTTGGAAGTGACCTCATGGAGGTCATGTCCTCCAAAACCCCTGCTCAGGCAAGGCTATCTAGAACCAGTTGCCCAGGACTCTGTCCGGACTCCACCACCTGGAGCCCTCCAGGTCCTCTCCTGTCCAACTRCTTTCTGGAGGGGCGTGTCCCAGTATATACTGGGCTGTGGGGTTGTTCCTCTGCACTTCTCCGTGTTGAATTAGCCTCCCACTGAAACTGGAAAGGTTTTTAATTTCTTTAAGTATAAGATGATATTTAATTTCATAATTGGAAAGAATAATTCTTTTTTCTGTAAATTAAATTATTTGCTGAGGCTGCACTGTATAGGTTTGTCTGTACAATGAGATTAGTTGTTCTGGCCTAACAAGTGCCAAAAATGAGAGATAAGCAACATGAGTCAGCAAGAGTGGTTTGATTTTTAGAAATATAACTACATTTTAGTGCTATTCTGATTTATTTTTCATTCATGTTCAAAAAACAGATGAAGTAGATATGACCGGCTAACCAAGTCTGTAAATTAGTTTATCATTTCACATCATGAAGTTCAAAGCAGAACAATAATCACCAAATGGTTGGGTATTGCCATGGTTTAAATTCTGGTTAAGCATTAATTGGCTCATCACTATAAACAAAGTGTTTATAGAAAAATGTATAATAAAAATAAAAAAGTAGGTTTCAATTTTTATTACGTTAATTACATCTCATAGAGTAAGTAGATTCTCCTATTATAGTTGACTCATGTTTTTATTTTTTTTAATTTCAACTTTAATTAAAATTTCTCTGTCAGATGGAAATTAAAGATGTGCTATCCTCTCCTTTTCCTTCCAGGAGACTGGAAGGGTTGAAGGCAAAACATAGCAGCTGTCATTCTAAAAGCAAAAATTTATGGTTTACCCCTAGTATACAAGTAGCGAGTCTTAGTCTCCTGATTTTTCATATGTAAGAACATTTAATCCACCCTGAAACAGAAGAATGTCACGTTTATCCATTTTAATAAAAACAGAAATGGTCAGAAGTGTTCTAGATCTTAATTAGTGATGACCCCATTACTGACCTGGAAAGTAATTGCAAGAAAAATAGTGTTCTGCTTTCTAATCTGAACCTTGGCTGAATTGCAGCAGAGTGCCTGGCAGAGGGAACTGGCAATTTTTTGAGTGAGGAAATGGATTTTGACAACAACTGTGGCTCTTCCAGGTCAGCGAAAGATGTTTACTAGACATGTATAAAGATAATCCTGTCACCTGGAAAGTGAAAAATAAGTATGAGCTGAATGGGCAGCAGGACAGTTTGAAATAGAATGCATGTAAGAGCAGTGAAAGCAATGAAAGGATAGGTAAGTGATGAGGAAAAAAAGACAAACATGTAAAATTCAGTTATTCTGCTTGAGAGAGAAAACAACTTAGAAGTGTGGTAAGGGYGTTATCTGAGATAACTGCATGTCAAACAGTTCTCCCGGTCCTTGTGATACAACAGTACATCTTTTCTTGACTTTCTGTTGGCATGTAACCTGTCCTTGGACCAAAGAAGGTGAGTTAAAGTGGATGCACGAGAAGATCATGATGAAATGAGCATTCCTGCAATGGGTGTAGTGATCAACCTACGTGTGTGACATAACCTTTGACTACGAAGTAAACAGCAGAAACAGACTAAATTGTAAAAGAGCAGTACTAAGCTAAGAGTCTCTTTGTTGTAAAGAAATAAAATTTCTTGGTGTGGTTGCTTGTGTAGCTGTTCTTATGTGAATAAAAATCCCAAACCAGAAGAATATGTGTTCTCAAGTACCCCAGTTGCACACTAATCAGAGCAATGATATTGTGGTGCAGGATAGCAAAGAGGTGATCAAGTTTGTAAAAAAGCGGTTCCATCATGCCTTAAGTGACTTAGAATACCTGATTTCTACAATACAGCAGAAGAAAAATTAGTATTGGCTTAATCCTAATAAAAATGCAGGCCTTGAAAAATAATTGAGTGTGAGGAGTAGTACCCRTAAAATAATTAACTTCTCTTTATGATGAATCACAAGTTAAAACTTCCTTTCTGTCGCCTCAATTTTAAAAATAGGGATGTCAAGGAAATGGAAGAAGAATAAAAAATTACMCTAGAAATGAGAACTCAACTCAGTGTTTAGTTAATCATAGTCATAGAAATATCAGAAGTGAGCAAGCTCTTAAATGGTCAGGAAGGCAAGAACAGAAACATATCCTTGTGGAAAGGATGACATTGTTTTGAGTGGGGACACTATTTGCTTTCTCCTAATTTAAGAGAACTTAAATAAACTCTAAATGAGCACATCTGTACTGAGTCATGTATCATTTTTAGTTGCCGGCCTTGGGAAAATGAACAAAATGTTTGACAATTTTGAGATGTTAAAATGTCTTGTTGTCTGACATGTCCGACATCATTTTTTATTCTTGCATTTCTGCAAAGTTATAGCCCACTTGAACAAAAATGTGTGGTGAAGTCTTTTATTTAAAATTTCCCATATTCCCAGTAGTGGGGCATGACATTTAATGTTTTTAAGACTTCCTGGTCCTTTTTGTGCTTCTCAACTTACAACCAAGATGTATACTACCTAGTAAAGTGAATCTTCCCCTTCATCGAAAATAGCATGAAGCTTCATTTAAGGGACATGGGGTCACAGAAGCAGCGACATTATCAGGGGAGACAATAATCAGGAGCACTGGATATAGGCACTCCATGGTGTTCTGGGTAGGGATCCCTTCCCAAAATACACAGACCCACTCTTTGGTCTGCTGACAGTGCTACCTTGAGGGAGGTGCAGAATCTGTGTCCTCTCCAGATGTACTTGTGTAATTTTAGATACTTTTTTCCTCACAGAAATACATGGTTCCCCTCAGAGAGTACTCTGCTTTTTTCTTTTCTTGTGTGCCTATGACATTTCTAGGGAGCTTTTAACAGCTTGAATTCTGCTTTCAGTTGCCTCTGAGAAAGCCCTATTCAAAGGGGCAATTACATGTGTGGCAACTGTCTTTCTCAGTAATTCTTAAATAGCCCACCAACAACACCTGAAAGCAATGCATGCAAACAGCATTTGTCCCAACATTATTTTTATGAAAATTGTGTTTAAAGCTACTGTTTTCTATAAATGTCTGGAGTACTGAATTGCAGAATGCAATGCTTTTTGTATTTTCCCATTTTAAATGTCTTTTAAGGTAAAGTGTTTCAATTGTGAAAGTGCTCCCTTGATTACCTTGGTCAGACTTCACTAGAGAGATGTGAGATGAAGGGTACCTCCATAGTTAAAGGGACTAGCAGTGCCTTCTAGATGAAATGTCACAGAATACTGATGCCACCAGACAGTTTGCAGGTCTCTTGCTTTTTGTACCCAAATACTAAAATAAGTTATGCAAGCTGGTGCCTACCATCTTGCTGGAGTAGATCCAGTAGCATTATAATCACTGTGCATAAAGTAGTGCAGAAAAAGCAAGCACTAAAGAGAATAATAAAACTTATGAGCAATAGGAAAAAATCTGAGGTTTGCAACAAAAATACTTTAATTAAAGCCAATGGAATAACTACAAATTTTGTTTTAAGATAAATTAATGAAAAATCTTAATTCCTAAACTAAAGCCTTCAATAATGTCACTTGGTTTAAAATCGTATGTGTTTTTAATAGACTCCACTAGAAGATTAAATGAAATGTTCCATTAAAAATGTTCTTTTATTAATGTTTATTTTGGGGTTAGATTGCAATCTGTTAAAAAGAGCAACTCTTCCAAAACTGTCAGAGTAGATCATGCAGGAATTTGAAAGATGCAGAATATTTACTTAAGAGGAAATGGCCTAAGGAATTATTGCTAATTTTAATTAAGTTTGTTGCATACTCAATTGGTCTGCTATATCTGGACATCCTTAGAACTACTCGTTTCCTGCAGAACACATTGCTTCATGGCTGCAGCAGTACCTTCTGGTAATTCATTCACAAAGATTGCTTGTCATTTGATCTTTATTAATGCAAAAGTGGAAGGAACAATTTATTTATAGTATGGTTAAGAAAAAGTATTTGGTGAAAAACGAATTATGTGTGATACTGTGTCTTCAGTGAACTTATTACATTCATAATTTTTTGCTTTTTGCTGCATGTGTATCAAATGAAATATCCTGAAAATTTCTCACTGATGTCTACATGTTTTTCTTTTCCTATAGAAGGTTGTTTGAGAGGCCAGTTGAGAATATTAAACCACATAATTTTTGCTTCAAAGTGACCTGCATAGCCCAAGATGCATTCAAAGACATTTTGCTAACTGACCCATGAAGTTTATGAAGGACATGAACTAGCTTAACATGCCATGTAATAACCGCTAATGGTCTATTCAGGGTAGTTAAGGCTTTCTCCTCTTGTCCATCTCTCTCTTGCATCACTGACCCTTTTTAGAAAATTGCTAAGACCTAAAGATCAGTTTAATATTCCTGTAAAAAAAGTGAAAAAAGACCCAATTCTTACCTTCCAAAAAACTGAAACCAAGCCAGAAAACCCCAACTCTCTAGCCCCCCCCCCCCCCAACCCCATGAGAACAATACAAAACTTCTGTACCCCTCTGCTAAAGCTGTATTTCAGTCAGTAATGAGACAAAAGAACAGCAGTCCAGGCTGGGCTGTTCTGTTGGGTTTTTTCCTGTACATGTGCATAGTCTGTGCAGTAAAAATCCCTAATCCAAAGAGCTACAAAACCACAGGTGCAGGGAGATTATGGGAAGTCTCTGGGTAATTACCCAAAGCATTGCTTTTGGGTTTTCCTGTTGTCTTCATTCAATGGCTATAATTAGACTGCTTATTTTACAAAAAGCTTTTTAATGAGCTTCCCATTCCAGTTTACCTGGCAGGTACCCAGTTTATCCCAACAGATTTCTAATTAGCTCCAGTGAGTTGAAGGGAAGTGACTTGCTGAAACTACCCCCATTCTCTGACCAGGGAACCGTCCTAACTCAATGAAAATAAGACATTTAGAGATGAAATTTCTTAAAAGAGCTTAAAATTCAGCAACTACAAGTGATTCCTGCTGCATCCTGGAAGCCAGGAACTTGCTAGACACCTTGTAGTTCCTCACAGACTGATTGTAAGGAGTTTATTGCCATGGCAATCACGAATTCTTTATCTCAAGTGAGATGCTGTTTTGTTATAGTCTGGTACCAGCAGTCAGTGAAGGTCACTGCAGAGAACCAAGTGGGGAACAAAGTGCACAGTTCTTTGCATATAATGCCTTTGATAGAGTATCTTTACTCAGATCTTTTCCCTCTTTCTCACCAGCTTAGGTGGGAAAATTTCATTTCATGCAAAGAAATGGTTTTAACTCAGCGTTCAGAACTTGAACTGGATTATTTTTATTTGGAATGAATGTCTGATTGATAAGAGATAACAGTGCACAATGGGAAGCCTTTAGATCAGAAGAAGGCCAATCAACACAAGATTTTTTGGGGTCAAAAGTGTGATACCATGGATACATGTCTTGTGCAGTAAGTTCTCTGTGTCCATGACAGTGCAGCTTTTTGGTTTTCTGTGTTTATAGGGATCTGCCTGAAAGACTTTGAAAGAGCCTATCTCCACTTGACTGAATAACTGAACCTACAAATGCCAGTCTTCCACAGGAGGTTTTACTTTGGGTAAAACAGCTGTGGATTTTGGCAAACTCAGGCATGAGTCTACTCTAATGAATCGAAATAACCAGAGATGTCAGCTTCATTGAAGCTGATACACCAGCATTCCACCTCAGAAAAATTAAAATCCTGTAGTAATAACAAGTCATTAAAAATGTCCCTCCACAGAAGCATTTTGGTGTTAAGTCTCACAGCCGTCCTGAACCCTGCAGCACAGTTGTCATGGGCACGCACTTGTGATCAAACAGCTCAGCACCATGAACAAGAGTTTGGCTGTTGATGATCAGAAAGTGCCTTTGTGGATAGAGCAGTGTTTACAGCAGCCTCTGTGCTCTCAAGAAAACTAGACACTGCAGGATATCTCTAAAGGAGGGTATTTTCATTTGGAGAAACAGCAGTTTCAGTAATGAACACTTTTTATCCTGATCCAAAGCTAAGTCACACTGATGGTGACCAGATAACATTGAAATGTAACTTACCCTTTAAATCACAAGTAAATCACAAATGCAGAACCAATACAATGAGAAGGTGGACCTATCTGTAGGAAATCTATTTTTCTACCTGTCCCAGAGATGACAGATTGCTTAAAAATATGCTAATGTATATAGAGCTTGCACAGTGCAGTGGAGGGCGTGTGTCTTTAATGACTCCTTAACCACTTTAGATATACTTTACAGTTTCAAAGAGTTAAAGTGTCTGGAAGCAAGTAGTTTAAAGAAGCAACTCTCTCCCTACTTCCTCTCATCCAGCTCTTTCCCCACTGTTGTCCTATCTAACACAATCTGTGCATCCCAGCATAATTTCAATTGGCATGATATGCAAGAATCATTAAAAGTTAATAGGGATATGTCCACAGATCTTCTTTTTACTTAAAGCACTTGTTAGATATTTTCTCTAAGGAAAATATCCTGAGGAAATATTCAGGATCCAAGGCCTGATCCATCTTGCTATGGTAATAAGAAATCATGGAACCAGTTAGGACATTAATACAAACAATGTGTGTTAAAGCTAGGGACTCGCTCTTCGTGCCACCAAAGTGAATGTCTATGAGAAGGGCACTTTGGATAATACCTTTTGTCTGGTCTTTCTGGTTGCACACAAACACAGAGACACACACTCTCACATTCATTCCAGCTTTCTGGCCAGCACTGCTAGGAAGGTGAAGAATATTCCCTTTAAAAAATAAGAAGGGGGTTATGGGTGGCACTCAAATTTTGTCTGGACCAGTGTTGATTTTGGCATTCCTAAATCTAGGAGGGAACTTAATCTTGCCAAAATACCACACCAGGGCAAGGCCTAGGGAGGCACACATCCCTCCCATAACTTGTTTACTTTTGGTGTGAAGGATGCCGAAGAGCATAACCTAGAAGGGAATTGTTGATCTCCAGTTGGAACAGACAAGAAATCAGGGCTGACCATGGTGTGCATCTGTATTTCAGCCTACGTGTGGGCAATCTGTGCTACCCAGGGTGTTCTTTCCTCCATGGGATGTGTTGGATGGCAAGCCTGCCTCCAGTGTACCCTTGCTTCTGTGAGGGCTTCTTTCATCTTTTCATTCTATGTAATGAGGGATTAAAAGCCTTTGAGACAAAAATAAGGTCACCTGAAAGAGCCTTTTTATGACTGTACTTCTCAGTTGTACAAAAYCTTATATAAAGCATCTGAGTTGGCATAAGAGCTCAATGCCACGAAAATTAATATCTGAGRAATGTATTCATGTTTCCTGAGAAGTTAAGGGTACAGTTGTAATTTCTTTCCTTTTAGATCTAGGTCAAAAATGTCAGTACCTATCAAAGAGGTGAAGCCTGTAAAAGAAAAAAGAAAAAAAGAAAATAAATCACTACTGAGTGTGTGAATACTTCCAGGGACATGATCACTGTCAGTCTGAAACAGGAGAGGGGTTCTGCCATATGCCATATACAGAGTATGAGCATATACCATGGAAAAGTGGTTTTTTTAAAGAAACTGAGAAGAGAGAAAATGCACAGGTAAATTTCACTATCCAATCAGAATTTGAATACAATTTAATATTTCATTCATTTTTGTTTCCTGAGAGGAAACAGTTCATGTTCTTCATTCCAGACAATGGAATAAAAACAGCTTTTAGCCTAAGGTAATTACTCATTATCATAATCTTCACAAGAACTTCCTCAGACGGACACGAGTGTACCTTGGGATCTTTAATCAAATTGAATGGATATTTTCCTTTTCCTAATTAAAGCTAGGAAGTTTGATGTGAAATAAATTAGCAAAACCTGGTTGTTCTATGAAATGTTGATACAGTACTACCACATCCTTGTCTAATTGAAACCCAGTATATCACACATCATCATGATTGTCTAGAAATGCATATTGAAGAAGAATAGCTTTTTAAGGACTGTAAAGTATTATATTTCATTCAGGAGCTGGAAACTCATGCTGATACTGCAGAAAGATATATATCACCACCTGTTTTGAATAAATCTTAGAAATAATCATTTTCATACAACACTAAAAAAAAAATCCATGAAATTATATTTACTCTTTATGGTTATTTTCAACATAGATTTGCCAGGAGAGAGAGGGATTTCAATGCAGTTGTAGTCATTTCTCCCATGGCCATTGGCCTCAAAGACAATACATGTACTGGATGCCAAATGTTTTAGAACTCTCTCCACTGCAGGTCAGCAGCAAATTTGATGGAGGTGGGTGTCTGATTCATCCATAGAATTTCGTATTTTTTTCAAATTTTCCACTACTTATTGTTTAAACTAACGTATCTGAATCCATATATATGAAAACYCAGTTTATATGTGCCTCTGCTTTTTCTCTGGTGTTTTTTTTGCCATTATCGCATACAGCAAACATTAGCTTTAGATAATAGTTTTGTTTCAGAAACCTAAGCATCAAGATTAATTAGACATATGGCATTTTTGTTTTAATGTTAAAATGAGTGCCTCCATAGAGGATTGTGTAAGTTTAAATTCACCTAAAAAGATAGGCGTATCTAAATAAAATTAATTCAGCAGATAAGATGAACATTGGGTTGTTTAATTCTTGCCATACTAATGTTAAGGTCAACCAAACTCAGACAAAATACATCAATCCTTAAAAAAAATTGTTAAGGTCCTAATGTAGCAGAAGCAGTTGAACGGAGATTGAGCTTAAATTTGTGAGTTGTCCTGTTGATATTAGTGAACCCATATACAAGTACATGGAGAATATTCTTAAATAGTTTCCAAGGATAAAGTCTTAAGAGGGTTACCTTTTAAAAAATCTCTGTGTGTAAATATACAACAACCACACTGTCAACAAGGACTGCATTTAAAATCTTAAAAATGCAAGATTCTACATAATGTCTTCATTAATTATTCTTAAAATATGGGCTCTGACCTGTGACATAACTAGTCAGGAGAGATTTACTCAGCTGCAAGTACCAGCATAATGTATTACTTTGGCAGTGTTTGAATATGCAACTCAAAAGGATTTGGGAATCTGTTGCAGCATGTTTCTTTTAAAAGCAAATTCAGTCTGACACAACATCCGTATATGTGCAACTCTAGTAATCTATCCTTTCTTCATTAAGACCATWGGAATTGCACAGCCTCATTGATGCTCTGCAATTGTTCCCTTGCTGGTGTGTAATTCCTGTGCAGTTCCTTCCCACCTCTGCTCCTCAACATAGATACTTGACATTCAAACTGTGTGAATGTCCTCCTGTGGAGGATTTGGTCATGGAAATACATAAAGYTCTAAAATTAGGCCATGATATACAAAGAGAACAAGACGAGGCAGTAGATTTCAACTAGTATATGAAATAGAAGTTGAGCCTAATTTCAATTTCATTGTCTAATTTCAGTGCTGAATGAAAAATTAGCAGCAGAATGGGATTAGAAAGGATCGTATGACTGCTTGGCATTTTACTATTTTCCAATAGTTAATATTCAAAGCAGGATATTTCTTTTGTCACAGTTTAGTAAGTGGATTTTTCTTGCTGTTGTGGCAGTGGKTCTCATATGCCTTTGAAAATTCTAAGCATGCTCATGTATTTCTATGCTTGCAACATTCAGGTACCAGATGAAGTTCCAACAAGTTTAGTAATTCATCYACCATCTTAAGGCATAATGAGCTGTGATTGAGGAAGTGATGAATACTGCAAAGCTTGCGAGTGTCATCTGGCTCACTCTTTATTTTGAGTTCCAGATAAAAAATTGTCAAAATATGTTCTGAAAGTGTTGAATTGCTACTRAAGATCAAAGAGATGAGTAATAGCAGGGGATCTGAAACCCTGAACAGTARAAGCAAAATACCATGGCCAAGAAATCACTCTTATATTATAAAGCATCTGGACTAGGCCTAATTAAACTTGTAGATTTCTTTAAGGAAATCAGATTTTAAATCTTCCTTTACCCCAATGAATTCTTGTGCATGACTAAAACCAAGGTAACTTTCTATGTTGTTGACTAAGCAATTATCTGTGCATAGACAACCTATATGTCATTGACATTAAAGATACTGTTTCCATTTCAAATCCTCACACTTCCCTGARGTTTTTATGGAATCCCCTTAAGCTGCTATTGTGGAATAAATACATTCCCTGGATAATACTTCTTGTGTTGAACTGTGCACTGTTAGTGAACTGAACAATACATTCCTTTTAAGACAACTGATCAGGGAAATCTATCGCTGTTTATACGTGGTTTGGTCACCAAGAGAAGACTTCAATTTTTCTGTATAATAACTTTAGGTCAGTAAACAGAGTGAGTAAAAGTTTACTTTGCAAATTTTTAAGGAACAGCTTCAGTCCCTCATCCAGTAGAGGGAACTCTAATACAGTACATGGCAGGTGACCTGGGCTTGCAGGAGAGTAGTATCACAAATACAAGACAAAGTGTAAAATATATTTGTGCTATACATGTGTAAAGCAAAGTATCTACCTCATGTGTCCCATTTATTATTTAGTGAGCTTGTACCTCTTTGTTTATTTCCTTTCCTTCTTTTCCTTATATTCTGTGGTAACAGTTCATATATGTCTGCCAAATTTAAGGGATGAATTGCCAATGACAGTGTCGCAGTTCTAACAGTTCATAAATATTACAGATCATGTACCATTTACCATTTAGTTGAATTTGACCATAATAAAAAGAAAAAAAAGTTAGTTTTTTAAGATACCACAATTATGTGACAAAATGGAAGATAGTAGTCTCTGTTAGCATGACTGGCACGTCCTTTGAGGAGAGAGGAGCAATTTACAACTCTTAAGACACAATACTTGCCGAAAAAACCCAATGTTGTACTAAGCTGCCTTTCTATGGAAAGTCCGAAAAAGGAATTTACTCACTTACTTTTTTCTCCTTTTTTTTTTGACCTTTATCACCTGAATATGCTTTCAGTTAATGTMTGACTGTTTCATTTTTTTTATGACTTGGTGTCTTCACTCAGTCATCATTCTGTCATTTACTGCTTTCTTTTTGTTGCTGTTGTTGTCCTTAGAGACAAAATGTCACCACATTGGTTGATCACTAAATAGGTTTCTTAGGGAAAATGATTTCTTGTTTCTTCCAAACTGCTAAAAGTCAGAAATAGATGTAACATTTCTCTGTTGCAACTTGAACTTAAGATGCTTCCCAGGTCTGTCTGCACCAAATAGCCTTAGTCCTTCCCCTACACTCCATTGAGACATTTTGTTATTTCTACACATTGAGGTATTCTGTGATCTTCTACAAAAGATAAAGAAATGTTTAAAAAATGCAAAACCTGCTGACATCACTGAAGATTTTTTTAAAGCTTTTTCAGAATAYGTGCACCTAGGGTAGGGTATTCAGTATAAAGATCTCGCATGAAAAGGGATTCAGTCATATGGGCTTAAGGTGCATTTGTTCTTACAGAAAGGACGAACATCCCTGCACATATGATGTGTTGCCATTTCCAGCAGCAGCATCTCAGACTCCGTGCACAGCTGTGAAACAGAGCAAAAGTCAAACCCAGCATCTGCTGTGGGCTTGCCAAGTGCCTCAGCCCTGGCTGCTCGAGCACACTACAGTGGCCTCTGCTCTGCTTCTATGCATTTCCAGAATAAAAGTTGCAGAAGGACAGGCTTGTTAGCTAGCTAATTCTCCTTTTCCATGAARTGCCCTTCACTATTGTCTTTTTCAGATGAAACTCAACTTAGCTTTCCACTGTATTAAAGTAGTAGCTTTTTTGAGAGGAAATAATTATGGGTCATCTAGAAATGATTGATAATAAAGGAAGTTTCAGGAAACTGAGTTTATTTTGGTTACATAGCTATGAAAAGAGATTAGCTGTGTTGGTTAGAGCATGATGTTAATAATGCCAAGGTTGTGGGTTCGATCTCTGTATGGGATTCACTTAAGAGCTGGACTCGAAGATCCTTGTAGGTCCCTTCCAACTCAGAATATTCTGTGATTCTGTGAAAAGCCTAATCTTTAATACTGTTAAAGTCAATACAAAGCTAGTCTTTAGCTTCTGCAGAACCAASAGGCAAAAAGTGCAGCCAATTACAATTTTTACCAATAATATTTTGTAGTTGCAGTGGAGTATAACTTTTCAAGAAAAAYGAAGCCAAATGAAATGCAGCTATGGCATGTAGTCTTCCTCTTCACTCACATCTTTGGCTGAGTTTGGATCCTGCTTCCCTAGGAATAAGTCTAAAATTCTAGTTCTACAYTGTAGCACAAAACGTAGGAGAAAACAAAGCCATGCATTCCAGAGGTCACTTCAGAATGTCCTGAGGATGCTGAAAAATAAGGAGGAATTTACTTCATGTTTGYCTTTTACTTCATGGGCACTCTTGAGTATGTATTGATATCCAGATACAGAAAAAGACATCTCTGAAGCTCCAGACTGTGTGCCAGTTCACAAATTCCCTGTGTTTAGTGTTTTGTATTAGCTTCCTGTAGAGTATCCTCCCATCCTATCCTGCATTAAATATGTTAAATGCATTAAATCTTCCCTTAAATGTGTCTAAAAACAAGGGGGAGAAATAGGTGCCTTGATGAGGTTGGAGCCCTTCATCAGAATTCTGCAGTGGTGTCAGACTTGAGAACATCACTTGGGTTCCCTGAATGATTGCACTACTGCCAGATATTTCATTATATAAATTACATGTCTGAATGAGGCATTAAGTGGGCAGTCAGGATATGACCCTTATTCCGGATATTTGTTGCCATATGCTACTCTTGGGCTGGGTATTCTGTTCTCTGGTCATTCGGAATGGCATAGCAGGATAGCTTGATTTTTTTAGGAAAACAGTTTCAAAAATAGAAAACTGCAAGTGCATATTTATCCACCTAAACAATCTGAAAGCACCAGCCTTGACAGATATCTCTAGCTGCTGAAGTACAAATGCTAAATGGTAATACTTGTAGAACCTTGACACACCATGTCTTGTGTGTATTTACTTATGATGTTTGTTTCAGAATAGTTTTTACTGATTTTTACTTTTTACTGATTACTCTTTGCTTTCTGATATAGAGGCAATTAACAAGCACCAAATATTTCCATGGAGTCTTTTTGCTCAAATAAGCAGGTTTGTTCTGCAGGAAAAGGACTTCATTGAATTCAGTGCCTTCTCCAAGATGCTATATGTGCTGTAAATTCCAATTGGTATTGACAGAGGTAAAAAAAAAAAAAAAAAAAACTAGAGAAGGTATAAGGACTTATTTTCATTAATTGTTCATAAATGGATTTTTCTTTGTGAGAAGTGTGCTATAATGATGCAAGATTTCTTGTGTGGCTCTTGCATTTTCAGAACATTTCGCTTTTCGTGGCATTTCCATCAATTGCATAGAAAGCTTTTTTGCATTTTTTTTGTGATAAACACTTTTCTGTATATACAGTGCAAGGTGAGTCTGCGCAAATAGATTGCCAGTTTATGTTCTAGTTTCCTGATACTGCTGGCATCTAAAATATTTCTCATTCAGCATGTTAGAAATTGATCTGGATTGTTAATACATTAATCTAAGTGATGGAATGGGTAATAATTTCCTAAAGTAAATGTAGGACRCATCATACAATATTAAATAAAATGTGTAGAGGGACACATGTATAAGACAGGAAGGTAATTTGATCTCTGTTAAATTATTTAGGACACATTTCCATTTAAGTAAGGCGCTAATGATAAGCAACCAGGTGAAGCTTTGTACATTGACTTATGGATTTGTATTAAAGATTTCACATGGTTGATACAGTTCAGCAAGCTTGCAGGGTTTCTCTTGTATACAGAGCATTTTATATTCTGTATGTTGAAATGAGAGTTGGYGTTTAGTTCTCCAGTGCAAAAATGTGTGACAGGACAGATGTAAAAGGACAGTCACTGAAATAATAGATTTCTTTTTTTATTAGTAGTACCTCTGTCATATACAGTGCTAGCAGAACCTCAGGAATGGTAGATTTCTTTGATGAATTTTTTCAGGACATCAGTATTTGAAGAAAGCATTGAGATGTTTTAAAATGTTTTGCTATCTTGAGTTGTTTGGAATGTTATTAATTAGTASATTATTCTGTACTTAGTATGCCATGGATGTCAGTGATAGAGACAGCAGGATGGCTGGATCTGATTTATTGGAAATATTCAATATGCCTTTTTAAAGCCGATACTCTTAGCAGATTCAATTTGTCACTGAAGCCAAAACTGAATCCAATGTATTAATCCACATTATCATTTTGTATTAAATGTATCGTTACYAACTTGAAGAGCTTTTATTTTCTGTATTTTTATTTGTAACATTATATTCACTGAATGTTCTGCATCAAAAGATAACTGACATGCTGACTGAAGAACAGGTCCACAATTCTCATCTTTCTGAAGTGCAAGCTGAAACAGAAAGCTGCCTGGCACCTTGGTGACTGTGGTAGCTAAATTTGTCTGAGCTAATTTCCTGATTAAGTAACAATTTGGCCTGTGGTTTGCTGACCTCACTTAGAGAGTTTAGACTGGATGTTCCAACCAGTTACTCAGAAGTAGCTCTTGGAGTTTAGCATCCATTTCTAGCCATCCTTAGTCTTCACTTCCTTCTTTGAATGCTCCCCTACACAACATAAGCCGAAGGATGCACAAAAACTGCAAGATAAATTTGTAGTGCTTATGATACCTTGAGCAATGTACCTGCTCAAACAGAAAACCCAGAGGGCATATCTGCTCCCTACAACCTTTAAAGAAAGGCAYGATAGCCCCAGGATCAGTGGGTCTAGAACTCTCCAAGTACAGCTGATGGGGAATGCATTAACATGATGTTCCAGAATCTCTAGCTGATGTTAAGTCTATGTCTTAACCATTAGTGTAAAATTATCTTCTTCCATGTGCAATGGGATTACTCTTTTGAATAACAGATGAGAAAGAATTCAGTAATACTTAATCCCTGCCATCTGGTTCAACCAAGAAGCCTAAAGAGGTGTACAAATTTCCTATATATAAAATAGGAGGAAGAAAATCAGCATTTGATCAATGAATCGTGAAAGTCAAAAGGGCATTTGTAAAAATAGCTGATTACGTTTACTTTATCTGCTTGCCAGTTTGCCTGTTCCCAAATGTTTGCTTCATGAAAGATGATAAATACACAGTGATTTTTCTAGACGTGTATGTGCAGTCTTGTGCCTTAGCAGAAAGCAAAAATATGTATACGAAAGATTTAAATTTTTCATTTTTTCATTTCTGACCTTAAATGATTATTGTGTTCAGCCCCGGCATAATGATATTGCACAGGGGATTTATTTCATGCTATTCTGCACCTTTACGAGATCATATACAGGTAGGGCTGTATACAACATCTCTCCCAGGCACTTACATGATTCCATTATCCTGTTATCTGGGTATTTCACAATTTTTATTTTGTAAATTTACAGCACTTTTGCAAACAAGAAAATGTAGTTGGACCCATTATTCAATTAGGAACTTAGGAACGCCATTAGGGAATTGTTAAGGAAATAATAGTTAGTGGGTCTAGCATGTTTCAGTGGTTTTTTTCTCTTTTCTGGCATTTTTTGAAGTGACTTTTAAAATCAGATAAAATGAAAACTCTTTTATATCTAGTCTGTCTAGTCTAGCCAGATCTGTAACGCAGAACAAGATTACTCTCACCTACGTTTGTACTTTTATAGTGCAAATTTTACATTTGAACTAGTTGCTAAACTCATGTTGTAGCCCTCAGTGGGAACTGGGTGTTGAGGGCATGAGTCATCGTCTTATTAACCACACAGGGAATCTGGATAACTAGCTGAGATATCTACAGAGAAGATGACTAATTAAGCTAAATCTAACTTAAAGCAGTTAAATAACTTGTTCAAGACTAGAAAAGAGCAGAACGGGAAGTTGAAGTAGTATTTCACCATTCCTAGGTCTGTGTCCTAACCTCTGACGCAACCTGTCCTTCCATKACCTTGATTCTTATCTCCTGATGTTAGTACCTGTCACTGTAGTGCCATAAATTCTACAGTGAAATCCATCCCAGTGAACTTCCAACGCCTGTGATGTGGCCACCAACACACGTACTAGTCACTTTAGGCTCTGCTTTTTAAAAATGTATTGAGGAGGTACTTATTCTGTTGACTATCAGTGGAGATTAGAGGATTATCTCAAAAGTGAATGTTAACTTGGTCTCATTGTCAAAGAGTGTGAGCTTTTGTAACCGTAAGGAGTTCATTTCAGACAGATCAGATAAAGGCAACTGGGAAACCAGCTATTTGGAAAAAATCCTCCACTAATTAATTTCCAATATTCAGAAAAAATTGAGCAGGAATCTCATGCCATGTTTTTTTAAGCTTTTCATTGATGGTGCCACTGTTTGTGATTTGATCCCATTCTTTATTCCTGAGAACAGTAGTTGCTGTGGGGAAGCATTTTTGTATGCATGTTTTACGTATCATGATATACTTTCAAACTACATTCTCATTATTATCAATCTCTTAGATGTCACAAACTCAGTTTTTTATGTGTAATTGAAGCACTGGGATGAAGTAATTGATAACAGGACCTATATTCCTGATGTAATTTGAAAGAAGTAGAACTTCGTGTACTCTTGACAAGATTATCCTAATTTATCCAGTAAGATTAGAGGCTGTAGCACACAGAATGTTTTCTACTTTCTGGAGCTGAATTGTTTTATTTCATGCTTTTTTATTTGAAAGTAAATGCTATGTAACCCTGATGGGCAGGGTTTTATATTTTTTGTGCTCCTGTCTAGTTAGAGAATCTGCTCAAGGTGATGTTAACTCTTTTTTTTTTCCCCTTTATTTGTGGTTCTGTAAATGATATATGAAGCCTTAACACAAGAGATTTTGTTGTATTTCGTGAAGGACCTTAAGTCAACCAAGGTGATGGATCGTGTGATCAGGAATATCTCTGGGAAGCCTCTGGTTTGCTGAGATTTACAATTTAGTGAAGTCTAAGTCTTGTACAGTGACTCAAAGAACATATAAATCAACTAAGAGATTTTGGGTTGAGTACCCTTTTCATTCATTCAAACCCTAAAAAGAGAAGAACTCTTTCTCTGCATCCCATTTCTCTCTCTGAGTCTCAGTGCAAATTCTGAGGCTTAGAAATATTGAGATGTGACCTGCTTTTTTATTTCAGACTATCTTTTTTTTTTCCTTCTGTAGAGAGCATAACAAAGACAGCTCATAAAGGTTCAGGAAATATTTTTGAAGTGTGAAAGGGGACAAGGCAGAAAACAGTGATAAGTGATTTTCTGCACCTGGGGTTTCTGTTGAGTACTTATTAATCACCCCTACTCTCTTTGCCCTCTGAAGTCAGTGAAACCACTCAGCTCAGTAATAGTGTAAACTTTAAGAAAAACAGATCTCAACAGGACAGACATTACAATGAACTCAAGTCAGTTGTAATACCAATGAATAGAAATGAAAGAGTATTAATTGCAAGGAAAACACAAAAACTGAAAAGAGAATGATGCTAAAAACAACAGAAAAGTTAACAAGGAAAGAAATGTGATCAGGAATGACGATGCTTTCGCACATTTTGAGAATAAGCCAAATGCTCATTATCACAATAGTTACTTCATGAAAATCAAAGAAAAATACGGAGTTTTTCATTACAGTACAAGCTGTACTGTAGTATTTATGTTCAAAGCCTTAAGGATTTCCCTTTTCTTTGTACTTTTCCTTGTCACTAGCTCATGAAGACACAGAGTACCTGTGTTTCTAATGAATACAACTGTCAGAATAATGTAGCTGTACAAGTAATTAGGTCTGTGTTATGAAACAAGGTGCACATGTGTTGAGGGCAGGAAAGAATTCAGAACTCTGGACATAGGTAGAAGCTCCATGATAAGGAGTTCATAGTGCAAATATATGGTCATTAAAAAAAAAAAAAAGAAGAAAAAACCTACTTGTCACTAAATATGGCACCTGTCGGAGACTTGAATGAAGAACTTGAGACTTGTAGTCCTTAGGAAATCCCGGTGTGAAACAACTGCTGACTGTTGAGGACTCAAAGGAGTTAAAGTGTTCAGAATTTGCTGTACTGCAATACTAGTGAAGCTGCAGCAAACAGAAATTGATATTTCATATGTTATAGTATGGGGAGAGAAAGRCAAAAGAAAACAAAAAGAAATCTGTTGTATAAAAATTACTGTTCCTTCTGTTTAGGTCAGCTTCTATATTACAAGGTAACCTGATGGTTTTGGCRTGTTTTTATGCCAAATTTTAGTATAATTGAATAATTTTATTGTTTGGCTAAGGAAATAATGTTAAAAGGTCCAGTTCTGAATAACATGCAATGATATTAAAATGTTAGTTGGAACCAAAAGCTGTATTATGGTGATGGAGTAATAGCACTGTAGTTAGGAGATATCACCTTTGTGGCTTACATCTCAATAAACAGAAGAGTAGCAAGGTCAGTTTATGATTCAAATAAGAGTTGAGAGAATTAGACTTGATCTGGACAAGTGCTGGTCTTGTATCCCCTCCACAGAGGGCATGATGTGGGATCCTTATGCTTTTGCTAAGGAAGCAAACCAGGGTCTCACACTTGTGGAAACAGAAACAGCTCCAGGTTTTTTGTTGTTTCTATGGAA
Organism: Amblyornis subalaris; assembly: GCA_018881555.1. Lineage (NCBI taxonomy): Eukaryota > Metazoa > Chordata > Aves > Passeriformes > Ptilonorhynchidae > Amblyornis > Amblyornis subalaris. Next base: position 922,603 of record JACAXG010000055.1, read on the forward strand.
ACAAACTCCCACTTTGTTTACGAGTCAGGAGATGCTTTTTAATGCATGAATTAAGTGGATGAAGCACTGCGCAAAAGAGGTGAGCCCCCAAAAATGCTAGGAGTCAAGACCAGCAAAGCCAGTCATGGCAAAATCAGGGCTTAACAAGAGCTTGTCTGAGCACTTTGCTAGTTAAATGGAGGAGAAAACTAAAGCATCAGCTGCTGCTTTAGGGAGRATGGATCGTTGCTATTATACCAACGAGCATTTCAGAGGTTCCTAAATTGTCTTCTGTCTCACACTCAAAACTGCCACATTTGAACACTGAAAAATATTGTTTCACTTCCAGCTAAATGCATTTTAATGGCTTCTAGACAGCCGTAAAGCTGAGCAACAAGCATAATTCTTCAAACAGGATATAACATCTAGTGAGTTTCTTGATTATCCAACTCAATCTGATTCTCTACAGATTTCCAGTGACTCACACTTTTGTATAAGATATATTTCTAATAGAATGGATTCATTTACCAGCTTGGATATCTTTCTTTATGTTATACTGTGAGGATTTATTATTCCCCATCAATCTGTATTTTATCAACCTACTCTCTAAATTTCCTTTACAAGAAAGGATTTTATTTCATGATTTCCRTTAGCTTGGAGATCATATTTGGCTTCCTGCAACATTTTTTTCAACCTAGGAACTTCAGGAAGTTTGGCTGCCTGTCAGTAATTTGGTTTTAGTTAGGCCCAAGTAAAAATGTACATGAGGAAAATGATGGGGTCTATAAATGCTCTGTAGAAAGTATTTTCTTTCTTGGAATCATTAGGAAAAAAACTCAGAGGTCAAACCTGTGCATCCACYAGTCACAAAATCTTCACTGATACCCTGCAAATTCCTACTTTTACCTGCAATGATCTTCAAAAAATCTGTAATAATAAAGTAGAATATCATAGAACATCTCAAGTTGGAAGGGAACCGTAAGGATCACTGCTGTCCTAGGTACTGGGTATTTTACTTTACTAGTTACATCTCTGTAGTAAATGAATGTTTTAGAATAATATTGGGATAAATGTACCTTCCACAAACTCACTGCAAAAAATCATTTGCATAGATGTGCTTCTACTTACTAATATTAGAGTTAGGAATTCTCAGACTACTGTGCTATCTGCTGCCTTGTCTGCAAGGTTCAGTCAATGATACTGGTTGTTTGGCTTTCATTCATATTGTTTATTCCTGCATCTTAAGTGAATTGATTAACTTCAGTGATTATAGGGGATTTCCTGAATGAGATCGGATGGGTCCATTTTCCGCCATAAGTCGGAAGAACGCGTGGTTTTAATGTCTGGTGAAGCTCGTGCATGTGACAACAGATTTAAAAGACAGGAGATGGACAAGTATCCAAAAGAATGAGGTTAGGATTAACACTGTGGCTTTTTGTTTGATTCATTCAATCAATGACATTTTTAAGAATCCCTCATGACAGTTCTTTTTCGAAGCTACCCAGTCATCTCAAAGGCAATGGCATTTTTGTTAGTTTCAAAACAGTTATATTGCTCTCCATTCTAGCTCTCTGACATTTTGATAGTTAAATAAAAGAAACCTATAATCTTAGTCATCATCCTAGGGTCATGCACTTTTTAGAACATAAGACTGGATAAAACATAAGGTAGCACTTCTACGTGTTTTTGTTTCTCTCAGCCTTCCAGTTCAGCTGACGGGTCTTCCTGATGCATGGTGAATTCCCATTCAAAAACAAAATGAGGATTCATTTACTGTGGTGACAGAGAAATGTATTAATACTGACTGTGGTACAAGAAAAGATGAAAAAGGGGAAAAAAGACCTGGACAACATGTACTATTGTGTGATTTCCCTGAAATTTCATCATGTTATTTGGTGCTCCATGTTATTCAGTGGCAATTAAACCTTATTAGTTTGTTTTTCTCATTATTTTTTTAAACAGCGTTTAATGCCAGGAAAGCTGTTGAACATTGCAAATTGGAAAAATATATTGGCTATATTTTGCTCTCACATATAGCTAAAAGTCTACTAGATTGATGGGGATCTTACAAGTCAGAGTAAAAACAGTTTATACCTTGAGTTACTTTGTTAAATTACATGCACAACTACCCTTGGAGTTTTCCTKCCTGATGATGCTGTCTTCATTTTGAACTGCTGTTTTGACATTTGTAAAGTTTTAGCAAATGCTTCAGGAAAAGGTCAGTTTATAGTGACATTTTCCCTTTTCAAAAACCTACAGAGAGGACACTGAATACAGGTTTACTTGATAAGCCATTACGGATTTAAAAACACGTCTTTTTTTTTATACTGTGTTTTTGAACACCTATTTTTCACAATCTTTTTGTGGTTTTGGACTGTGCTCTAACCATTTACTAGAAAGCTCTTTTCATAGCACTCAGTTCTGAATGTTTTCCTTGCACACTGTTAACTTTAAAAATATTTCACAGTTTGGGGGTTTTGATCCAAGAATAAAGTGTTTAGAAAACATGGGGCTAGGGTATTAATGTCACTGACTTACRCTCAAATATACTGAAAGAGCTCCTGCAAAAACCTCCCTGCCTGTCTGTGTGGTTGTGCARCATTTGCTCCTGGTCAGCTGTCCTGGGCTGTATGTGCAAACATTTTTTCTTTCCCCATTCAACCACTGGGTCATTTCCATCTGTCAGTCTGCTTTGTAATGGTTTGAAATGCACAAAATCAATTAGATATTGTCTAGTAATGTGAATCAATACTTTCTAACATAGCCAGAGCTTCTGTCAATGATGCCATTGAGTAATTTACTGTTTGGGGAATAAAGGTCCATTTATTAATGAGAATATGTCATCAATCTTTTTTCATATTTTCAAAATCAGAACATTCCAGTGCTTTCTCTCTGACATATTTTATGACAAAAAATATGGTTCTTCGAAGAAGTTCTCTGAATACTAAAGAAGAAATATTGCACTTTTTCAAAAACATAGAGTTACAGCGTGAGAAAATATATTGAGAAATATATTTCTGTCTGGATATAAGTATATTCCCTGCCCCTGAGCATTCTGTGCTCTCAGCTATCCAGGAATTATGTTGGTGCCCTAGTGAACACAAAATCTGTTTCTATCAAAACAAGGCATATCAACTTTAAATAATAAACACTTAGAGAAAACTTGTGAGAAGCTGTTCAGTGTTTCTACTGACAAGGTGGTTGTTAGGAAATAAATGCCATAGAAATATGTTCATAAATATATATTTTTAACCATGGCATTAACACCATGAATGCTGTATTTTTAATGATTGAGGGAATTGGCCTTTAGTCATTATGTACTATACACTTTTTATACAGCAATGAGACAGAATGTGCAAACTGACCTTTTCTTTGAATGAATTAGAATAGAAATTCTACTGAGTTCTCAGGACTGTGTGTGCGTAGCTCATTAGAGCTGTCAAATTACCTGTGCTCACTGAGCTGATAGGATAGTATGATAGCAATATTTTATGTGGCCAGGTGATAGAAGTCCCATGAGCAAAATGGCTCAGTCCAACTTAGATGAAAAGACTAGTCAGGATATCTCCATGAAATACATTTAGTCAAAAGTTATATAGCCACTCTACCAYCAGAAAGGAGAGAGATGTGGTTAGACATACTTGGTGAAGTTGATGGATGAGGRGGATGAAAATACCCACAGCAGCATTCTACCCTTTTCAAGAGCCAGCAGACATTCCTGTGAATGCTCAGTCTTTCTCAGTTTTCTATTTTTCAACTCTCATTGTTTTAGAGGGGATTATTTTTCAGCATTTATGTAGCATGTCCTTATTGGTACACTCAAAGAAAATATTTTTGATTCCATAGAGTCAGAGCAAATTTTTCACAAATTATTTACCTCTCTTTTGACTGACCTACTTTGTATCACAAGAATAAAATCAAATAAAATCTATGTTCATATGTAGTTAATGAGAAGCATGTGGTTATTCAACAGGTTAGAACTCGGCCAATGAGAATATTCATAGCATGTACTATTTTGAACTGCTGCTGCACTATTGTTTTTGATGGATTCACTTACAAAATGATAATATTCATGGCAGACCATCATATCTTAAGTAGAAATAGGATAATTGATGCTTTGCTTTAAAGGAAATACATTTGTTTACAAGATATTTATAACTTTCACCTTTTAGCTTTCAGGTGTAAAGTCTTGGACTGAATATTGCAGGAAAATAGAAATGCAAGTGATATGCATTATAACATTCTAGSCTTCATGTTATTTGCAATCTTGAATTTTGCATTTTTTTCTCTAACAAAAAAAATTCATCAACTGACCCATAAGAACTTTAAAAGAGCTTTCCTTGCAGTATTAGCCATATTTACAAAAAGCATGTTTTATAAGATTTGTGCTATTTTGACATAACTTGACTCAGCATTGTTTCATGGGGTTTTGTGGGTAACCTCTTCAACTATAGCAATTTATTAGCTTTCTTTTTTTTGTGTGTTTTGGCCAAATAAACAGATTTCATTAATTATTTCTTTTCCATACTAACTAAATGATTCCATTTGATTTTTTTAGAGATTTTTTTTTCATTCTTCAGCTCAAGGTACTGAAACTTTCAAAAATTTCCAGTTTAAGTCCTATCAGTGAAAATCTCTTTCCTCTTTCTCTTTCCTGTCTTGTTTCTTCATGAAAATTCAGTAGTGGAGAGAAACCTGTCAGCAGAGCAATTGCCCATCTGACCTAGTTCACTCAATCTGAGCGATAGTCCATCCTGTTTGTAATTGACTAGTGATTATTTGGGGAATTTAAATCTTCTGTCTTTTTATGAAAGGGCTGAACTGAAATTTTTTTAGCCAAAATGTCCCGTACCAGAAGGTTTCAGGTTAGACTCAATGCTCCTAAACATATATGTAAACAATTAAATGCTAAATACTGAGAATACAATTTAGTTTTGTTTTGATTTTGATGGAGTGATTCAAAACTATATCCTTACCATAGGTCTGTGTACCTGCTGGGGTTAGTGCATGAGTAGCCCTGCTGAAATCATTGAAATTAACTGTATGCACAGAGTTAAACATATATGACCTTTTGCTTTCTCAGTTCATGCCTTTAATGTGAAAATGAAAAACAGTTTAATGAGGTTTGTAAGCTACCTGAAACAAAATAGAAGAGTTAACTGTGCTTCTTTATGCCACTGCATTTTTCAAAGCCTGTGATAGTTGTCAGCTGGAGTTACTTGGAAAGCATAATTTTGAGCTTTCACTGGTGGAAGAGAAAAGAAGTTTCATGACAGAAGTAGGAGATATATGCTGTTCAGTAAAACCTGCATATTTGAAAAGTGTTCAGAAAATAACAGTAAGATAAGACTGATTCTAATTCTATTCTAATTCTAATTCTAGAAATCTAATTGTGAGAGAATCCAAATAATCTGAACATACATAGTATAAAAAAAGAAGAGAAATGAAGACCTGACTTGATCATGCAAGAAAGTACTTAGGTACTTATGGAAAAAGTAGTTTCTGAGAGCAGAAGCATTTTGCTTTAAAAGACAAAGACCTAATAAAACCTATAACTGGGGACTAGATTTAGAGACATCTGAAACAAAACAAAGGAGAGTAGGTAGCACGGCAGCTCACTCTGGAGGGCAGTGGATTGTTTACTTGRTTGTTCGGACTCTATTTCTATAGACTTTTACTGTGTTGCATTGATTTCTGTTGAATATAATGGTATTTAAAGCACTTGGTTTAAGTGTAGATACCTGTGTTCATGTGTCTTAAAGCAAATCATTCCCTTTGTGTTTTTCTGAGGAATATTCTCTAGGTCAAGGAGACRCGATTGATGCAGGATTTCCTCTATGAAATCCTGTATGGGCCATGCCTTTGAAAAGGTCAGATTAGTCTGTCATATCACCCTGTGAAAGGCATGCATTTTCTTACAGCCTGGAGCTCTCCTTAATCGGTTGCTGTACCTACATCAGTAGTAGAAATAATAAAGAATTTTCTGGGTGCTTTGTCCAGCATATCAGCTGAGCTTTCAGGTTGTTCTCTGTGTGTCTGAATGGTTTTGGAAATGATCATATATTTTTGCACTTACATTAAAGAAGTTAAATTCATGGTTTATCCTCTAGATAAGTACTGATTCAGACRTTTCCCAGTGAGCAGGGAGGGAGGTGCACTTGTGTGTATTCCACAGGGTATGAGAATGAGAATGCACAGGGTAGCTTCAAGGATTAGCTGGAGCTCCTGCGTCCTGATGCATCAAGTGAGATTGTGTAAAAGTCACATGCTGGTCTGATGTTCCATTGGCAGTCCTGCATGATGGTGGGCAAGTCAAACATAACGACCAGGGTTTGTAAGCCAACTAGAAGTGGTTAAAGTTGCTTCTGCATTAGAGGTTAGCATCTAAAATGTGGCTAATTAAGACAAGTGAGGAGTGTGGAAGAAATTTAGGCATAAAATATATATCACRTAATTCACAACTGCTCTTTTAACGTGGAAAAAAAAAATTATTCTTCTAAAAGGTTAAAAAAGTAATAAAATWAAAAATAATAAAGAAGCCATTGCATTTATATATTTTTGCACTATGCAAATGTTGATTTCAATATGCCAAGTAATCAGAGAATTACATATCTAAATATTTCTAATTACTTCAAAAGTAATGCTGCATATTCTTTCATGTTAATGCAGTGCTATGCCATTTTCCCTGTCTCTGTGGATAATATTACTTTTTTCTAGCTGATTTGCAGTCAACTTCAAAATTTGTTGCTCTCATTTGGTCATGCCAGTGTGCATTTATATTCTTCATGGTATCAAAAAATTTATTTTTTTTTCCATCCAGTCATTTAGAACTTACAGTGTTCTGTAAAAAGTATTGAGTATTCATAAAAAAACCAATTTAGGGACAAATATATATTCAATGTGGTTTTTTCAAGACTATAAAATATTTTGGAGTATAAATGAGTGCTAAATTTTACATTTAGTTAAGAAGTTCATCTCTCTTCTTTTTAAAGTTCCGTAACATCTTTCTCTGAGATGCGTAATCACTTCCACTGGAGCACTAAAGGTTGGTAGTCCATTGGAGCAGTGGTGGATATTTTCTGCAAACTGTTTGCGTGATCAATTTTTGTTTTATTACTATGTAAAGTGCTTTGAAATACCTTAGGTATTAAACAAACTTAAAAAATAAAGTTATGTTCTGTTCCGTGTACTTCTGTGCACACATTTCCTAGGATAGAAAAGTTGTTGCAAAGATTATAGAGGAGGTCAGACTGGCTAAACACAATCGTTCCCTTGGGCCATAAAAAAAAATCTAAGACTAATAACTAGTAGCAGTTTCTGTGAAGAAGTGAAAAGATAAACATTATTTTAGTACCTGAAAAGTATTGCATTTTTTTTTATTTCTAATAAAGTTAGGGAGAAATTGCAGTTCTGTTTTCACGTATGACATATTGTATGTATTAATCTCTTTGAATTTTGTTTGTTCTGTTTTAGGAGAGTAAGTGAATCGTTTCATCAATTTTGTGTTACTTCAATATGGTTCTTCTCATTTTAAAGAAAATAGAACATTGTAATGCTCTCTAATCATTTACATAACATGTTTTTACAGCAGGAAGAAAAACATCCTCCAGCTATAACCTCTGTTGTCTACTGTGAAATTACTAGTATTTATTTAGGGTATGAAGTCTGAAAAATATAGTCAAAATTCTTAGCACAAGACATTATGGAGATTATCAGATAATCAAAATTTAACTGGATTAAAAATTTACAAGTGGCTAGCCTGTTATTTAGATGAAGAAGTGTTCAACCCTTCTCTCAGAGGAGCTGTGAATGCTCTAAGACCTAGGCCACAAGCTTAACTTTATAAGAAGGAAGATGGGCATATGTATATTTTAAATGCTACTTTACAGTGTTGTTTTTTTCATTCATTTTTTTATCAGGAAGCTTCTAGGCTTGTTGGTTTAAAATAGATACCCTGATTAAAATTAAAGGATCTGGCACTTTACTCCATTACAGCAATTCTAAATCTAGGTAAATTTTAAAAATATTAAAGTATACAAACTTTTTCACTGGAGGTGCTACCATTGCCTTTCCAAAGAAAAGTAAAAGATATCAAGGACCTTGTAAATCATTTTATTGCAGTAAAAAAGAGAAGTATATAGGGTATTCTAATTTGTTGAGATTGATTTACATTTTCTCTTTCCCAACAGTCCTTCAATGCAGGTTCTTGCAAGCCCAGGACAGGTACCTCTTCCCTTTCAGGGGTTCTCAGTCCAACCTGACTCTCAGAATGGTTTCTCCTGATGAAAAAAACTTCAGTGGAGCTGAAAGACCAAGGCAACAAGTGATCATCCTTGATACTCACAACAGCTCCTTCCAGTTCAGTTTTTTGCACAGCAATGAAGTAAGGGAACTTCCCTGACTTTCCCCCAGCTTGGATGGAAGTACTGTGCCAGGAAGATTAACTAAGCAGATTAAGTGCAGTAACTTTTATGACTTGTCTAACAGAACCACGCAGTGACATTCACAATGCAATATGATTACAGTGTTAGATCTTTTAACCCACAGCCAGGAGTCATTTCATTCACTCTCCCAGCATGGCATAAGGCAGTTTAAGAGCGCATAGCAATACTATAAAGTCATTTGGAGCAGGAATAAAGACTGCCTTAATCATGTGAAATTCTAACCAGAATTTTGCTATAGAGTAGGAACTTAGGCAAAAAGACCACCACTTCATGATAGCCAGGAAAAAAAAAAAAAATAGAAGTTGAAAATCCAGGTCATTACAATAAATATTTAAGAATTTTATGTATCAACCAAAGTCATGTTACTTAATATCATTTTCATGTTTATCAGGTTTAACGGTCTGTGTTTCCTGCTGGAGACAGTCTTTCTCACAACCTGATAGGAACTAAAGAAAAAAAGATAACAGAAACATTCTGTCAGCTTTGCTTACAGTTAGTAAACCTATATTTTACTGACAGAATTTTCTCTCACAAAAGTGAGATATGTCCCTTTAATGCTAAAAATACATGAATTAAAGAATCCTCTTTTTGAGGTTTTGTGTGTATGAAAAACCACAGTGCCAACAAGTGTTCTTTGTGCATGTAGCTGCTCAATTCACAAAAGATAGGTTTGTGACCTCTGGCTCCTGAACTGCAGATGTGCAGAGAGGATCAGACCTAAGCATGATATTTGAAGATAATTTTAACTAATTGTAAATGACCATATGCCAGATTTCGTCAGTATTAGGGAGGGGTTAGAAGACACATTCATGTCTACTGCATGTTTGAAAAGTCTTGTTCCAAATACAACCACTTAGACAGCGACAGGACCTAGCAAACCGTGGTAAAAGCTCATCTACARTGTGTGATTTTTCCTGTAGTCCTGGTTGTTCCTCAGGGTGGCTTTGAAGACTCCTAAACCCATCCTCCCTTAGCCAAACGTAAGATAGCTTGATTTGAAAACAACTATCTTTCATGCTATTTACCTTTTTTTGCTGCACCCAGAGTATCTTGCAGGCTGGTTTTTACACTAATAAAACCCAGTGGAAGGCATGATTGGGGACCATTAACCTTTAGAACACAAAAAGCTTAAGCTCAGGGAATATTTCTGAGCTGCCTCATAGGGCTTTGAAGCCACTGCTTCCATCCTTCATCTAAATTGCCTGAATTCATTTTCAGGGCTGATAAACTGTCAAGTGAATTATGAGACATAGGCCTTGGGTTAATTTATAGCAATGCTCCTTCACCGATGCTGAGTAAATCCACCTTTCTTTGTTGAGTATACCTGCTTCAGCTTCCAGAACTATCTTATTTCGCCCCATTAAAATCTCTGCATTTCGAACTCTCCTTCCTCCATTTTTAAGAAACTAATTTACTAAACAGATTATTATGAGGGTCATTTTTGTATCTCATGTTTTACACTCTTTCAGATAGAGTAGTAGCAATACAATATGTAAACAGATGGTCAAGTTGGCTTATTAATTATTTTTTTAATAAGACGAGAAAGTCTCTCTCACTGTACTGCCAGCACTTCACCTGWCAAAAATCAGTTCAAAGGAATAGTTCACCTTTTATCTTCCTGTATTCAATGGCTAGACAGACTGCAATTTATGCTTATCTGGCTAGCTGAGTTCAGAGGGAATTACAAGGAAATTCTGTACTTGCCAGTTACCTTTCAGTGTTAGAYTCTGACGCTTTGTTTCCATATGTGTTCAATATAGGTAATATGTAACTGGAAATAGCTTGGCTGTCTCTTTTTAGTTAACTATTTTGCGTATTTTGTAAATGAGAGAGGCAAGTACCTCAAGCTGAGATATTTAGATTATGTTCCCGTGAAAATTGCTAACGAAAAAAATATTAATCACTGCCATGTTTTGTTTACCTTTGGGTAGCTCTCAGATTGACATTAATGTTCATATTTAAATATCTATATGATTGGACATTCAAATATATGATGATAACTAGACTATAAGTTTTCTTACTGAGAGAAAAGTTGTGAACATATTTCTTTGGAAAGAGAGATAAAAGTAAACTATTTACACTAGTTTGGGATTTTTTTGCATATATCATTGTAGTCTCTTAGCTCTTCAGTTGGGGTAAAATCTGCTTATACTTCAATCTTTATAGTATATGCATTATTAGTTCTCAAATCCTCTACCAACAAGATCCTTTTCGTGGTAATGGTTGTAAAGACCTTGCATGTATAGCAATTATACATAATATGCCCCTGGAGGACGCTTAGATTTCTTAGTACTATGTAAGCATCTTGTCATRGTTTAACCCCAGCTGGCAACTGAGCTGCATGCAGCTGCTCCCTCAGTGCCCCTGGAGGGGGCCGGGAGAGCATCAGAAGAGCAAGAGTGAGAAAACTCCTGGGCTGGGATAAAGRCAGTTCAGTAGGTAAAGCAAAATCACTGTGCATGTAAGCAAAGCAAAACAAGGAATTCATTCACCACTTCTGTGGGCAGGCAGGTGTTCAGCCATCCCCAGGAAAGCAGGGCTCCRTCATGCACAGTGGTGACTTGGACAGACAAATGCCACCACAATGAAAGCCCCCTGCTTTCTCCTTCCGCCCCCAGCTTTGTGCCGAGCATGAGGCCATGTGGTCAGTTGGGGTCAGCTGTCCCAACTGTGTCCCCTCCCAGCTCCTTGTGTATCCTCTGTCTAACTGCTGAAGGGRTGGGGTGAGGAGCAGAGAAGACCTTGGCTGCGTGTGAGCTCTGCTCAGAAATAACTAAAGTATCCCTAAATTAAAAACACTCTTTCCAGCACAAATCCAAAAGATACCCCATACCAGCTACTATGAAGCAAACTGTATCTCAAGCAAAAGCATCACACATGTGAAAACCTAAAAGCCCTGTGAGTGGACAGAGTTTACAAGGCAGTCATGAACTGTAAAAGGGGCTTTTGAAAGTATTTCTTGTTCAGAGAGGGCGTACTATACCTATCACCCCATGACTAATAGTTACCAGCTCCATTTTAGTCACTTTAGCAACAAATCTCCATTTTAGTCACTTTACCAACAAATGTCCCATTACGATTGTTTTCAGTAGTGAAATAAGGATTAGTAAATATGCATCCTGTTTCTTTCAGCATTTCTTACTAAAAAAAGCACCATATTGTTATGACATACTCCAAGCATTTAATATTTGAAAGCGAAATGCATAGAATAGTAGCATAAACCCAACAGAGTTTTTAGCTTCAGAGGTCTTTAAACTTTGTTATATATTTGGCACAAAGAACTGTGAAGATCTGCAAGGAGAATGATTTTTTTTTTTTTTTTCAATTAGAATACTTTGAAGCAAGTTACTTTTTTGCTCTGAGTTTTTCCTGACCTGAATAATTAGAATGATAATGTGTTCATAGATCAGAAGTGTATTCTGAAACTTAATTCACTCGGCGCCATGGACAATTAGTACTGAAATGGTAAGCATTATTTTCTGAGGTCCTGATCTTACAAAGAGCACCATGTAAAAACTTTGAAAGAGTAAAGTCACTGCATGTGGGGGAGGAGTGTGAAAGGAGATGAAGGAGGTGAAAGAGGTTGTGGTTGATTGGCACCACTTTCATCCCTACCATGGAAATGGCTGTACTGGTAGGCATTTCCCACTCCGTGCCTTCTCTGCTTACACAGGTCCTGAATTTCTTCACTTTTGTTCCTGTACATCATCAGAAAGCCATTGTGTCCAAAGACAGAGGCCTTCAGACTTCATTGTAGGGCCTCAATAGCCCCATGGTAGGAAGCTTCTCCGCAGTCACAACACAAAGTTCTTACCCACAGAATTATCCAGGTGCGCACAGCTGCACATCCATGCAGCATTTCCATCCGGTGCAAACCACCGTGGCTTTACAGAGTCACAGGCACAGCCTCAGAGGAAGGACTATTTCTTCTCTAGGTTTTATTTTGCTCTTACTGTATTGTCCGAGATTAATAAACAGAATGTAATAAGAAAAATGAACAAATATAGGAGAACTAGGGCTGATCAGACATGCTTATTGTAACAATGCATTTCTTTTCTGTTATTTACCTTTGGAAGGTGTATTGGAGTTATAAAGACTAAATTGATTGTGTTTTCTAATTAAGAAGAAAATGAGGAAAGGGGCTGAATATTTATTTCAGAATTGCAGTCTACAGTATTTAAAATGCACGGCAAGCTACAGTCTTGCTTCCTAATTACTTAGTCCCTGTCACTTCTCATTAACATGTAAATCATGTTATAAACATAGTAAAGGTGGAGTAAAATATGTCCTGAGGGGAGGGGGCATACTGGAAAATTGCTTTGGGCAGTGTGGTGATGAGAGTGTTTCATTTGCAGCTCATCTGTATTCCACTCCTATGGGAAGCTGCATATATGAGATTTAAAGCAATCATATTTTCTTTGTCCTAGGCTGGAGTGGTTGTTGCACTTAAACAAATCAAACTGCAGGTTTTGAATTATCTACAAGAAAATTAGCATACAAAATCCAAGTCTATCAAAAATATTGAGAATTCATTTAAGAAGTAATTGCATTCTTCTTTAAAAATAAGTAAAAATTTGTTTATGATTTTGGGGGATAGTCTTGAAAATAAGAACATTGTTAATAAGATGTTTTGATTCATAGCAATCCACCAAAAAAAGCCTTTTGACTCCTTACTAGATAAAAATGGATTATACAGAAATAAGACAACATTCAGAATGTGGAAGATTATGAACTTGCCTTTTACTATCTAATATTTAATATTTGTAAAAATAATTGTTTCCAAACATATTCGTGCAATATCACTGACACTTTTTACTTACTCAAAGGACTCAGCTGCTCAAAAGATATCAAGGCCTATAATTTTATTGAGAAAATTGGTTTATAGATATGACTTTGCTCTTAATTTACTTACCTGTCGCTGACTGAATGATGAATAAGGTAAGAGTAGAATGTCTCCTTCAAAACGCTACACTCAAATATGAGGAAAAACACATACTTCTAAAAAAATAATTTTGGTGCTTTTTTCTCCGTGGACAACTACTTTGGAGTCCTTTATCTGAATGAGAAGACTGAATTTGAAAATTTCACCTTCTTTCTGTAGAAAATTTCACAATGGCTCATGAATAAAAATACTTGGATTTAAAATTTTAAAGGAATGAGTGGCTTATATGTATTTAGTATAGTTAGTAATCTGATTTAGTTCAAATTTCACTGAGCTGGTGAAACATAGAAATAACAGTTATAGAAAGAAAAAAAGAGAGGTGAGCACTTTATTGTTTAATTAAAATTAGCCTACAGCACATAATTATATATATTATGTGTGTATTATWCTGTACTTTTTAGCACTTTCCATATTAGTATGGCAGCATATTTAAAAAAGAGATATTGGCAAGTGATTAGTGGACAGCTGGGACTTTTGGCATGAAGGATGTGTATTTCACACATCTAGAGCTTACTGAAACATTTAATATTGAGGAAAAGAAGAATTTTCCATCCCGTCTTGAGAAAGGGGAAACAATTTTCTTTATTCTGGGGAGAAAGATTATCTCATTCCCTAGCTTCTGCAGATTTTCATGACAGCTGGTTTCCCTAGACCATGCCCTGCTATCTGCCATTACATCCATTTACAAAGCACCGGTTCTATCATTCCACTACAATGATGTGTTATGGTTAGCAATAGTGTAAGTGAAAGTAGCATTTTTGATTAGAACAATTTGTTTGCCTCTGAGTCTTCTTGTTTCGAGAAGCCAGTACTTTCAGGAGGACATTGTACTCACATTTTTAGTGTTACCTTCACAGACAAAAGATCTGGATATATGTATTTTAGTGAATTAATTTAAATTTTAGACAGTGCTTTACAGTGTATCTTTTTTAATTAGATGGCAATGACACAACAATAACTGCTCCCTCAGCTTCCTGTGTGGTTTACTGGGCATATGGGGCTCTCAAGCAAAAAGCAGATAATGGTCTCAGAGAATGGTAAGTGAACTTTAAACTTCCTGAGTAAAGAAAATTGAAGAGATTTGAGAAGATGAAAATGATGAGAGAAGAGTTTTGATGAGGGGAAAAAGAAAAGGGATGGTTCTCAGGATGGTTGTGTGCAGGGATATGGGCTGAAATAAAGTTAGCGGTCATCGCATTTTTTGGTAGAAGTCAGTGTTAAAAAAAAAATCTGTTGATTATTACAAGAACAAGTGAAAAGTAAGAAAGGTAATTTATCTTCAGCTAAAAGTGCCTGCACACAGACTTGCCTCAGCATACCAGCAGGTGAATTAAATCCTTGCATTGTTATGTTATTCCCTAAATAGAGGTGATTTAGTCCATACCTGAAGCAGGATTCCGGCTAAGGGGTCAGAGTCTGTAATTTCACAACAAACTGATAATAAGATGGATTTACAGACCCTGGTAAACTTGTGTGCTTGAGTCACATGGGAGGAACTGTCTTTGCTCATAGTGATAGGAAGAAGGAGGAGATGGGAAGTGACAGGTTCAGGTCTCTCAGTGGTTATGTAAGGCAGTGCCAGGGGAGGAGGAGCCGAGGCTGCCAGGGGTCAGTGGCCTGGCTGATGGGCAGCTGAGCTGGATGTGGCCCCGGTGGGTCAGCAAAGCCCCCATGGGCCTGACAGGAAAGGTAGCCCTTGCTCTTCCCATCTGCAAGGGCAGAAGGGTCACAAAAGCTGAAGAAGTTGCAATTCAGCCCCTTTCTGAGCCTCCTGGGGGCTCTGGGTCATGAGGGACAGTACCAGATATAGAAAAAGATTCTCTTTAGCAAGGGTGGAGAAAGGAATTCACAAAAGCTCGTGGTTTGTCCTCTGGCACTGYTATCCTTCAAATGGCACTCCAGCCCAAAGACAGTTCCCAGATAGGTCAAGCTGAGTAACCTGAGTGTTGATCACCCATTTCCTTAAGCCAATAATTAGTTACCTGCCATCACAGCAGTATTCCACCGTGCCTTCTTCATTGGCTTTTAAGAGAGCATGACTGTGGGAACAGGCACTTCAGCTTCCCTTTGACCCACGCCCAACCCGGTTTCCTGAGGGCACTTTTGCTCCCAGAGTATTATTCCCCAGCCACCAGCCTTGCAAAACTGGAAGTTTGCAAACGCAAAGGTTTTGCACAGAGTATCATGCATGGGGTCAGCAGGAATCTGTGACCTGCTGGAAAATAACAGGAAGGCAGTGAAAAGGTGACTGTTTTCTCCAAAATAGAAAGGAGGACCTGGAGGAGTTAGCACAGAAGTCCAAGATCCTAAAATGCCTCATGTACTGAGGGCGAAAATGTAGAGGGGAAAAGAAAGATTAGCACCAAAGTCAGTCTTTGGAGAACTGCTGTAAAGAAAGGGTGGGAAAAAGAGTGATCACAGGGTGTGGGTGGGCATTACAGTGAACAGATTCTCACTRGTGTTTTACAGGAAATAATTATTTCTGCTTCTGTTCTTGTCTTTTGCCGTCTGTGTATTTTCTTGGTGGTTATTCTAAAAATAATCGAAAGACAAAGTTATATTAAAAATGTCAACAAAACCTGTTAGTTTCACTTAACAAATAACTAGAGAGGAAGAGTTAAGTAAACCGGAAAATGGACAGTTAAGAATAGTTTCCTGGTAACCAAAAAAATATGTGAAGCACAAAGCAGAAAATGAAAATTGAAATAGGAATTGGGGAGGAGCTATGCACTTCGGTTAAATTTTTCCTTTTGAATTCTGACCTGTTATTAAAATTTTCTGAGCCAGACAAAAAATTGAAGGCAGCCTGAGAACAGTGCTCGATGACAGTGACATTTCCTGACAGAGCAATTCTTTGCATATCAGTTGTACTAATTGTATTCAAACTGACAGCAACAGTTTAACCCATTCACCAGGGGAATTGTCTCGCTGTGAGACCAGTGATCTGTGTTTTCATTTAGATGTCAATCTAGCCTTGTGCTGTATATTTTAAAGGTAGAATTAGCCTTAAATGATTGTACTAATAAGATAAATATCATCTCCCTATGAACTGTTTCACAACAGAATCTTAAAAAAGCAGCTTGTTTTCTCCTGCAGAAAAACTTAGGAAACTAAGGGGCTTTGCATTTTTCAAAGCCAGGTTGAATGAAATCACTTATTTCCTAAGGCAGTTTTCTTTTTTTGACCATAAATGAAAATAATTTTGAGCATCAGAAAGTGTTTTGCCTCCAAAAATATCCGGAGTGCTTCATACAGTTGCAACAACTGTAATCCAAGTGCCTGTGCCATTTTCTTCCAGTATGAGTGGGTTTTTATTTTTTACATGAGAGGCAGGAGACCCTATCAGACTGGAAGACAGGAACATCAGATGAAAATTGGTTAAATACATCCATTCATTGTAGAAATTATGCTACCCATAGAAAACTTAATCGTGGGTGGAAATGGAGAGAAATGAAAATCCTGTATGACTGGCCAAGCTCAGAGGGTTGGAAGCTGCTTTAGATGCACATTCAGTTGTCCTTTGAAAACTGTCAAGCCTTATAAATACTTCCCAGGCCTGCTTCTCTGCTTCTACAACACTGCTAGCTGCTGCAGAAAATATCACCAGAATAAATCTTCAGAAATTACACCCTGCCACTGGGTTGTACTGAAGGTGATGGGTGCCTGAATAGACTTTTGAAATACAGCTAAAGTAGTCGCTAAATACAGTTATGGTGTGGAAAACTCACTGATACAGGGTAGTTAGTCTATTAATATAACGTGTGAGCTTAATTGCCAGAAGAGAAAAGAGAAAAGAGAAAAGAGA
>JACAXG010000055.1:939797-971359 GCA_018881555.1 Amblyornis subalaris
AGAGAAGAGAAGAGAAGAGAAGAGAAGAGAAGAGAAGAGAAGAGAAGAGAAGAGAAGAGAAGAGAAGAGAAGAGAAGAGAAGAGAAGAGAAGAGAGAAGAGGGGAGGGCATTGCAGGCAACCTTCAGGACCTGAAAACCTGTGGCTTTTAGCAATATGGCTGTTTTCTGCCTGGTGATATTGGCTTGGGTGGTGGATTGTCTATATACCATGTTAAGAATTATGGGAATGACCCACTCTTATAAAAGAGTGGGCAAAGAGAACAAGCAGAAAGTTTGAAGACAATTCCAGGGGAAAAAAAGAAAAAGCAAAAACAAAACCCAGAAAGATTAAATGCAAGATAAAGAAGGAAAGTTTTATAGAGAGATTACAGAAAGAAGGAAAAAATGGGGAAAAATAATGAAGATAGTTTGGGTTTTGCAGAAAGTCAATATAGAAATGTTAGCTTAAAAAAATCTAATAAATTGTTTGACATAGCACAGAAAGCTACAGTATGCCTGTCAATGGACAACTTTTGCAGAGCCATGGTATGAAGACAATATTCACCTGGTAGCCCAGACTCAATTACTGTGCTGTAGATTTTTCTTTACATGAAGTCTGATCTCTGTTCCCATGGACCCTTGAGAAATAAAGGCTGTAGAGCACTCCTAGGGCTTTTTGTGGAGATACTTCAAAATGTTGCTTGCTGAGAGATGAGGAAAAGCTTAAACTAAGTAAATAACCAACATGATGGTGAATGAATGTTTACCTTAAAGTAATGGGCATTGATCCAATGTAAATTTCTTTTAACAGACCTTGTTTCAGGCTCAACATTAACTTGATCAATGTATTTAACCCAGGGAAGGGTTCTGTTCATTACTGTATAGAACACGAGACATCATATTAATGTTTAACTACTGTCTAAAAATCTTTACAGATATAAAAATAAATACAGTATTACATGCACATATTCCCATGTCAATCCTGAAATGAAAGACAGGTGATTTGAACAGGTTTAATTTTATGTAACTTCAGTCCTGTTAAAGTAAGTTGTCTAATTCCATGCTAGTCACACAGGCTTCCTTTGCAGTAAATGGAATAAATAGGCATAGCTGAAAGATAAATAATCTGGCCTACTTTAGAAGCTATTTTAGGATGAAATGTATTATCTTTTGGAGGTGCTTGTTTCTCTTTGACAACAATGAAGAGAACCGACAGTGACTGACCTAGAGTAATAGATTTAACTTTTAGAATCCTAAAACGTGGCAAATCGGTTGCATCCTTTATCATATGAAGAAGGGTCAAAGTGTAAAACACTGTTCTGCCAACAAGAAGAGTTTTAATTTTTTTTCACACAACATGAGTTGTCTGTTAGTAATTCGGATATGGAGTAATTCAAGAATCATCTGCTTTGTTCTGCCTTTGTTTTCTCACTGTTATCTACAGCTCTTGCTGGTCTGTGTTTGAAAGGCTAATTCACAGACATTTATGAAGAGTCTGAATATGATGTATTATTTTTAAATTACAAGAATATTTTGTGGAGGATTTATATTTCCATATATTTTATGCTCTGCTGAATAGCATAGTAAAGTTAAAAATATCTTCCAGTATGAATTTTTTAACAAACAAAATRTCTTTAGATGTTTCTGAAAATTGTATAAAAAAAGAGCAGAAAAAAAATCAAATATAGAACAGCACATAAGAATGCAGTGTATTTTGATAGATGACTATATATTGCTTATTCTTTGCTTTCACCTGATGACTAGTTGTGAGCAGCTCAGCAGCAGTTTCCCAGGAGCTGTCCTGAATTTTTGCACCTGTATTTGAGCTGTGTGCTTCTAACTAAAGATGTTGTGCTCATCTTCTGGACATTTTCCCAGTGTTATGTGGAAGCGTGGATCTTGTACATGGATCAAAATATGGTATTTCCATAAAATATACACAATCATCTATTTTCCTTTGAATGTTTGGAGCTTGCTGTTGTGAAATACTGATTATAATGAGCCCTGTTGTTTTAAGTAAATATTTGAGGTTCCATCTGAGTAGATCTCTTCATATGTGGCAAATGGCCTTGTTACAAACTGCCAACAAGATGCAGTGCAGAGCATGCACACTTGTGGTCTGAATATATGCAGTTGCATGTAATTCACTGCAGAAACTGAAGACCTGATAATGTCATCTGCATGTCATCAGTTTTTCTTATGATATTAATTTCATTTTTTGCTATTTTGAAATTACTGATTCCTGCAAAGTAAACTGTTGGGTGTTTTATTCTTTTTTAAAGGATTTTACTTTACTGTTTATTGAAAAGACTTTAAAAACGGGAGCCACTCTTAGCAGAGCTACTGTAGTGTATCATTGTGATGTTAAAGCTGTCAAGGACACGAAATAGCATCATAACATTTTGACTGAGTACAAGTGACTGTGCTGTAGTTTTGAGATTGTGGTTTGCAAGTCAAATGTCAGTAGAGGTAACTCATTAGCTACAAGACTTTCAGTAAAAGACTGTAGTGGATTGGCAGTCACGTAATGTTCGACTCTATCTTCACAAGAGGGTTGGGGTTTTTTGCAGAACACAGCTTCTCAAAAGGCTTGCTTCTAGGTAAGCAAACGTCTTTATTTGGGGTCCCCAGACTTCAGTCTCTTCCTTATTAAAACATCACCACCAAAGTAAGACACTTACGTTTTCCAAACTGTTTCAAAGTAGGCTAAGCCATGAGATGACCTGTCTTCTTGAAACAAAGTTCAAAATCTACAACTATGCTGGGACTTGCTGGCCTCTTGTTCCAAACCCAGTGTAAGCAGAGCAATGGGTTTTAATGAAATATGTTGAGGACCAGATGGATGGGTAAAAATGCTGTGCCATGTACACTGGAATGTTCAAAGGCAACTGAGGAATCATAAGTGGCTGTTGTGGAGGCAGGGGGTTCCTGTATGTGTATGGCACAACCTGGATGATGGATTGGTGCAGTGAAGGCAGTGAACATCAAAGACTGAGAGGCTGTTTACAAAGGGTGGTATATACCTGTAAGTTTGTCCAAGCCAGATTCCCCATTTCTCTTTTAGATGAGGGTAGAAGATGAGGAATGACTATTTCTCTGCCCTGACAGTAAAAAAAAAAAAAAAAAAAAAAAAAGAGGAAAAAAGAAAAAGGGCAACAAACATGCATAGACCACCCCTAACCCCAACCCCAACCCCAATAGTAAGAATTCACAGTTACTGATCAGAGAACAGTACAACCATGTACTGACTGCTTTGCTCTGGACAGTGAACATGATTTCATATAATAACAACTTCTGAGGTGAAACCTGACCTGTATTTAAAATAGAAATGGAAATACAGCCTCTCACATAAGAGATGTCTTGATAAAGAACACATGAGCACCTTCAGTCATTAAGAGTGCTGATTAAGAGTGCATTTTCTCACCCTCTTATTGGACTCATGTCAGTCATCTGGAGAAAAGTCAATAGTGTCAGAAAGGTGGCAGTCAAAAAGTTTCTTGAGAAGTTTTGATGACTAAAAAGTGGATCTTTTTCTGTAAACTGCTATCAATTATATGTAACATGTCTTCTAGTTTCTATATTCAACAGTGAAAACAAGTGTGATTTCTCTCTTTCTAAGCAGTAAGTTTATATCAGGTTTTTCAAAGGTATTTTAGTGGAGAGAAATGAAAAGGTGATATTTTTTTCATGAAGTGAAAGAATCTTGTTTGAATCACCACAAACTTCCTCCAGACTTGATGGAAGTTTGAATAATCTTAGAGACAATTTTAAGTGAGAGTGAAAAGCAGTGTCAATAGAAAAACCTCCAACTGAGGAGAAAGTATTTTATGTATGTGGTGTGATATAGATGTCTAAACAGTATGAGAGCTATTGGAAGGTGGAGAAGCTACATCAATCATATCTCAGTCATATAGGAAGGAGAAGAAGGCTGAGAATTCTTCTTCAGAAATACATCTGTCTGTTTGAGAGGAAGAAAGGCCATGAAAAATTTCTGAGTTAGATCAGTTCAAATCAAATAACAATTTGAGACAGGATATTAACTTTTTGGGGTTTGGGGTTTTGTGGTTTTTTATGTTCTTAAGAAATAAATAACTATTTTTAAAAAATAAGATACCAAAAGGATAATAATACTTTYACCTGTATTTTTAGGCTATGATATCTTAAGGACATCTAGAAAAAGTGTCCTCTGATTTCTAACTTCTTTTGTTATTGAATAGACACGATTGAAGACTTTAAGTCATGCCCATGTTTTTTAAGCAAATCAAATGTGGCTCTGGTAGTCAGAGATTACAGTAAGAATACTATGACTCCTGGAACACCAGCAGCTACACCACAGGAGCCTTACTAAATCCTGGCATGGGTATCATGTCTAAAATCTTAACACAAATCATGAAATGAGTGATTGAACACACCAAACATGAAAAGATGTGTCTCTATGAGCCTCTCATTATATTGCTCCACTAAGGGGGTGAGACTATGGGAGGCAGAGCTCTTTCTACCATTTTTTTATCCGTCACCCTGAACAATAGCTGTGAACATGGATGTTGAAGAAATACTGCTTACTTGTGTGAAAAAATTTGTCATTCACAGTCAGGAAGAATCTAGTCATCTTTTTCTAAGTGCACTCTCAGCAATTTTGCCGACGATACCAAGCTGTGCGATGATGTCRACACACTGGAGGGAAGGGATGTCATCCAGAGGGACCTTAACAGGCTTGAAAGGTGGGCCTGTGTGAACCTCATGAAGTTCAACAAGGCCAAGTGCAAGGTCCTGCATGTGGGATGAAGCAATCTCAAGCAGAAATACAGGCTGGGTGGAGAATTGATTGAGAACACTCTGAGGAGAAGGACTTGAGGGTGTTGCTTGACAAGCTCRGCGTGACCCAGCAATATGCACTTGAAGCCCTGGAAACCAACTGCATCCTGGGCTGCATCCAAAACAGAGTGGCCAACAGGACTGGGGAGGTGGTTCTTCCCCTCTAGTCCACTCTTGTGAAACCCTCCCTGGAGTACTACATCCCGTTCTGGGGTCCCCARCATAAGAAGGATGTGAACCTATTGGGGTGAGTCAAGAGGAGAAAGCAAAGATGATCAGCGGTCTGGAGCACCTGTCCTATGAAGAAGGGCTGAGAACGACGGATCTGTGTAGTCTGGAGAAAAAAAAAATTCTGAGGTGACCTCAGAGCACCTTCCAGTACTTAAARGGGGCTTGAAGAAAGCCGGAGAGGGACTTTTTACAGGGGCGTGTAGTGATAGGACAAGGAGCAATGGCTTTAAACTGAAAGAAGGCAGGTTTAGATTAGATATTAGAAAGAAATTCCTCACTGTGAGGGTAAAAAGAGACTGGAGACACTGGAACAGGTTGCCCGGAGAAGTTGCAGTTACYCCATCCCTGGCCAGATTGGATGGGACTCTGAGCAACCTGGTCTAGTGGAAGGTGTTGCTTCCCTTGGCAGTGGGGTTGGAATGAGATGATCATTAAGATCCCTTCCAATCTAAGCCATTCTATGATTCTAGGATCTTTAAAGCACAGATTGTTCAGTTTAGTTGGTGTGGAACTTGTGATTGACTGTAGTAAAGGCATTGTTATTGAATTATCATAAAAGAGTTATCTTTCCTATTAGTTTRAGATTATAAAATGCCTTTGCAGTGGTTAACATCCTTAGTATTGTACTTATAAAAATGATTCAATATATTTCTCATATCTGACTTTGTACTGAGAAATTATTTTTTGAGAATTTGACTTATTTATAGGGCTTGGTGTCAAAGGTAGGATACCACAGCCAAAAGTGCCCAGGGCTAGAGAAATTAAGATGATGGCAATATACTTTTTGAATCAGTACCTCTGAATGAGGTTAAAATATAATGCAAATTACAACGTAGAAAGACCAAATGGCCCAATATAAGTTTTTGGTAATGTCTCATTTCTGGAACATTAATGACTATGTATTGTCAAAGTATTACAGTACTGCTTTCGAGGAAGTAGCAATGATAYGTCAACAATGTATCAAAAATAATCACAACTCCATCCAACTGTGTTTTGACAAGTGGGTGGGTTCATTTTGTTTCRTTTTATCTTGTCTTGTCTTGATTAGAAGCACTAGAAACATCTACTGCAAACCACTAGGCCTGCTGGAAAAAGAGGAAAAAATATTTCCAAGATGCTTTAAAGTACAATATATCCAAGTCAAATGAAATATTAATGGTCTAGATATCTACTGGTATACCACAGTCACACAAACAGACATCAAAGGATTTCCTAGGTTATAAAAGAGCTATCCTTGTGATTGTGGAAACTGAGATTACATCTGGAAGAAAGGCACTCTGAACTGATTCAAAAAAAAGATTAAATTCTCTGAGAATGCGCTAATAGAAGAGCTCTACACAAGTAACTGTGAAATCAGCAAGGATGTAAAATAGATTCTGTATTTAAAATAATTCACAAAATTACTGTGTGAGCTAATTAAAGAAGACTAGAGRGAGTTTTATTGCTTGGGGTGTTAAAAGTTAGAGTGGATGAGACACTAGGGGGCCTCTTCAAAAACCTTTGAAACCTTTTGAAGTCATCATAAGCTTGTCCCTTGAATTTCAGCAGTTTTTGAGTCAGCCACAGATAGTTGTGCTAAAAGAATTGCTCTCCATTGTTAGCTAGGCAATACATCACCAGAAAATGTTTTCATTTTCGGACTTAGGCATATCTAAGTGTGAGAAAATATAAACACTTATATTTTTATCTCTCATAGGCATATCTAAGTGTGAGAAAATATAAACACTTATATTTTTATCTCTCAGAATGAAATTAGTTGCAATATGAGTAGAAAAGAAGATAGATTTCCCACTTATATGACATAAAGTTATGTATTTCCGTATTTCTCAGTATTTCTTTGCTAAAACTCAAGGTCTTTTGCTAACCAAGATACAAAGAAAGGAGTAAATTTTCCAAGCAGAAAATTGCTGCTGAAGAAGATTTGGTAACTGAATTGGGAGTCAATAAGAAATGTAATTTTTCATTATCATAACTAATTAATTAGGTTGTAAAGAAGTATGGACTCTAATATGGAACCTAACAGGAAGGAGCCATCTATTTCCCATAAGTTTTTCATTAGGTATTCCAGCATTCTAGAATAAAATTTTTAAAATACTTTAAGATGGATGAGAACATTCCACTAGACTTGCATATTCATAACTCAGTTGTTTTTTTCTTAATAAAGAACAGAAAAGTCTATGTGAAGTTTAACTTCTACTCCCGTAAGTCTTGCCAAACTGTATTATACGTAAGAATAAGTGTATTCAAAATTCTCAGTTTGTGCAGATATTTACATATATTTATATTTGCATGTGCAGGTGTGTTCATGTGCTCCCTGAAAAGCCAGCTGGGTGAAATTATTTTTCCAATCATTAATGTAACATCAGAACTGGATGAATGTGTTAGCCCCATGTTTTTTGGAAATGTCTCTGAAATCAGTGTGAATTCTGACCCTTAGCTGTGGCATATTGAGTAACAAAATCAACTGGAGGAGGGCAAAACCGCTGGCCAAACACCAGCTCCTGTTCCTGTGCCAGTGTCCAAGGGGATCTGCCTGCAGGAGTTCACTCTCTGGAGCCATGCCCACGTGAAATGATAGCAAAACAGAAGTGCCTGATACCTGCTCACTCAAAATCTCTTTTGCAGTAGAACTGCTACAAAATTCCTAACTATTCCAAAGTGTCATTTATTTATATTTCTATATTAACAAATTTCATCCTTTCTAGCAATCTAAGAAATGAAACTAGCATTTTTAAGGTCAGTAAACGATGGCAATTCAGGATGCCTTTTATATAACTTAAAGATCAGAACTAAATCTGTAGMTTTTTTTTTTGTGGTTGTAATTTTCTACTCTGTAGAGTTGGAGCCTCATCCAGCTAGTTTTTGGTTAGCTGTAAATTCAATTGGCTGAGCACTATTCATCTGCATCTTCTTTACCCAGAGTTATGGGGAAAAAGAGTTTTATCCACCATAGCTTGAGTATGCATTTAAAACACCTAAAAAGTTGCAGTTTAAAAAAATTCCAAGTTGATCAATTGAAATTTACAATTTCTATTCATCCCTGACTGGTGAGTTTGTGTCTCTAGGGCTTGAATAATTMATTCAGTAGTTTCCACTCAAGCAAAACCAGGTAAACAAAGAAGAGGAGCTGAAATCAAAGACAATGATGTTTTAGAAATATCAATATACATCATTTAATTGTAAGAGAGCGTTTTTGCTGTTTGCATTTTATTATATCTGTATTTCTCAGGGAGGAGTAAACAATAGCTTATTTTTTCCCAAAGATTAATGACATTTGGCCCAGCAGTTTGATCTGTTTAATTAGTGTGTTCGATAGACMAGGTATGCAGGCAGAAAATACCCCCAAAAGCCTCTCTTATAATTTAATTAATCTATAATGTCTTCCTTGGCATGAGAGGCTGTTACAAATTAACAAGAAAAGATGTAATTGTTGCAATTTCACTTCAGTGCTATAAACTTGAGGTTAGTCAGCAAAAACCTCTAATTTTCTGTCTTTCTATCATGACTAAATACAAAATTAAAAATATTTGCAAGTRTCATTTGAAATCAACTGAAATATAGAACAACATAAATTTGGGGTTAGTGGTCCGATATTGAAGTATCTGTTCATGTTTGTGATACAAAGAATAAAATTAAAATGCCAGTGCTGTTCATATTTTTTGGAAAAAACTCTCTTAGAATTCTAATAACATGAAAAAGTGATATGAACCTAGGATAACTCTGAAGGGAGGSCAGACACTGGGTCCTGACAAAACTGGTTGAAAGTCATTCTGATCTTTTGGCTATAAACAATCCCCAGTGAATAGGATTTGACATCAAATTTTGTCAGTGACTTGGTTTATATAACGAAACCATTACAAACTAGACAGAAATGGCATGCTCTACTCAGGGGAAGCTTAGGGGAAAAAAAGAACTATAGGCATTGCATAATGTTTCTTCAGATAAGTTCCATGAAGGATGGGCTTCATACAGTATGCAATTCTTGCAAAAACCCTAAGACTGCAAGTCCCAGTATTGGCAGCATCCAGGCAGAGGTTGGACAAGTGCTTAATTGAGTACTGACATCAAAGAGAGCATGAGAAATATCACCCTCTTTCACCGTCATAGAARAGATGCCTTGATGAACAAACTGGGTTTGATAAAAGATTGGTATGTCAAAACAAACTAGTACCAAAAATTTTTGCTAGAGTTCAAAGCATCACTGCAATGTTTTCCAATAATGGGAAAGATGCATCACAGAGTACGTTCTGTATTGTCCCTGAATACTGTTAATTAATTTCTTTTTGCTATCTATCCATAAGTAGAATAGCACTTCATTTAATATTCTGTATATATTGATATATATTTCTGAGGTCCTATTTTCTTCCAGTATGTTTCCATTCCCTAAAAGTTGCTGTTCTACTGAAAAATAACACAAAACAAAAAACAAAAAGCAAACAAACAAACAAAGAGCAAACAAGCAAAAAACCCCACAAAACTGCGAGAACAAAAATAGCAAAAAATGGTAGTCATTCATAATGTCAGAAAGTTTTTACTTTTACCCAGGGTTTTTTTTTTGTCTTCAAAGATAAGGCTTAAATAATATTTTTCAAGTATTTATAGAATATTTTATTTTTCAGAATTCAAATCATTGTGAAAATATGTAAATCAGGAAATCCTTTGTGAAGATGTTAACCTGAAAATGTAACAAGTCACGTGAATTTCTTGAGATCACACAGAAAGCTAGTCAAAGATTTAGGAATAGACCAGGCATTTTATTTATAATTTAAGGTCCCTTGCCAATGAGACCTTGATTTTAAATTCATTAGATATAGGATTTTCACCAAATTTTGTGAAAGAAAAGGTTTCTTGTTTAGATGGGAAAATAATTTCAGTGCAATTTATGACTTTCCAGAAGTTTCTTTTTTTATGAGAGAGGAAGATTTTTGCAGCATCACTGAAATTCTTAGGTGCTATAAAGTCACAGTTAAAGTAGTTTGTATATGACTAACAGCAATTTAAAGGAATCTAAATATTAGAAAAGGCTTTCTATGGTTCATAGGCTGCCAAATTTTGGGTTTATTTTTGGTAGTGCAGTTAGTGGCAGCAGAGATATTAATAACCAGACATTTGAAGAGTAATAGGTATTTCAAAGTTCCGATAAGATTTAAAGATCTATTTTGCTGTTTGCTATCAAAGCATAGAAAATTTCTGACCCAAAAAACTAATTTCTAATAAGGCRTATAAGAAAATGAGAGTAGTGTCTTAGAATATGACATCCAAACAAATAAACGTAGAGATGAATTGTATATCAAATTTCCTCCAGGGCTCACATCTATGAGCATGGAGACTTGCTAATGCAACCTGAATGATTAAGTTGTGTAACTCCCTAAGTTATTTCAAAATTTATTTTTTGTGAGGAAATGCTATTTATATATGAAACAAGTTTGATGGAAAAATCCTTATGAAGAAAGGTGGACGCTTATTGACTATATGAAACTTATATTTAATTATGTTACTCTTCACTCATTCTGAAATCTAAAAAACTGCAAACATAAACATTCATTTATTGCATCAAAAGTTTTAAATCAATTTTCTCAAGGAAGGTAAACTTAAATTCCAATTTAACTCTGCAGAAATGTCTATGTGATGTAGGGAAGAAAGGAAATGGAAAATAGTGGAAAATGCATTATGTCTCAGTCATCTAATATTGCTTGATGATACTACTAGTAGTTTTATAAATTCTTTTTGTATAAGATTTATGCATTGGTTAGTAATAATTTCAGATTATATTAGGCATTATTTATGCAGTCCTTATTTACAGTGGGGTGTTGCCATTCACACCCCAGTATATAATTGCTTTAATGAAGAAATTTCTGTATTAACTGAGAGATAACTGAATATTTTGTGAGATTGCAAAAATCATTATTAGTTTCTGTTGACCATAATAATAAAAAGTCTTAATAAATAAGGTGAGGGAAATTTAGAAAATTAACTCCATCAGATAAGACTGTCTCGATGCACATGTAATTGGTCAGATGCTTCTAACATTCTTCCTCAGCAATGTAATGATATTTGCACAAAGATATTCTTCTAGCCTTAGACATTATCTCTCTGAAAATTAGTAGCTGATAAATTAGGTGCTGATGGGGAGCCAACAGAGTGCAGTCAACTGTGAGTGTGAAGATAGCACTATTTGCATTCCTTATTATTCATAAAGAATTACAGGACGCCCACACATCTGACATGATTAGAACGCRTGAACAGTAGATTAAAATCATTCTGTATCAAACATAGAAAATGAACTGGAAATGAAAATACATTTTGGCTATTATAAGAAAGTGATGTTTGTTCAGTATTTCCTAACTGATCTCTGCGTTTCTGTGCCAGTGTCTTTTCAGACAATAGAAAGCTTTACTTTTTGCTGGAAATTCTCTGCCTTTGGATTTCAGTATAGCTTATTGCCTAGGAATTACATTAGAGGCTATATTGCAAACCCTAAGTCACAATGGAGCTGACAACTCAGAGGTGATATTTCTCCCTGGTTTGTTTCTTAGTTTTTTCCGATTGTAATTTTGAGTACTTTAATGTGAATTTGTAATAGGAAAGGTTATAACTGAAGTTAATGTATCAGTCTTAAAAGGTGGTAAGATGTATCTGAGTCCCTGTATTCTGCTAAGCAAATGTAAACATACCTGTCTTTAAAAAACTACAGATACCAACGTTCAATGTTACAAAAAATAGGACAAGAGAAATCTAATATGCCTGGAGAGATACTTCTCTGGAAGTTGGTGTGAAAACTCAMAGGAGTCAAACATAGTGTATTTTGGATCAGCCCCACGCTCCTGAAATCACAATATATACCCAGAAGTGTGCTACTGTTTTCATTTAACTTGCAATTTTCACAAGCCTTGAGTTTCTGTGAGAACTTCCAAGTCAAAAGTTCATTGGCATTCTGTGACAGAAATCTGATTGACACAAATACATATATTATCTTTGTAATCAAAACATCCAAGCTCTACAATCAGATACGTAAATTCTACCGGACACCTACTCTGATATTTATGTTGCTRTACTGTAAATCAGTAATACTTGCACTAAAATTCTACTGATTTGGCTATCTTTTCATGAGTGGACACAATCAATCATCTCTTTACTCTGCCTGTGATCCTGATCACTGGTCAGCTGTGATCCAGGTGGCAAGGAGCTATGAGCCTRCTGTGCTGAGCCTGAGGTTATATACCTATTTCATAATCATTAAGCTTCTGGATCAGGAGGCTATAGAAATAGTGATTTTGTTTGATTTGACAATGTCTGTCATACTGTGTGAGCAGAATTTTTCAAACACTCTCCAGGAAAAAAAGATCAAGAGTAGCAGAGGGGATTGCAAATTAAATCACAATAGTTAAGGGTTAGGCATACTTAGCTTCTGAGAGTCTTAATGAACCTTCATTACATAGTTAGCATGATAACAGAAGAAATTTGAAGATGGCAGATGCAAAGTAAAGAATACTAAAATATGTATTYGAATTATCCATATACCTCACTGGACCTAAAGATATTGAAATTGCTCCTGCTGAGGAATAAGGTACCATTTCAGGGAGTTTTTTTAATAATTCTGTTTAGTGCACAGGAGCTTTCAAATAGACAATAATGTTTAAGAGATCAAAGACTAAGTAGAAAATAATATGGAGAGTATTCAGTATCATCAGTTTAAATTTCCTGTGCTAAATTTTAATCACCTCATTTAAGAAAAACTGAAAGAATTTTGAAGATCAAAATAAATGGGAGCAGAATACTTTGAAAGTAATGGAGAGAGCTTGAGACGTCTGACACTAACTTGTATACACAAGTAAGATGTAATAATAAGATGTAATACATTACAAGAACTGGCAATGTAACCGTAGCCCCTATTTTATCTTTTATCCTTATACTAAACAGAAGGAATAGTTACTAAAGTTGAAGGTAGTCACTAATATTGAATAACAACACGATTAATTATTTTCTATTGTTTTTTTTCCTTTGCATGATGTTGAATTTGTCTGTGAATAAATTGCAATTCAGAGTTGAAAGTATTAAAAAACACACCAAGAGATACACGTGACTGAAGAATACCCATGGTCATATCAAATAAAATGTCCTTTTGAGAAGGGATACAAATTCATGAGTTTCTGAGTATAGGACAAAACATTAACTAATGGCATTTTTTTGCCTATGGGCTGATTGTTTCATAATTGTCAACTGCAGAGTTCCTTTCACCTTCATTTGAAGCATGAGGTGATGGCCTCTGTCAAAGATGGGATAGTGGATTAGACAGATAATTGGTCTGATTCCTTATGACAGCTCAAATGATTCTATGTAAAGTCAAAGTAAAGGAGGACAAAATCAAGCTTGTACATTTGTCTGAAGATGAAAGCAACTGTCTAGGGTGGTGGGGTATGGGAAGGGGGCTAATTCTTGCGAGCAYTTCTGCTACACCTAAATAATACTGAAGTGAGAATTTCTGGAGAGTGCACCAAAATGCAGTTCACTGTAGAAACAGGTTGTGCTAATTTAAGTTCTGGAAAATGTTTAAAGCTGTAGAAGCATGGCCTTTTCCCTATAGTAAAACACTTTGCTAAGCTGCAAGCCTCATTCAGCCAGGCAAAATGCACCAGTAGRCATGGTGATCTTCCTTCTGGCTTCTGAGCCATCTTGTGTTTGACTAGTGAAATATAGGTGTGGGATACCATATTCTGCTGTGTGTACTTATCCTCGTGGAACAAACATCCAGCAGTGAGTGTGTCAGCCACTTAGACTGGTTATAGACATTTTAAGCCTTTTTGGTCCATTACATTGACAAGATAAAAATAGATGTAGCTACCTTTCAACATCTACATGATTACCAGATCTGTATAATGAAGTCATCTGTTCATTAGAGAAATAGCAGGAGCCGTTCTTTTTATCCTGAAGGGTGCTTGAAAGAAAGAAGAGTCCTTTCCTTCCTTCTTGGCTTGCTTTTGGCTTTCAAGGAGAGTGTGCACAAACAGCCCTGAGTTATATTTAATGAAAGCAACAACAAACTTTTCTTCCATGCAATCTCTATTGCTTAACAAGTACATCAGGACATAGAGAACATTCTGTTTTTCATCCATGTTCTGTTGCTTTTTTTGTGTCTGTTTTTGCACTGTTTTGGGCAGCTGTGATCACTGGAAGGACAAAATGCTGATCACAAGATGAAGGGAAGCTTAAAGACAGAAAAAGAGACAGTGTTTCTGGGAGGAAATAAGTCTATGGGTAAAAAAAGAAAATGACAAGACTCATTATTCTCAAAACTATGAATCTCATATTTTCAATAGTGACTAGTATTATGAGTTTTGCACTCCTCTAGTGTTACCTTTTGATAGGAGTTGATTAGCTACTTTAGAACATTTTTTAAAATTCCAGTATAATTTGGTTAGTAAAAGTCTACTATGGAAAAATAACAGAAGAACAACATTTTCTGGACACACTGCTTGTCAAGCAGCAAAAGAAAAGGAGCGAGACTGTAGAAATATGAGGTCAAATGGTCTTGACCATGAATTTACAGCAGTAGCTTTTAGAGCAGCACTTAGCTGCTAATCACTAATGCCAGACACATAGTGAGATATTGAGCACGTCATGAATTTCTTGCGTGCATTTCTATAGATAGCTGTGTGATGGCCCTTACAACCCTGTGCTTCTTGGGGCCACGGGGCACCTGGGGCATCTTTAAACCTCATCTAAGTTATACAAGTCTTCCAGGCTGTCAGACAGGGTCCACTGAATCAGCTCTTTGGTCAGCTGACCAGCAACAATCCTGCTGGGGGGCCAGTGAAATCAGAAATTCATTAGATGGATTTTCTTGTACTGGATGAAGTCTAGGAATAGTACATGGCATGCAAGAGTGATGGAGTAAATTTTATGCATTGGGCTTCCCATCTTTTTGTGTAAAGTCTGCAGGTTTTTGTTTTTTCTAGCACTTCGGTTAGTTGTTTTTTATGTCATATCTTTAGCTAGTATACCTACAAAGCATAAAATGGTGAAGAGTCCTCTAAGCAAGAAAATGGTAGCTTTTTGCTTTGCCTTGCTCAAGATGTAGCTTCTCTGGAATTATTTTCCAATACCCAAAATAAAGGCAGTACCAAGGAGAAATGCAAGCAATAGCTCTCTACACACAACAATCTTGGACAACAGTGCTTTAGCCAGAAATCAAGGTGATTTTTTAAAGTTTATCATTGCTTAATGTACTCATTTATCAATGCCTTTATTTTTACTATTTTCTGACTTTAGAGTGCTAGAGATTRAAACAAATCCTCCTGTTGATTTGCCCATATTCTTCCACGTAATGCCTGGGTTTTTCTGGGAAATTCTGACYGGGAATTGTGGTGATATAGAAGGCTGCTTAGCTCATGCAGTTGAAAGTGGCAATTCAAATGTCAAGCACTGAGTGAACAACTGACTGCCACAGTTTCATAATTAAGTCCTTTCTTAYGCAGCCTTGCTCATTTTGTGGTCCCAGGTGTGAGAAGCAGCTGGTTGGCAGAGCTTGCGTGGGTGACCAGCTGTGCCTGGCACATATTCACGCAAGAGAAAATTGCAATGCAAAGGTGCATTACCTAAGAGAACATACTGTGTCCATGRGTTGGTATCACACCCTGCCCCACAGAGCAAACAGATGAGCCTCTGCTTTTCAGACGAATTAATATATCAAATGTAAACAGTTCCACAAACTCCCCTACATGTCCTAGTGCAGGGATGGTGCAAACAGCAGGTAAGACCCATTGGGGAACTCAGAATGACATTTCATGCGTAGACTGGATTAGATATCTACTTTACCTGTAGGTGTATACTTACATTTTGTGTCCGAGTCACGCAAGTTGACATCCATAGGTAAATGTTAAAAATCTGGTGTTTGCAATTAGAAGTTGTTCAGCRTGTAGCAGGATGCCTCATCAGAATTCACAGAGATAATAAAGTCTTCAAAGTGACAAGATTTACATTTATCCTAAATGAATGAACTGTGTTTTATCTTGCAAATGTTAATATGATTAGAAAAGGAAAAAAAAAAGTGTTTATTTCAATATGGCTAAATGCCCGTTTTTTCAAATGATGATAACATGTTTTTCTTGCCTTTTTAGGAAAAGATACAGTTATGATAAATGACAGATTCTGTATTTTTCATTATCCCTGGTTGCAAATGTTGGTATTAAGGTGCACTGATGCACATTGCACAAATACAGTGCTTTAAACTATGGACTAAAACACGAAGTAAGCAGTTTCATGTGGCAGACTGGAATGAGTAATCCTGGACAAGCACAGACTTACCAGTAATACAACCTTTAGGCTATACAGTTTTGTGTTCTTGCTTCATTAGACATTCTCGAAAAGAAAAAAAAATCCTTCTCAATGATCAGATGCCCCAGTTGCACAACAAATGCATAGACTGATTAAGGAGGCTGGAGAATATATTTACTTCCCATATATCTCCCCATAATCTGAGTTTTGGGACTTAGCTACAGTCTGGGCATGCAAACCATTCAAACATAATTTTTCAATCACTTGTAACAAGAAACAACTAATTTTTTTTTTTTTGTGGTCTTGTTTCACAAGATTACAAAAGTTTCAGCAGTGTTCTAATTTTAGAAAGGTAAGAGA
This sequence comes from Amblyornis subalaris, assembly GCA_018881555.1. NCBI lineage: Eukaryota > Metazoa > Chordata > Aves > Passeriformes > Ptilonorhynchidae > Amblyornis > Amblyornis subalaris. Next base: position 956,458 of record JACAXG010000055.1, read on the forward strand.
TGTGATTTGAATGTTGAAGGGTCATAGGAGAGAATAATGGAGTAAAGGTTGCTTTGTGATAGGTGAACAAAGAAACCTGAACTGCTAAAGGAGAAAATGGGCAAAAATGAGGTTGGAAATAGTAAATAAGTACTGGACATTGATAGATCATGGACTTACAAGGTACTGAGCAGAAAGAGATGGAGGAGATGAATGATTCTGAAGGAGGTCAAATGCATCCATCGAGACATGGAAAAAGAAACAAAGCAAACGAATGACAAGGTTGAGCAAGTGGTAAATGGATGAGTTGATCCATGACTGAAACTCAGTCTGGGAGGTGGTGCTAAGGCGTTGAAGGGGATATCACTGCAGCTGTAACAATTACCCAGTATGAAAAGAAAGAAGCTTGAGTAGAGAAAGAGTTCAGTCAGCATTATTTTTATCTTTATTTTCCTCATCTGTGTAAGCTTTGAAATACTACATGTATCCTTTCTATAGGCTCTGAACTTTGGCATTGTCCATAGTGTAACAGGTAGAGTTGAGGAATTGTTTGATTCATAACTCTTTTTCTTTCTTTGAGTACTTACTTAAATGGATTTAGATATGTTTAGATATATATTTAAGGAGATTGAAGCCAGTAAGTTAAGTTGGTAAACTGCAGTTTTCTTATATTAAACATGAACACACTGAATGCTAAAGCTGTCATCATCACACAATCAAGGCTGAGGCCCCATTGTGGAGCTGTATGCTCGGGAACTAATCTTTTTGAGGGCTTAAGGAAATTAGATGAATAAATCTGATCATGGAAGAAACTACTCTTTTTATGTGGATGGATGGGATTTATTCATTATAGGCAGCCTTCTTCCCGTAAGATGAATATAGAGGCAAGGTTGATTTGGCTTCTGATTTTAAAGAAAATGTCCTTGTCTGAAATATGGAGAAAATCATGTTAACAAGGTTTGTCCACAAGTGTCATTTGGCTGCAGGAAAAGACAAACTGACTCAAAAGGGTCTCTTCTCCTGGGAGGCTTTGGAGACAGCTGTAAAGGTGAATTGGCATCTTTTGCAGAGTATACATAGTCCTTACTACTCTCCTCTAGTGTTGTTTCATCTTTTCTCTTTTGTATATTCCTAGCTTATACAGGGTGGATATAATTTGAGCAATTTCGTTTCCACTGTGCAATTAGGATAGCAGTGTAATTGGCCCTATGGTTTTCTCCCAAGCAGACACAGAAAGGAGCACTCAATGTTTCTTTATGAGTTCCATAGTTAGTATTCTAAAAATGGCCTGGGCAATGTCTCAGTCTTGCTAAAACCCAGCACCCTGAGACTGCTTGTGCCCCATGGTCTCCTGTGCCACAGTTCTGACTGACCTCCACAAAGTCTCATCATRCATTCGTATCAGCTCTAACTGCTTTTAATTTTGTAAGTACAAAAAAGAAAGRGATTCAGTGGGGCAAGTTGCTAAAGCCAAAATTTTAAAATATATGACAGTTTATCCTGCAATGAAAGCCAGTGCCTGACAAATAAAATTGCAGCAGCAATAAAAGAAAAGTGTCCCAGTCTACAAAGTTAATGATATCTTTGGTAATTAAGATACAAAACTAATGTAAACACTGCAATTCCTAACTTATAGCAGAGTTGGTGGAGTGCTTTTGTCTGTTCTATTTTCTTTCTGAGTGAACATATAATAGGTTAATGGTTTAAGTTGAGAATAAACTGAATTACAACATTAAGTCCTTAATTATTTGACCATTTGGAGTACAATTAAATATCTTTAAAAACTAGTTGGTAGTTTAGTTAGCATTTCCAAGTTTTAAATGAAAAACAGAATGATATTTTAAATCTAATTTACTTAAACAGCCAAAACAAATCTTGCTGTGAGCACTTATCAAAGTTAATCTCCACTTGTGCTTTTTATAAGTTGGGAAAAACAGCTGTTTTCAACCTCTTTTTTAAACTGGTTTTCTTTCAGTGGTAGTGAATGGACATCTTGTTGAATAGGTATTATCTTGAAATACAGTAATTTTTATTTAAAAGCATCCTTGCTGTCATATGATTTTAAAAAAAAAAAGGCTGCAAAAACCTACTAAAACTTTGAGAGAACAGAAGATATGGCTGTAATCTTGTATTTAGATTGTCTTTCCTGCAAGTAGCTGTACAGACTTCAGCTGGAGATTTGAATGATCTGTAGGCACTTTCACTTAATTGACTCTCATGATAATACAGTGAGACCATCTTTTTTCATCCAGTTTCTATTTATGCTRCATTGTCCATCTGGATTCATAAAAGGAAGAGAAACAAAATGTTCTGAAATGTGTTCATGGGCATGTATTCGTGATTTGGTATATTTTTGGCATAATAGCCCATTTTGATGTTACCTGATTACAGGAGAGATAGACATTAGCATCTATCTGTAATTTGATTTTGTCCTGACCCCATTTCCTACAGGGTTCCATTTCAAACTGTATTTCAAACTGTGTATGCAGCAAAGTTGTCTGGCAGCAAAGTCCATGGAACCAAGTAGGTGTTTGCTACCAGATAATTTGATCCTCTACCCTCTGCATCATTTTGAACTCTTATGCTACTTTGCTATCATTTACACCTCACAAGCCRATGTGAAAGTCATCCATAATTCCATGAACATTTATAATAAAACAAAACTTGTCTGTTGATTAACAAAGTTATATAAATACTTACTGCATTTTATTTTTAAAAAGCACTTCATTGAATAACCCCTGTAAGATGAGGGACTGTATTCTTTTATCTGTATAATGCTAACCAGTTTCCCAGCTGATAGTTGAATTTATTTTAATTTATCTGAATATAGAATAAAAAAAGAAAATATGATGATAATGTATTTATTTAGACCGAATTGACCATATCTGTAATGTAACTCCACCCAAGATAACAGAAATATTTCAATATACCAATATGCTACTTTTGACCCCACTACATGTAGTTTGACCCTACTACATGTAGTTTGACCCTACTATGTGAAATTCAGCATTTCAATAGTTTCTGTGTTTAAGTACAGAGACTTTAGACAATTTAGTCCCATGCCAAAGTTATGCAGGATGAAAGGGAAAAAAAAATGGAAATTAAAATCGAAATGCATAAGCAAAATAAATTATTGCAAAAATATCTTTTTCGGACTGAAGATGTTGGTTAGCATTGCTGTTTTAGACACACACATATAGAAGCCTGAGTAGAATAGTCCTGTCTCTGAATTTTGAGTGGGCAAGTGTGAATAATGGCTATTTTTCCAATTTTGTCAAAGCAACCCGTAGTAGTAGGAGCAGAATATATTCTCAGTATAAATGGCTATGACAGCCACAAACAGGCACCCTAATGTGGTACCCACAGTTGTAGTCAACAACTACTGCAATCTGTCCTCTACAACACCTCTCTTTATTTTCGATTATTTCACAGCTTAAGGCACCACCAGGCAAGTTGTTTCCTTCTCGGCAGGAGCTGCTGCAGCCTGTTGTGCCAGTGCTGTGAAGTGTAGTGAGGCTCAGGGTCACTGTGAAATTGAGAGAGAGATGGGCAGAGAGGAAAAAAAAGAAGGTAGTCAGGACAACAGAAGGGAAAATGGAGCAAAATCTTGTTTGTGTTGGATAGGGTTTTGTTGGTGCCCTGGTACAAATCAGAAATCTCTGGATGCGCTTGGCTAGATGTTCAGGGGATCAGGGCTCACAAACAATGGGTAGAGTTTCTAGACCACAATAGAGACTACTGGTCTTCGCAAAGGTTTACTCCAGGAATTCTTACATCTTCCCTTTTAAATTAAAAATAAAGACRGGGAGGGGAAGAAAGGAGAGAGAGAGAGAGAGACTGGAATTTATTTTATTCAGCCTCATTTCTTATATCCTTCTTTCAGTGCACAGTTTTCTTACATTCTTTATTCTGGTTTGTTGGTGAAGTTCCTAACAGACCTTGGATTTCATTGTGTGTTCTTTATGTCTGTGTTCAGTTGGAGGTTTGTTGCCTTCTTGTGCCCTTGCCGTCAGAATTCCATCTTACCCATTATCGTAACACTTTATCAACTTGCTACGGCTGAGATGGTAATTGAGATAGATCTATAGGTCCCCGTTAGAACGGTAAGACACATACACAGTGGATACTGAGAATACATACAAGCCCATACAGCTTGGCTACTGTCCAGCACTTTCACATCAGTTTTTCTCACACAATTCTACTTAGTGGATTTTTCTGGCCAGATATTTCCTGTCATGACCATTTGAAAAAGGCACAGAATGATACCCCATGGATCACCAGTGATTGCTTTTAGTCCTTGACCTGAAAAGCATTGAGAAAATAATTGTTTTTTTAAGACCTGCAGGTGGAAGATTTGCTGTTGTTTTAACTGAGCAGAGGAATAGGCTGCATGGTTACCATGCTGTGTACCTCAGAGATAGCTTTAGTACCTGGAAATGCTCRGGGAAGCTGAGTGAGGAGACTTCTGATGTTCTCAGTACCCATATACTGCTATGGAGCCTCTTTAGAGATACTCCTAGAGTGTTTCTGACAAAGAATTTAGACATCCCTTATATCAGCCATTTCTAAATTCATTTGAACTTGACATCACCTTTCGTCAGTTTATATGGCAAAGCAGTAATTCTGCAGCTGTAAGAGGTCACATTAGAAATTTGTCATTTAAACCGTTTTATAGTTGAAATAGTCATTTTTTTTTTTACTTTGTATGTGAAAAAACCTGAAAAATATTTTCTCCAGTAGGATAAATATATATATATATATATATTTTTGAGCCATGTGTTTACATTTCTTTGCCTCCTGGTGAATGTCTTCTTTTGCTATTGGTTAAGTTGACATTACTGCTACAGACAGAGTAAATAATGCCATTGTTTACAGGAGTCTCACAGAAGGCCATTTCTGCAGCTGTGGTCTTATTTTTGCTTTTGCATTTCCTTTGGTATCCCCTGACACTTGCCTGGAGCTCCACACTTTTCTGTTATAACCTTTACCTGCAGAGTACAAAAAAAAGGCGAAAAGTCCTGTTTCAGATATATTTACTGTATGTTCATTGTTTTAATTGTGGTCACCTCTGGAGATCATCCAGTCCAATTCCCCCACCAAGGCAGGGTCACCCAGAGCAGGTGAAACAGGAACTTGTCCAGGTGGGTTTGGAGTGTCTCCAAAGAGGGAGACTCCACAACCTCCCTGGGCAGCCTGTTCTGTGCTCTGCTGCCCTCAACGTAAAGTTCTTCCTCATGTTGAGATGGAATTTCTTGTGTTTTCTTTACGACTGTTGTTCCTTGTCCTGTTTCTGGAGTCTGGCATGATCACCTTGTCACTGGCCTTTGAGATATTTATATCCATTAATGGGATCCCCTCTCAGTCTTCTCCAGACGAAACAGGGCCAACTCCCACAGTCTCTCGTCATAAGAGAGATGCTCCAGACTCCTAGTCATCTTTGTGGCCCTCCACTGGACCCTCTCCGGTAACTCCTTGTCTTTCTTGAACTGTGGAGACCAGAATTGAACACAATACTCCAGATGTGGCCTCACTAGGGCAGAGTAGAGGGCCAGGAACACCACCTTCAACCTGCTGGCCAGAGTTTTCCCTGGTACTTGGGGTTATTCCTCCCCAGATGCAGGACCCTACACTTGCCCTTGTTGAACCTCGTTATTCTCTCTGCCCAACTCTCTAGCCTGTCCAGGTCTGGCCAAATGGCAGCAMAGCCTTCAGGTATATCAGCCTCTCCCCCCCAGTTTTGTATCATCAACAAACTTGCTCAGAGTGCATTCTATCCCTTCGTCCAGGTCACTGATGTTGAGCAAGTTGAATAAGACTGGAAACAAGCTGAATAAGAGTGAAACAAATTGAATGAGACTGGATGATGATCAATTAGAGCTTTAGGCTGAATGGCTCAAAGCTTCTGCAAGCATAGAAGAGATTTTTCTTTGTAGCATTATTTGCACAGAAGGCAAAGATCACAGATCCCCCCTGCCTGCATGTGTTTGTCTTTGTGTTCCCTTCAAAAACTTTTGAAGTTGGTGTGTTTTAACTGAATGTGACAGAAGTAGAGGACTCTAATTAATTAAATAATTAGATTTCCACAGATTTATAAATGTTTCAGTTGGACATCAAGGTCAGTCAGTCACAGGACACTTCTATAATGAATTATGTTTTATTAGTTCCAGTGACGTCAGACCTTACTGTTGTCTTTCATGAATCATTCAATTGCTTTGGTGTTAGAGGATATAGAAACACACACAATAGATATAGATGGCTGTGCAATCCATGACTTTTGAACAGATTTTTCAGATTTTCAAACATGTTCGAAAGCAATCGTGATTGTAATTGAGCATCCAATAAAATGTCAAACACCTAACAGGGTTTCATGTATGGAAACCTTGGGTGTTAAGTAAAGAGCATTTTCAAAATTCTCTGTGTATCTTTGCAAGCACAGGAAAGAACATTTCTTGTACTTTTGCAAGTATGAGCAACAAAGATGCTTCTTCAGTCCACTGATGTGCTTATTTTTAGGAAACACTGAAGCTCTGAGTTCCAAATTCCTCTCTGATTCCCTGAAAATATGCATATGGACAAGGAAATTTAAAAAAAAAACCCAAACATACAGATAAAGAATTAAAAAAAAAAAAAAGCTTCTGAAGTAGTTGCCTAGGATTTCCTAGCAGTTGGCAAAAAGAGATAGGTGATACTGGAGGCTGGTTCACCCTAAGATAAGTACTAAAGGTAAGTGGAAAATATTGCCCTGTGGACATTCTGTCTCTTTTTGTAAGGCAGACTAGATGATTAGGTTAGATTTGACATCTATCATTTCTGTTGCTAAAATTAGCCAAAATTAATCCCTCATCTAGTCTGCAAATTGACATATCAATTTCTGTGAAGTAAAAATGTTCCTCAGTATCAAACAGGTAAGATCTACTCCTTAATATTCCTTTAATTTGTCTGTTCTATTTCATGACATTCATCAATATAGTTTTGTTGTCATATTTAAAACTTTAGAAATGAGGGCCAGTATTCAAAAATGAGTACTTAAATATAGGTTCTGAATTCTTACCTTTTCAGAGACTAAAGCAACTTCAAAACTTCCTTTATCTGATTTAGAGCCCAGAGATTGATCTTGATCATGCAAGCATTTTTCTTACTGATTCCCATTGTTTGCAGTTAAAGTTTCTTAATTGAGAACTATTTGCTTTGACCAGTCTAAAATCATATTCATCCAATCTCAGAGTCTCTGAAATATTTATCTTTGTCATTGATAAACAGTGGATAATCAGCTCAATTTTCTGTGTGAAAGTTGAGCTGAAAAGTTTTTGCAAGGTATTACTTAAGGAATACTAAAGATGGCAATTTATCTGTGTCCACTGTAAATATATTCTGAAATTCTACTAGGAAGAATTCAGTCCTGTGTCTAATCAGTTAGATTGTTTGTGAGGAGTTTGTGTTGTTCTCCTAATCCATGACAAAGCAACATGCCCTCTGCTGGGAAGTGTGCAATTCGTTGTCTCCACTCATAATGTCAGGCTTCAGAATGTGGAAGAATTTTATTTTTTTTAAAAAGGTATGAAATTTACTTGTAAAATCTCTCAGTACAAAAGATCCCAGTAGCAATGAGCCTGCAAGCAACTTACATGCTGCTTCTAAATAAAGCTTTTATTCCAGGCTCCCTTTTTTCTCACCTTACACACACAGGCACACAAGGGACTCACTCTTGGCGGTTTCTGCCTCTGTCTCTAAAAACAGACAATAGTCTGTCATCTTCATTGTAGGCTCTTGATGTCCTATTATACCAGTGACAATTCAGGCAAAGAGAGCTTCCAAGCCTGGCAAAGGCTAAAGTCTACTCTCCTGCTTCCCATTCATTCACCAGCATTCTGTTGGAAGCATGAGAAAAGAGGGATGCAGCTCATGCAGAAACATGAGCATCCTTCATAGCCACCACCATGCCATGCAGCAGCAGACCTGGCAATGCCACCCTGGCCACGCTTTCAGGGACAGAGCTATAAACCTCTCAGATGTTCCTTTTTCTCCCCTGTACCATCAGTCTTTTGCTCATTATCAAGGAATTTTCAAGGACTAACACAAGTCCTTCCAGTTTCCTTCCACAACTGATATTTCTGGATGACAGGACAGGAAGGGCCACCTTCAGATTCTGCTAAACAGGAGGTGGGGTGGGTGCCTTGGTCTTAGAGGTCACTACAGTATCTTGCAAACCATCAAAAACAGAAATGGGTCCCATATGTCATTGGAAATCCACCTTTCTAGAAAAAACAGAAAAAAATGTTATTTACCCAATACTTAATGTATTTTTTTACTAAAATGTGTCAGAACAGAAATAAATGCCTTCTGTTAGTGAAGTGTAAGTCTATTGTGAAAGTATTTTTATACTGCTAATTCACATTGGCTGAACTTAGTAAGGAAAATGGTGTTCATTTTGGAGGRTTGTTTCGGCCTCTATAAAAACTATTCCAAGACCTACAGAGATGTTGCAGATGTGAGGAGGGAACTGGATCCTAGTCCCTTTTTGTGCAACAACTAGACCATAAGCCACTATCCCTTAGTCAGTCCAGCAAAGGACTGCACAAACATGGGGGAAAAACATTTATGCAGACACTTTCCACTGGGGTCAGTGGAAATCCTGAGCATATTTGCTCTGGAAACCATGGAGAATCACTGTAGAGGTTGGTACCCAAGGCAATGCCCCAGACAGAGCAGAGGTGCAGCACTCCCTGCAGAGTTACCTCTCTGCTGCTGACACATGCTCTTACTGCTTATCAATCCCCAACAATTTAATTTCTCCTAACAGTGTATATCCCATTGTAAAAGCTGCTTAAAGAGGGCTAACAATGTTATCTAGAAATATAGCAAGCAAGGGGCTTAAGACAGTTAAGTTGCAAACACCAGTGCATACTCAGTCTACCAACTGTGCTTTCAGAAATGCCATTTTTTTCCTTTATATGATGTAGTATTGTTGGGAAATCAGATACAAATAAACATTACTTTGGAAAAGAYGGAGAAGGAGGACATTATCACATTCATTTAAATAAAAAGAAGTGAGCACAACTGACAAGATTTTTTTTTCTTCACTGCTCGATGTGGTATAATAAATCATCCTTGATGTTTCCCCATTTTATTATCATTATCTGTGAACAAGCTAGAAGTAAGTTGATTCTTTATCAGCTATGACATTCATCTGAAAAACAAGACTAAAAATTCAGTCTCCAGAGGAAAAAATTAAAACCATTAGGGAAATATGGAACAGAATGCCTAATCAAATGATCATATTGGATGAAGGAAAACCATGATTTGGCAATGAGGCATTTTGCTTTGTAGTCAGAATTAACTTGGTAATTATAATGAGTTATGAATTTTGCAATTACTATTTTTTAGAAATGTAAAAYTGTCCAAGAGACTGGATGTCAAAACAACACTGTTTTCAACACCAGGAAGAAAACTGTACTGAACTCCAAAGTACTAAATAGAATTAAAGTTTATATACACACAAAACATACCTGTAACCCTGAAAATAAGCTTAGTTTGCACCAAAAGCATAGTATTAACTGGTGAAAGCAGGGACACGTGACCTGGGAGGAGTACAGAACCACYGCACAAACATGCAGGAGCAGGGTTAGAAATGTCAAAGGCCTCCTRGAGTGGATTCTGGTAAGGGACATGATGGGCAATAAGAAGGCTTCTGCAGGTACATAGCAAAAACAAAAATAGGGCAAATCTGTTCCTGCTGCTGAACTGTGCAGAGTACCTGGTGATGAAGGATGTGGAAAACGATGAGGTGCTCAGCGTCTTCTTTGCTTTGGTCTTTAGTGGTAAGACTAGCCTTCAGCAATTCCAGGTCCCTGAAACCAGTAGAAAAAGTCTAGAGAAAGGAAGAATTACCCTCAGAGAAGGAGGTCCAGATAAGGGAACATTTAAACAGGTGGGGCGAGATAGGACATACAGAAGTATGGGTGCATCCCTGATGGGATGTACCCATTAGTACTGAGAGACCTGGCCAGTCTCTCTGGCCAGAGACAAGGCCACTGCTGGTTATATTTGAAAGGTCACAGCTGTCTGGAAGGGTTCCTGAGGACTGGAAGAAAGCAAATATTACTCCTATATCTAAGAAGAGAAAGGAGGAGGATCCAGGGAACTGCAGGCTTGCCAGCCTCACTTCAGTCCTTGAGAAGGAGATGGAGCGAAAAATCTTGGAAGCTATTACTGAATGTACTAAGGACAAGAAGGTGATTGGAAATAATCAGCATGAATTTATGAAGCAGAAATCAGGCCTGATCATGCCTTTGTGCAGTTAAAATAACTAGCTTGTTGAATGAGAAGAGAGCAGGAGACAATGTACATCTTGACTTTAGCAAGGCTTTCAACACCATCTCCTGTATTTTCCTCATAGACTAGCTGATAAAGTCTGTGTTAGATAAATAGACTGAGGTGGATTGAAAACTTGTTGAACTGCTGGCTCAAAGAGTTGTGATAAGCCACCCAAAGTCCAACCTTTGAGTTAAATCTGTAATGTGCAGGGTAATAATGAAGCAGCAAAAGCATYCTGCTCAGCAGGTGTCTGTGAAATTTAAACCACTGTATGGACAGGCTGCTGCAATACAGAATAGACTTGTTTTTAGGCAGGTGAAGCAGCTACCCTTAAGTTCAGACTAGTCCTATCTTAAAGAGTACCTACTCCTTCGTGCTGGCATGGAGATTGTGTGACTTGTGAGCAAGATTGGGAAGTGGATGTGGGACAGGATTTTTCCTGTAAAAGTACCTCAGTTGGCTTTGGGACAGATCAACATCTTGAACTAGCATAATGAATGGAGAAGGAGAGACAGGATGAAGCCATGGCAAATTTTCTCTTCACTGACATAAACTGCTGTCTCTCCCTCAATGTGAAACAACARGAGTGAATCAAAGGACAAGATTTCAGGAGCTAGCCCAGTATGTGGGCACAATCACAAAGATTTTTCCTGCTGCAAATATGTGCTCAATTATCTTTCATGTATTTATAGAGTGATTATCTCTCACTGTATAAATTGCTTGACACCATACAATAATGTTGAAAGAAATAGCAGTTTAGGCAAAGTCACTTTTCTCACGTGGAAACAGGACAGCTTTGAAATGTTCCCATTAGATTGACTTTATGCATATCTGTTGTAAATTTTACTGAGTTGAGGAATATTCTCTTTGAGGTAGTGTATCTAGATCTATATTTTGTTACAAATGAGGTTAGAAATATTTTGTTATTGATTGTACGATTAATTAGAATGGTAGGTAGAAGGAAAACCTATATTTAATGTTGAAGTGGAGTTGGTTTGTTTTTCTTTTGTTGGATAAAGTACTAACTATATCAAGAGAAGTTACTTTGGAATTAATCAGCTGACTTAAAAGGGTTAACTGCATTTCTGGGAGGGCAAACCTATTTATTTCCTTATCTGTCTTGTACCAGAGAAAAGTGCGTGCCATGGAAAATACTTTATAACTGTGGCTAAGCTGTTAATTAGAACACTTTCAGAAACAATGGATTTTGTGAACAAAATGGAACAAATCTTTGATGGAAGAGAGCAATTCAGAGCAATTAGGTATTAGTTTTGCTTACAATTTTCTGCGAACTATAATTTAGAATTTGCTGGTTTTAAAATATGTATTTTTAAAATTTGTAGATGGGTATTAAATGTTTATTTTAAAATTTTTTTCTTAGTTAGAAAAATACACAAATMTCCAACTATAGGAATAAAACTGTAAGAGCACAAAATCTTATTGTTTTCTTCTTTTTCACTGAAATGTGCACATCCCTAACACAAGACAGTGTTAAGGCAGTGGTAGTAATAGGCTTAGCTATTGGTGACTTTTTTTATGAATAGTATGTTTCCTGAAAAATGCAGTTCAGGGATTAAACTGCGTGAGATCTTTGCTTTAAGCTCTTAGATGAATTACAGAGAGGGAAGGGAAATATCTCCTTTCAACTTTTTTGAAACTAAATATTGCAGGTTTTTTATTCCAAAGTATGACATTTAGAAACATTGTATAAAAGTGAGGTTTTTATTTGGTTGAATACACTGGAGAAAAAATACTTTGTTTTGGAAGGGACCTCAGACTTGGTGGTAATGTTATGTGAATAAAAAGGAACAAATAACTGCATTAATTACCACCAAAAGTAAGCATTATTCATGCTAGGGCAGAAACGGATGTCCAGCATTTACCTGACTTTGCCGTTGTCACATAGTACATTCTGTATGAAAGCTAAGATTGGAATGCAGTTGTTTCTACCTGAAATATTCCTAGAATTTTAAATAGCAGGATACTGGGTTTTGACATTCATTTGCATTCTGAAAATGGGTCTTTCTTGAAGCTAGGTAGATGAAAATAATTCAATAAAGGGGAGGTCCCCTGAAAAATTGGAAGCCTAACGTGAATAGAGTCATCATATTGTAATGTACTGTTATTACTGTAATGCTTTTTCTTTAAAGAATGTCAGTGTCTGTAAACATCATCCAATTATTTTTCTAGTAAAAGTGGTTAAAGTGGAGATTCCTGGGTTAACAAAGCTTTAAGAGCAAAAATTAAATCCTAATTCTTTATTCTCAGTTATTCCTCTTAAAATCGTGCAAGATAATCCAGTCATTGTCAYCCATGTGGATTGGTAATAGGAAGAGATCATGAACTTTATAGACTTGGCATGGAAGCTGAGGTGCCCTTCCACTTTATGTCAAGCAGTTCTTCTACGAGATAGGACCTGSTCTGTGGGAACTTCGTGAGGAGCTGTGCAAATCTTTTGGGTTTTATTCACTATGTGATGGTATGAACTACGAGGCATATTTGCAAAACAAAACAAAACAAAAAGGCAGTGAATGCTTAATTTTGCTTTTGTAAGCCAAAATTGAGCATCCAAAGTGCCAGCTAAGGTCAGTGGAAAGTATGATTGCTCAACTCCTCAAAAACCAGSAGAAGAGACCTTGATCAGGCAGTAGTGAGAGACCCTCACTCACAGACATCCTGGGTTTTAAAAAACCAACCAAACATAAGACCAAAACACCTGCCTCCTTCCTCCAATGAACCACAAATCCAAGGTGACCTATACAGACCAGCAATTACATATAAGCAGGTAGGTTTTAAAGCACTTTATAAGAAAATATTGGAAGTTTTATGTAAATTCCAAAAAAGAATTAATGCAAGAAAAACCTACGCAAAAGAGAATTAATTCTGAGATGTGAAATGTAGTAAAGGAGAACTTTCAAAATCAGTACCTTAGGTATCTCACAAATGCCTATATTTTTGCATTTGAATATACAATCATTTTAAACATTTTAAACATTTAATTTGCTAGAATTAAGAGTAATTTTTWTTTTTTCATATCATAAAATGGAGACTTATTGCAAATATAAGCATAAATAAGGCACCTGCTCCTGATGAGTTTAACCAGTAAAACTCACTGCTTGTTACCGGCTGGCTACTTGCCATGAAAACTACAGACTGCCAAAAGAAAAAAAAAAAGTTTCTTTAGTGAACAAGAAAGGTTTTACAAATATTGAGATTAAATTCATGCTGTATTTTCTGTGTACCACATGTATACATCCAAGATTTCTCATCTCTCTTTTGATGCAAACACTGCAAATAACAACCTTCCATACACAGGTTAAGGAAGAAAACAAATACTGAATAAAACAGCTAAAGAAAATGATGTGGAAAGAGACAATATTTAGGCATGAATTTTAATTTTATTATATATTTGACTTTATTAGAGTTTAGCTAGAGAAATAAACAGCTTGTGGAGGTGCTTGGAGAGTAAGAAAATCAAGCATTATTCCTTATTCAGAAATAACATTATATTATATATTACACTAGGCTTGAAGCACCAAACCTCTCAGTGAATTGATTCTATTAAAGAACAAGTGCGTGTCCCCAGTATACACATCTGKTTTTACACCACTCTTGATGGTAATATCATTAATTAAAATAGATGCTGAGTTTTTCATTGTGTATCCATCAAATTATGACTATAAGCATAGTGGCAGTCTGAAAGGAATTTGCTTTAAACAGACTTGATCTCAAAATCTGCAAAATCTGGAAACTGCCTCTGGAACCAGAACTATGCTGCATCCCAACCGGTGTATTTTTGCTATCAAATGAGAATCAGCTTTTCTTTCCTCTGCTCCTACTGTCCTGCCAGCAGTGAAAGAAGGTGAAGAACATCTCGAAATGTACATAACTCAGTAAAAGTGTGATTTTTGTACCCACATCTGGTGACTGAAATGCAATTTTTTTTTATTTTCCGTAACTTTAATATTGTTTCAAACATAAGCGGCTACATTCAATTTTACATCATCAGTTCCTACTGATCTTAGTGAGTCCTGAAGATGCCTGATCTAAAATGGTATCTCAAGTACTTAAATAGGTAATTTTTCACTTTTTGTTCCAGTGGGTAGGTAACAGAGCACCTCAAAGGTTGGCTTCCTGTGGCATTTGCCTGGACAGTTWTGGAGGTACTTTGGAAAATCCTATTCTCCATGTTGATGGCACTGACTTTTCCTTCTTCATGGGCACTACAAGACCTCTAGTGATAAATTTGGAAATGTGACACATCATATTTTGACAATCTTCTTTCTACCGGATAAACTATTAAATGAATGAATTTACTTTATAATAATTTCAGCAACTCATGTAGTTATAGTGCAGTCTGGGCCCTGTGAAGGGGGCTCAGAATGGGTGAACTTTCCCTTGCAGGACTCTGTCCCTGAAGGCGGAGCAAAGCAGCATAGCTACATGCATTTACTTTATGCTTTCTCCTCCTCACAGAGTCTTAAGCTTTGTAACAGGTCAGCTTGGTTTGAAATTCTCTCTAACTGTATTGTCATTAGTCAGTTTGAATTTGTTCTTCCTCTGAAGATGYWTCATTGGTTTCCTCTCATGTATCTCTAYKCTCATTGGT
>JACAXG010000055.1:971402-1015052 GCA_018881555.1 Amblyornis subalaris
GGRAAASSRTCTCTCTGCTAACCTCCCTTTCAAGAYATGCACCCTGTCCTCCTGGGCAGAGAAGAAATAAACTCAGAATATGGTTACGGAGAGTCCGGCTCTTTCGTTCCTTTTACCTTCGCTGCTGCCTCTGTGAAACTGCCTGTGGTAAAAAGCTGTCAGCTTGTGTGGACTGCAAAAAACCCTGCAGATCGCTCCGGCCCCAGCTGAATACAGCAAAAGGGGGGACAAAGCGATAAACTCATTCAGTCGTTGAATTGTTATCACGCTGTAATATACTGATATCATACCTGAACTGCTGGTTCACCTAACCTCCCAAACTACAGTCAGTTGGTCATTCTCACCAGTACTTGTATTTGTTAACTTACTCTGCATCACCTATCCAGCTCTGTCTTTACAGAAAGAAACACAGAGATTTCTGTTCCTGCTTTAGTCTCCTGCCTTGGAATGAAAATTAAACGCACTCCTTTCCTTTCTGACCTTTTCTCAGGTTTGGCATGTTCACTTTTGCTGAATAAGCAAACTTTTTTCCATATAGCTGGTTTCTTCCTTCAAATCTAAATGTTTTGTTTTGTTTTGCTCCTCAGAAAATTGATGTGTTTGCATCAAATTTTACACAGTAGTTCACCAGCACTTGAAATAAGAAATACTGTACAACRAATTGTCCATGCTGGAGTAATGCAGTTACAGTATAATTAATGCAGCTTTCAGGGCTCTCCTGCCTTCATTAGTGTGTAAGAATATTTTCCATTCATAATTCTCTCCATGACAACTCATAAAATGAACAGTTTGTGCTCATTTTGTGCTAGTACTCGTTTTGTTTCTCAGTCATCCAAGACCATCTGCACGCTCCTTTTACTCTAAAGATATATATTTCCATTTCAAATCAACTCACAGTTTGCTGAATATAACAACCCAAATACTGTGAGTGAAGACCTCTAGATAAACTCAAATACTTTAATTTGTTCATCTGAAATGCCTGTGGACAAGGTACTTCTTGCAACAGTATGCTATCTCTTGAGTATGTATAGACTTACCTAATTTTGTCTTTAATTCAGAAGGGCCATAATGATTTGCTGTTTTCCATCTTAAACTGAATGGGACTTAAAGCACAGATCCTGTGTTTAAACACAAATCCCACGTTTCAATTTGAACTATGTTGTTTATTCTAAATAATCTTACCCCTAAATCCTGCGAAGTTGGAAAAAATGAACTCTGAGCTGACTTTCTAAAAGATGAACCCTTAGCAAGTTGTTATTATGATAAAACCAATTTTCTTAGAAAAACTGTCTCCTCCTGAGTCTGCCCCATGCCTTTTTTTGACAGCAGAAAGTAACAATAGTGAGAATTCATCTGTTCCCCTCAACACATTTTTCTGTGGTTTTTTATGTCTTCTTTCAAGAGTAAAGCACTTCTGCACTGTCTGTCTTTAGGTAAAAAACTAATAGGATGAAGCATTTTGAGATAACTCTCATAAAATATAGGAATTTTCTGCTACTTAAAAGCTATACATCTTGCCCATTTATTTTTAATTTTGTCCAGAACTTTCTTGTCCAAACTTTGTCTGTATTATGTCTGATGRTTTTTTTATTATGTTTTGTTTTAGCTGCAATTAAAAAGGTAAGTTCCATGATTTAGGGATGGCTGGGGCATGCATATAAAATCATGTTAAAAAACCCTAAGCATTTCAGTCATGAACACAAGATGTGGGGGAAAATCAAATAACATTTATATATTTCACTGCCCCATAACATCCAGGTCAGATTACAACTTAAATAATAAGCATTTCACTCTTCCATGCTCAGGGACTAGGCACGTTTTTTCACAAAGAACCAGCAGCCTAGCACACCTCGTTTCCAGCCAGGCTCTGTGCTGATCATTAAGAACCCCCTGCAAGGAGCCTGAGGTCAGGAAATTTTAGCCCTGTACATATTCTTTCAAAACCAGAGATCTGTACAACATATGCCTTCTTTTTTGTACTTAGAAGTAATGTAACACACAGAGATTGATGCTATTTACATTTGAGAAAAATTAACACTCCATCTCTCTTACTATGTTAGTAACTCCAGCATCCAGTGATGGGAATTATAGGAATAATGGGAATGATGATTACTCTTCTGCAGTAGTAATGTAGTCGGGAGTGGAAAAAACCCCAACTTCCTTCCGCCTAATTGCAACAGCATCTCAGCTTTCAACTTCTGCAATAGCTATATCCACCTAAGTCTGCTTCAAGTGTTGTATAAAAATGAGTTTGCTTTTATACTTTAGCRTCCACAGAATTTCACAAAAACAAAATTACTGTTTATGAAAAAGTAGTCCAATGAATTAATTGAAATATATGAATTAGCTACACATCTATAAATTTCCATCTGTAGCCTGATTCACAGGCTTTGACCTGTCAAATTTAAACTGGGGGAAATGAGGAAATATAAAATTAACCTTAATGGGCTTAGCATGCCCTTGCTAATCCATGGCCTGCCATATATATTTTGCATTCTGTTTTTGCAGATAATATGAAAGAATCATGGAAAAAGCACTTCACTTACTTCACAGAAACATTTTTTTTCCCCTTTAACTCACTCTATATTTTACCACTCTGCCCTGTCATGCACTGCTTTTGGAGGTGGGCTGTCACAGATATTCCCAGTGGCTTTTGCAGAGGTAAAATTGGAGTGAGTTAGACTGAGCTGTCATGTACTGTAATTCTTTATTTTATGCTTTTCAGAAGGTTTAATTTTTCTGAAGTGATGCTCTGTAAGAGATACTAGGGAGAGTCTTAAATGTGCATTAACAAAGTTTTTTTGTCAGAGAATGTAATATCTTAATGTAGGAGGATATAGATTTGCATCTGATTTCTGCCATACAGGAATATTGTCTTAAGATTGAAAGCCTGACTAAAATGCAGAATCCTCCAACAACAACAGCAACAAAACAAAAAACCAAAAACTCAACCAAAAAAACCCCCACAAAACAAACCCCACAAAGTAACCCAAACTCAAAGAAAAAAAAATAAAAAAGAAAGATACTAGAACTGCTTTGTTTGGTGAGTCAAAGGCACCACACATGCAAATTTCTCACTATGTGAAGAAGGCAAGGATATTTAGAAAGGTGCTGAGGATGCACCTGCCTCTTCAGTAAGACTGTCTCCAGAGAAGAATATATCTAACAGTGTTTTGAAAGCTTTCACTGTAAATAATAAAACAGTTTGCTGAACTATTTTTCCCTGCTGGTGATGTAAATGTCATAATTAAAGCTATCATTTGGCATAGAAACAAGGATCCGGTCATGATTTGTGTCTGTGGCACCAGTACGAGCAATGGACTTTCAGATTTTGGTGCATAACCTTGACTGTCTTCCAGACAAATATCAGAAAAATGTCCTAAGGCTATAGATTTTTACATGTGGGATGATAAGTGTTGGATTCTCAGCACAATTATGAAGTTCTCCCATTTTATCTTAGTTTTGCTTTTTCTMATTATGTATAATTTACTATACAATGATGGAAAAACAAACCTTCTTTACACCTGCAATGCTACAGATTTCATGTCTTTTATTATTCAAAGAATTGTTGATACAGATGTTATGCTCATAAAAATTCACATGCATTGCATATAATGTTTTCCACAATGATCCCCTGTACCTTACGAGCATAATTAAGCCCTGCAGCACCATTAAATGCCATTCTGGTTTCATAAACAGGTAAACTGAGGCATTGCAGTCATGAYTTGCTTTAAATTGCACCAATTTAATGATAACGTTATTGGTGAAAGCCAATATTGGTGACTACCAATTGTTTCATCTGAATTGTAAGAACACACGGTGTCCATTATCCCAGACTGACTTCAACTACARCCACACTTCTTTACAACTTTGTATTCCAAATGTTTCACTTGCATTAAGCTATAATGGTTGTTGACATTTATATTTCATCAGCTACCTCAGTTCCAAGYGCCTCTTTCAGAGGGTTCAGCTTTCTAACGCCACATCATAAATCCCKTTTTATACACCTGCATTTTTCCCTTATTTCTTTCCATTGAGTTTCCACTCTGTTCTACAAAACCTCATCACTCTGACCCTACAGTGTGCTAAGCACACTTTAAAATTCTCTTTCCTTTCCTGATGATTTGTTTCATTAGTGACATTCTTCAAATCAAATGTACCTAATCCATRGTTCAGTCTACTAACAGGAAATCGGTTCAGTGAGCAGGGTTTTATGTAACAAAAGAAATGCTCACTTAGAGAGTACTTTTAATACTTTGTTCATTGAAAAAAATGCTGACCTTCGGATTTTTCTGGCTTTAATGCTCTGGTGTTTCAGTTTGGATTTAACTGTAAATGAAAGCCTTCGAAAGCCATATAATCCATCGATCTCATACTTGCTGAAGCACAAGTTCCATGGTACATGAATGTTTTTTATTTCTTTAATTTTTTTTCTCTTGTAATTATGTTATTTCCAGGCRTGCCTAATACTGTAGTCTGTTCTGCTCTACAATTCCTAACCAGGATGCAAATGTCTACTTCATTTTATATTGTTTAATTTTGGAATAGTAATTGCAGTCCCAGCATCTGAATTCATTTGGTGGGAGTGGGGGTTGTTCTCTTTTTTATGCTATCAGTACTTCAGTTGTTGGACTGTTGAGGCTTAAGTGTTCTGCTTTGAGATTTGGGTATCTAAAGATATAGTCATCTTACTTGATATATATTTTTTTTGTTTACACAGACTTTTAAGTATTTCTTGAGACTATTTTGTGTATTCTGACAGGAATAAGTTTTTGTTTCTATTTGCTTTCTAGAGAGGGTATAGATATGAGAAACTACACTAGACTGCAGATCATTAGATTACTTTATCACCTCTCAAATCGGTTTAACTAGCTGCAAAATTCCATGTTTCAAGGAAATACCAAAATCTACTGTCACCACCACCACTGTTAGCTTGGCTGGCTTTCAAAATTGTTAATCTATTTGTAATACTCCAGAAAGGGAGAAAGGTGGACTTTAAGGTCAGGGAATGAAAATAAGAAAGAGCAATTATGCCAAAGGAACTCTGTCTTGAAATTGTAACAGAGTCTAAGGAATTATTATGCCAATTAAATATATTTATTTATTTATTTGTTTGTTTGTTTCCTCAGGGAAGAGCGATTCCACAGTGTTATTGATAAAAATATTTAGGTCCTAAAGTAAAAAAGCCTTTTTACTGAGTCATGTCATGCTTCTTTTTTTCCTTCATTTTTAATTCTAGTAAAATAACCTCTACCCCACAGAACACAAATTACCGTGTGCAGCTCAGCTATCATTAAATTATTAATATAAATACATTTTATAGTAGAATCATGCATGGTGATCAGATTTCAAGGAAAATACGTTTCTAAAGAATGGAAGTGAGAAGAACCCATCCAGAATGTGAGCAAGAACTACATAACATGATTTTAGACTCTTAGTAGATAGTTGAAGAGCTATTTTCTTATGATTTGTCTCATGGATTTTCCATAGCACTTCAGAGTGATATTTTTTGAAAATATTATTCTTTATTGATATTTTTTATTTTATATTTTATTTTATATTTTTATTTTAATATTAATTAATATTAATAAAATCTATTCTTTGCAAATCTTAGCCACAGACTCATGAGACGTGTGTATTTTCTATTTACAGATCCATAGTTTTCAAAAAGGACTTATTGTGATACTTTCTGTTGCTACTCCTTGAAGTGATGGTCCAGCTCATCACTCATCTCTGACTATTCTCTTCCTTACCTCTGGAATACATATCTCATGAAATGAGCTGCATAGATGGCAGCTTTAATCATGTCCTAAATAGGAAGGAATTTCCTTCTGATATATCCTGCTCTACCTTCTAAAAGAGAGGACAGAAGCAATCCAGCCATTCATTATCTACATTTTCATTTCAGAATGCACTTTATCTGACTGTAACCTGGTTTGAAAGAAATGAGTTCTCCACATTTCAGTCATCTGTTTTTGCTGTTGTGATGAACTGCCAATAGCACTCAATAGCCTGTGCTACTGGCAATAAGATCATTGTATTAATTAACTCTTCCTTATCTAGGACTTCCTGTAAAATAGAATATTTTGCTATAAGGTGAAAAAGTTGAATAGCAGAAAAAATAGCCAAAAGCTYAATGTAGCATCTGCAGTACATCCCAGTACTGATGAATAACTATTCTTCTTTATTCACRTTTAAAAATACCCTTAATATTCTATATATGAAAATTGCTGCCTATATCATCATTGGAATCAGATGCAAGGCAAAAATCCGCAGGTCCTCTGATGAATCCTGTAGGGAGCATGAGACCAGCAGTAAAGATCTATAAATCTASTCAAGGTTTCAGCTCTCATTTAGGAGTAGCCATATATAACTTGCTCCTGTTCTACTCTTTTGTTGAAATGAAAAGTCCTTATGTATTGTATTTTAATGAAGTAGCAAGCCAGAAATATTTGCAATACAATATTATGTGTATATTTTGTGCTTGCTAGGCTACGAGATTTTGACAATACTCAAAAGGTAGTTCTCATTTTATCAAATTCTGTATAAGAAATTGGAAAGGCTGAAGGAATATGCACTGAATTTTGGTATATGTAATCTTTGTTCACAAGAATTTTTTTGTCAGTGGAGAAAAGTGATGTAAACTGTGATATCAGAAATCTTGACAYGTATGTCAAAAATGGGTTTCTCTTCATGTGTGAAGGTATTCCACAGTAGAAGAAAAATACAGTTGAAAAAAAATTAAGATGGGGCTCTTGGTGTTGAGTCTGACAACTGGATACAGGTCTGACACTCTGGAAAATGAGTAGTTGCAGCTACCTACCTTCTGAGGAGACTGTAAGCTGTGTGCTTGGGATGCCAACTCATAATTGTAAATCATGACATTTCCACCTAAAATATCATTAAAGATTGAGCATTTAGTATTTATTTCTGACTTTCACATATAGCAACTGCAATTGTTCATCTGTATTTTAACTGTTTCTAGTGTTCCCATTGCATAGGATAAAAGACTTAGGAAACCTTAATTTTCTGTAGTTCTACATTAGGAATTCCTATTGATAACATTCACTATCTATTGCCAGTCATAAATTTTAGCTCACATTTGAATTCAGAGATTTCCTTTAAAATCTTTACTTGTGAACTTTTTTTTTGCCAAATGTAGGGCTGCTTAGTTCCAGAATCCTTATAGRAAATAATTTCTTTTGCGGGTTGGATAAGTTGTGATTTCCATTAGAGTCAAGTTATCAAAAATTCTTCTAGAGAAAAGATTTTTATTTGTGCTAGGAAAAAACAAGACCTATAGGGTGGAATATTATTTATTAGGAGCATACTCTACCAGATTTGGTTTCCATTTGATATTCACTCTCAGTGCCTACAGAGTGAGTAGCATTATTTGCTCTGATTTTGAATTGGAAGGCATGGGATCTCAGTAATAATGAGAGCTCCTGGCCTTGCAATGAGGATGGTTTGCCTTCCTCTTTCACTGAATATAGAAGTAGGACCTGTGATTTTGTGCTCAAGAAAGAGCTTCTTCAGCCCAATGTGCTCTGTGGAGTCTAAAATTCACCTCAGACCTATGAAGTTTGTCTTCAGTGACTGACTGGTGCCGGACAGACTGTTCTTCATCCCCAGTTGCCGGGTTATGTAATGACCTATATGTTAACCCAATTTGAGTTCTGAGTAATCCAGAGTAAGGCTATAATTTGTTGATGGTGTTTGAAAGTGACTGCATTTGTATGCACCTTTGATTTACTTATTCTTGTCTAAAGGATACATGCCCATATTCTTCAAAATATGTGGGGTTTACCCTTCAGACCTCACACTTTATATTGCCTGATTTTCCTGATTGATAAGTGCTTTGACTGAAAGTGGATTTTTGGTAGAAGGTGCCTTGGAGCCACTATAAACATTTCTTCACAGCATTTCAACAGTTTGACAGTTTTCATTTGAGGAATTTTTTTGTGTGTGTGTCTGAATCTTCTAAAGCACATTGCGTTTGTGTGTTGTTTATTGTGAATAAAGAGAGGCTACTTCTTGTTATGATGGAGGGGCCATGGCTGAGGATACACTCTGAATTCCATGGAGCAGAGTAGACCTACAAAAGCCACATATTGAAAGAAAGACGTGAAATATATTTCCTGAACTCTCACAGCTTTTAGAAAGAATGCTTCCACACTGCCAAATCCACAAAACTGGTCTCTTACGAATCTTGGGGTTGATCTCCAGAATGTGCTCTTTATACAGACCTTCCTGATTCCCCCTACGCCTCTGTATCTTCACAAAAATTGTAAAAGCTTGATGGCTTGAAGGTGACAATTGCTTTATAAAAATCGTTTGAAATTGGCCATTGTGCTCAAACTTAGTAGGGGAGACTGAAGGGCACACTGACAAATGCATGTTTGTATGTATGTCATACCCACATCCTCCTTTCCTCTCTTCTTGCCTCCCTCTCATGATGCCATTACAGAAACTTGATTCTCCTGAAGAAACCAACATAAAAAAATTTCAGTGAGTTACACCAGTGAGTCTGTACTGACTTTTGGGAATCACTGTTGATTTATATCCGTCTGAGAGTTAATTAAACTCTGAGGCTTAATGAGATCATTTAGGAACAGACCTGCAAGGACATACCGTGTGGCTTTGTGCAGGTGAATAGGTCCAATGAACAGACTGGGATTATTCACCCGAGTGAGTTTTTGCAGAACCAAGTTTTTAGTCATAATTTCAAATTTTAGGTGGTCTATCAAGCTTTGAAGAGAATCTGAAATATTAAGGTATGTTTAATACATGAAAGAAGATTAGTAACTACAACTGCATTGTTATGGCTGTACTGAACTAATTTATATGACTACAAACACAGTAATTTCTGATTCAGGATTTCTATAAAGTAAGTTTTTAACAGTACACACTGTAAAAGAATGTAGTGTATCCATCCAGGCACATATTATGAAAAAAAAAATTGTAATGCTAGATAAAATAATTATGTTGAATGTCCCATGATGATATTGTCAACATTAAATATAAGGCAGCTTTACAAAAACAAAAAACCAAACAAAACCAACACTGAGTGAAGAATGAAAGGGAGAACACTTTGTTTCAGACAAAAAGTTGCTGCAACAGTAAATGTCACTATAAAAGAAACAGACAATCTGAGGAGGAGGAAGGAAAAGATGGGGCAGTCGTAAGAGACATAGAATAATAAGAGAAGATGGTACTGTATGGAACATGGAAGCGCAGAGCTGTGCGTGTTTCTGTGCGGGCCGCTGGCAGCGGGGCTCAGGGCGCTGCTGCTCTCCAGGGTCCTGAACACTGAGAGCCGCCAGGTTGGTCAGGAAGAACAGAGAGAGGAGTCGTTTAAACAGGAAATTTGAAGGGAATGGGACCAAAATACGTGAAGAAATTTAAATTTTATATTAAATTGTTTATGGAAGTAATAACGTGCAGCAACTGTATTTGTTAATTTATTTATCTACGTATTTATTTATTTACTTATTGCAGTAGGGGTTGTGTTTTGTAATCCTGTGCTATTTCACTATGGTTCTTACAGGGAATGTGTATGTGTATGTTTTTGCATGCTCATGCACAATATTTAGAAAAGAGTTTGATGTGTTCTGCTGACACAAGCTTCCCATTGTTGCATTCCTTGTGCATTAGATCTAATCAGAGATATGCTTCCATTCTGCTTTTCATACCGAGTTAATTCCCTCTTCCAGTGGGCAAGCACACCACAGAGTGTTTCATTTACTTGTCATGGTGAGATCAGGAAATCTATTGTTAATTATTATGGTTTCAATTCCCAACTCAGCTGCCTATGTCAGATGTGCCATTGTGTGAGTGTTTGACTATTAATGACTAGATGGAATTTTACTATGTACACTATGAATATGAGGCACTTTTTTTAACAGACTCTTCTAGAAAGAAAAAAATCAAAATGGTACCAGAAAAATCTCTTACACAACTGTCCAATAATTGATTTAAATACAAAATTATCAGTATTATGTGTGCATATAAGAATTAAGTGATACAATTTTTTTGACTTTTAAAATGTACATWACATGCAAAGAGACTTCTTTTAAAACACTATATGAATACAGRGATGGATATTATTAATAATAGTAATAGGACATTTTTATTAATCAGAAAATATTATTACACCTGGTTAAAATGCTGGAAGTACAAGAAAGATTAAATAAAGTAATTAAAATARCATCTATCATACCTCATAATTACATATAGATACAATTCTTTTATATGTATTCTGAGTAATTTAAGTATTGTCTTTTGTTAGTAGGAACTACTGGGTAAAACAAACCAAAAATCTAGAATTTCAGTTTAAACTCCTAGCCTATAGAGGTCTCAATGAGTTCCCCACATTAGGAGTTTTAGAGTGGAAGAGCAATAGTATGAAAAATTCTTACCTCCTGTTCCTGTATGACATGGAGGAAAGAGGGGAAAGGAAGAATGTGTAATAATTTCCAAATGTTGGRTTTTCCCAGAACGATCATGTTTGAAATTTAAAATCAGCCACTTCCCAGTAAAGTATTTGCTGGCTTCAGTGGATTATTATAGTCTTTGGTCAGTAACCATTAGGAGTTACAATAGTGAATGTGTCCCCATTCTGCAATCACCAAGCTGTGGATTTGGACTATTTGTGCAAAAAGGATACAACTTGCATTTTCTTTTTCAAAGGTATTATAGCATCCCCATAAAARCATGACTTATTTTAAACAAGGTATCTTAATAAAGTATAAACGAGCAGAATACCAAAATGTATTTTGCATTCTTTTGTGAGTTCCTTTATTATGACTTTAAATAAATAAATAGATAGATAACTAGCTTTTTTATCATCACAATTAATAGGAATATAATAAATTAATATACTTAATGCTTAACAAATTGATTTCCTTATTTTAGCATCATCATTATCTTAATCTAAAACTTGCAATTGAAATTTTGAGAACTGTTTTAAAAGTGGGTTGTATCATATATAGGGAGTAGTGAGCACTAAGCAAACATGCGGTTCAGCAAATAATCTCTGGCAAGTAATAACTTGGAAGCGCAGTGCAATAATATTAGTGTGAGCAGGCTCGTTCAAGAGTCTTGTTATTTTGTAATATTACTTCCATCTCTCCTGCAAATTTARATTTTCTTATTCTTTGTTTCATTCCTGCTAGTAGTAGGATCAACATTGCACACAGGATTAAAGAATGTTTGCTAAAATGTAATTTAGCTCTTCTTAAATCATGGTGAAATAACATTTGAGTAAAAACATAGTGATGTTATATTAATGTTGATACAACCACAGTGATTTTTCAAATTTACACCTCRGTTGTCATTTAAAGGTCAGGAAATTATTTTTGTCCATGAAGTTTTACAAATCAAAACTTACTATGCTTGACTATTTAACAGAGGTAAAAAAATAATTGCAAAAATATGGGGKTTTTATTTAAAATTGTACTTAATCTAAATAGCATTTACATAAAAGGAGAATTGGCGAGATCTTTGGCCAGTTTTCACAGATTTAGGTAATTTTCTTTGCAACGTACTAAGTGCTTATAGCAAAAATATTTGGTGTCTTTATGGTTTCAGGTCTTAAATTGGATGAAAGAAGACTAGGGAGCAGTCAGAAATAGAGGTTAAGGATTTCTTTTTATTTAATTCTTTCACATAACTTAAACARTTGAAATCTAGGACGTTTCTTTCTAAACTATTCTATCTGTTTTCTGAAAAGAACAAACAAAATGATATTTTTTTCTATTGGACAAAGGATAGTTTTGCATAATTCAAAAAATGGTATCTTCCCAGTCCCAGAGAGGGAAACTATCAACAAATRGGCAAAGTCATAGGTGCAGAAAGACATTCCAACTCTAGTTTCAAATAAAGTAGGTCACATGCTGTAAACTCAGAACAGGTAGTATTTTAATTTTTGCAGTCAGTGCCACAAGAGTTGTGTGATTATGCTGCTGTTTAATAAAGAATGTGGCRTCTTTGTACAATACTTATTCTCTGGGAAGAAGAGGAAGAGGTCCTGTAATAAGARAAGTGTGCTGAGTGAGTCAGTCAAGTGCCACTGGAAGAAGAGGTCCACACTGTGAATAAACCAGTAATTGACATCTTGTGGTTACCCCTATTGTAATTCAATTAAACTGTATTGAATTCCAACAGGGGAAAGCAGTAGGGGCACAGATCCTCACTGCCATGCTACCATAGACCATCCTACTGACAGGCGCTGGAAACCAATTAAAAAACTTACTTATCCAAAATAACACACTTAATGAACACACTGTCTGAAGAGGACTATAATTATCTTCTCCTTCTCATCATGAGCCTGAACAGGCAATATTGCAATCTCAGGGAGAAACAGTCRAACTATCCCAAGAAAGTTAAATTAATATCCTCAAAAAAATATCCAGACATTTTTATGGGATTTTTTYCCCATCACTACCCACTTGCTTCTGCCAAGGTTATTAAAACTATTGTGTTTAGCAGTTAGATGAAGACATTCAGTCTTCTCTGAAACACAAGTCTCAGAAYTGGTTGGCAAAGTAGTTTTTTAAAAGTTGCTGAAAGCTGTACATTCCATTCCCAAAACCCTCCACAAATTGAGTTGTATGGAATTTAGTTGAACCCTCAACAAATTTTGTACAGGGGAATAMGTGTCCTCTCTACTCAGCCCTAGTGAGGCTGCATCTGGATGCTGTGTCTGGGCTCCTCAGTATACGAGAGACATGGAGCTCCTGGAGCGGGTCCAGTGGAGGGCTGTGAAGGTAATTAGGAGATTGGAGCACCTCTTATGAGGAAAGGAAAGGCTGAGACAGCTGGACCTGTTCAGTCTTGAGAAGAGATGACTGAGAAGGGACCCTAACAATGTCAGTAAGTACCTGAAGGGAGGGTGTCAAAAGGATGGACCAGGCTCTTCTCGGTGCTGCTGAGCAACTGGACAAGAGTGACGGGCAGAATCTGGTGCACAGGAAGTTCCATCGGAACACGAGGAAGAGCTTCTCCACTGTGTAGGTGACCAATCACTGGAATAGAGTGCCCAGAGCAGCTGTGGAGTCTCCCTCACTGGAAATAGTCAAGAAACATCTGAATGMAATCCTGTGCAATGTGCAGCGTACCCACAAGGGAGAAAAGGGGTGGACATTCCAGCAGATTTGATGGTGAATTTCCTCCTCACTGTCAAAGGAATTTTGTTTCTTCTGCTTTTATCATTCACTTGTTTTTTGAAAAAGGGAAAGTTTCCATTATTTTTCTTGTGGCTTCCCATAATTTGACAAGAAAAGGCCATGATTTCCAAAGGATATTTGTATTAACGTAGCTAATCATCTGTTGGTTCTTTCTGTCTGTTTTAAAGTCAAAGATAACGACTAATCCATTCCACAGAAAGGCCTTCATTAGAGACTTTCTCTAGCACGAGTCACAGACCACACGTCAAATGGCTTATTTATAATGTAACTGGATTCAGACCACATCTCTAGCTCAGCCTTCCTTCTTTCACTTTCTTCTTTGCAAACTTTATCCTGTGATCACAAAGGACTGCAGATACAGCCAAAACCCAAACCAAATGTAACTCAAAATTGTTAAATTTACTGATTATAATTTAGAGTATTTCTGAGGGTGCAAGATACTTAAAATACTGTAAATACTATTTTTGTTGTGGATTGCTCCATTGTATAAATTAGGTGTGTAACTTGTATGCACTTGGATATTTTCACTCATCAGTAATATTGATGTAAATGATCTGAAGTCAATGGTGGTTTTCTTCCTTTAGCACTAATTTTGAAACCTAGACTTGCAAATTCTACATCTGAAGAGTAATGGAAAAAGAAGCCATTCGTGCCTGTTTGCTGCATAAATTCAAAAAGMCTTCAGAAATACATGAATATCCATTTTCTTTCTGATTGAACATGGTTTCACTTTTAAGGATATACCTTTTTGACTTGCATATAAATGAACTGTAAGAAAGATGCAAGCTAGTTGTATGGCTTCTTTAAGGAATAAATCCAGCCTTAAGGCTGATATTATTATAAATAAAATAAGGACTTTTATTGTTATTTTATGTTGATATATGCACTTTTTTACTGTTTTGAAATTAACATTGCAAATATTGAGACTATTTCTATCACAAAGTAGACCATTAATTTATTTTTGTCATGCCTCAATAATTTGATTATGTCTGTGTTGTTGTTTAAATTAAAGCTCTAATTTTTAAAAGAGTATGATTTAAAACCAGTAATTCTGCTGGGAAACTTTTAAATTCCTCTCAAAAGATTACAGGTGATAATGACGAAAAAACCCTGTATTTATTTCTTGAGTAAAGTATCAGTTTGTACTGAATTTTATTTTGATAAGTATTACTGCACACAGTTTCCAAAACATAATTGTTATCTGCATGGTTGAGACAAGTTTTCATCCATATTTATTATATGGTTTTAATTAATTATGTATACATGTCTATACACATTATTTACATATCTATGTGCATGTATACATATAGCCTTTAGATGGAAGATATTCCTCCAGTTTCTTTCAGTGGATTAGACCGGTACTTTTTACTACATCAACATGTGAAGTCTGAATGTCTTGTTCCTGTCAATGTGTGTGGCAGCCCAGACATTATAAAAGGCTTTTTTTGGAAGTCTAAAATCGTTGCTCTATTTCTTAGAAACGAAATTACTTTCTTTTAAGAGTTGCAAACAATACTTTGCAATAGATGGGTGACCATAGTGTTTCATTGTTGAAAAGCTCTAATGTACTCAGCTTTGCTAAACTGAACATTTTGATGACTGTAATAAGTGTACATAAGATGTGATCCTCTTGCTCATCAAGAAACTCATCACATTCAATGGGAGTCCTGTGCAGAATGACACAACTGTATCCTAGTAGTTGACTTTAGTTTGGAAATTTTGTCGAGCACTGCCATGATTTACACGGTATTGTAACTACTCTTAAGTACAAGGYGGGGTAGTTAGCTCTATTTGCCTTTTCAGCAATGATATGTTCGGCCTATTTCTTTACTAAAACCAAGTTTTATGTTGACTTTATAGCAATAAAAAAATACTGACAATATCCAAATGAAAAAACACCAATATGTATGCAATTCTGTGTTCTGAGTTCTGAAGCCATGTAGCTTGTCTGGCCCCGCTAGCCTCTTCAGGTGACTTTCTCAGCTGGCTCTCTCCTATTTGACCCATTCCAGCCAATATATGTCACTATTTGGATTTCACTATTGTGGCTTCAGGAGGGTGAAAGGAAAAAACTGTTAATAGAGTAGCTACATGTGGATATACAGAGTGCCCCAAAAAACTGCAGAATTCCACTTTTAGCCAGAAACTTAGACAATTGAGATGAAGTTGTTTTGTTTCTGCCTTCTGTTAGTTCCTATGGCCTTCATTGTTGGGATCATCGTAAACATGTTCTAGTGTTACGTGTGCAGGAGTCATTAGATATCTTTCTACAGGGATATGCTTACCTGGGCATGACAAGAGTCTCACTTCTGACATTCTTTTTGAATATATAATTAAATGAAATGTAGCAAAGCAAAAGTCCAGTGATTTTTTTTTCATCTGGAAAACCTGTTTGAAATTATATATATATATAATATTATAGTTATGGGAATTTTACCAGCCCCTTGGAGTTGGTATTGGCTTCTACCAAAAGCTTATGGACTATGGCAGAAACTTGGTCTATGATAGGAAAGATGTGAAGCACTCCTACTAAAGCATTACTAAAAAGAGTGCGTCAGGGTTAAAACCCATAAGTCTCTGAAAGTCAGAGCAAGATAGAGTTCTTAGTATCAATCTAGTAGACTTTGCCTAATAATATGATGCAGATGATCCATGATCTCTCATATAAATCTTTTCCCTCAGTATCCTAAAAGAAATCCAGGTTGCTCCTTTGTGTGCCTATCAAAAGAATTACCTTACATCATAAGAGTGATAGTATGAAATGTAAAGGGTGGAAATCTGTATTCTGTGTGTAGTGCCAGAGGAACTGAAGTGTCTGTGGACAGATCTGCAGTTAATATGAGACGGATTAATGGTTATTTGTTGTATTGTTGGAAACATTGGGAAGCATTAGAAGTGCCTGTGCTGGATGAGGGATGGATCAGTAGGCTTTCTGGTTTTAACATGAGTCTTTACGAATATGGTCACAGGAAAATGGGTTTAGATTTCTTCTGGAAGAGATGATACATCACATCTACTCATTTAAAGTTTCTCAGAAAGACTGATTAAATGTGGATGCCTGCTTTACCCTTTGTGCATAGTTTTGCAGATGTTTCCTGTTTGCTACCATTTTATAATGAATGCAAAGGAGATATGTTGGGTGAAATTCTGGTCTCACTAAACGTGATAGAAATTTTTTAATGGTAACTGGGGTTAAAAATGCAGTATTTTCTCAAGACTCAGTCTGTTTCCTCTAAGATTTGTTTGTAGCGTATTGTTTGCAAGTAATTCTGACTTCTGCAACAAGATTTGGGTATTTCTTATTACTTGGCAATAACTAGGATTCTCACAGAATCTGAATTTTTTTCTTTTAGAGCATAAATTTCAAAGCCCTGCACCGTATGGTAGATTTAATCAGGGTAATCCCAGGGAACAGGGCCATTGGATAGGCTACAATTCAGAGAGTCAGTTTTACATATAATGGCCCTTACATCAAAGATACTTTGAATTGCAATATAATATAATAATATGAATAAAGAACTAATAATTGTTTTCAGTTGASTACGGTCCATTTGCTGATGAGATATTAAATATGGCTTCAGCATAAATATTTAAAGATTGTATTGTAAAAAATGTACAGTTGGGAAGAATCTGCAAAGGGATACAGGACCAGCAGAGCATCTAAAAAAAATTATGTTTATTTAGGAATAAGCCCCTAATTTTAAATATTTAGGAGTGCCATGGTATCCAAACTGTGTATGATTATTACCACTGAAAAGTTTAATTGCATATCTTTGCACTGTGCCTGCTTGTGTGGATTGCCAGCGGAGAGCTGGAAAGCAGAAGGATGCCTGACGATCTCCTCCGAGCCCTATTTCCCTCCCTGCTTTGTAATGTAAATGGCTAGTTTGAATCCCACCACGGATCCGTGCGCTCAATCCCCGAGCATCCTCTCCGTTTTTAACCGGAAGATCACCTGACCGCCCCCTCCAGCTGCCCCTGCACGGAGGAATCTCGGCGGCGGGGTCGGGCTGGGGTAGGTGGTGGCTGCGGGGGCCGGCGGCGGAGCCGAGCGCTCCGGCGCTGCCGGGGGCGGAGGGAGCGGGAGCGGGAGCGCCGGGAGCGCCGCTGCCTCAGCCCCGAAGAGAGGGAAAACAAAAGAGCTCAGCTGCAGTTTTGTGATGCTGTGTCTGGCTTAAGCAGAAGATTCTAGACATTCGTGCCGAAAAATCAAAGCACAGCTGAGACTACATCTACCGGGAAGATAATTTCTGTCCCCAGAATGGGCTGGATCCAGTACAGGTGGTTTGCAGATCACGCGAAGACAGACGGGCTGAGAGCCATGGAAAGGTGGGATAAGGCGCTGCCTTCTCTTTCTTGCCTTTTTTTCCCCTTCTCTCTCTCTCTGGATTTCTAAAGCAATATAGCTGGGACCTGAGTTGGGGTCACTTAAAGAGAATAGATGGGGTTTAATCCCACAAGACAAAACCAAAATGGGAGGCACTACTGTGTTCAGACAGATGTTGAACCCAAACTTGGGCTGAGTTGGACTTGCTTTGAGCGATCCTTGTGTAGCTTTTGATGTTGTCTTTGTTTAGAATAGTTCCTGCACGAAACACAAGGCTTTAGGACGAGCTGCATGCTTCTGTAACAAATTCTCGGATGACTGTTCCGATGCTAGTAGATTTTTGCCAGAGAAGCTGCAAATGAAGGCTTTGGAGGTGAGTTTATGGAAACAGGAAGAGCTGTTGACTTTGAATTCCTTGTGATGCGGGCACGGTTAGAAGTTGAGCTGTGGTTGTTGTTGTACATTGTCTGAATTGTAACAATGGGCAGTTCGAGTAGAGCAAGTTTGAATGGTGTTTCTTCAGCAATTCCAAATGCATTTCACTTGTATGATCTTTGGCTTTTCACAGAAGGCAAGGAATTTCTTTCTTTTTTGAGGAAAAAGCCAACAGATTTTTTTAAAACGTTGAAGAGCAGAAGCAAATTAGCATTTTTATTTGAATGGTTGTTGTTAACACCAGCATGCCTAAACATCTAAAACATATCCCAGCAATTTCTCATTTCACTTGCTGGGCAGATGCATTTCTTTTGTTCCTGAAATTTTTTCCCTGCCTCTTTAGAACAAAAGGCATTTCCTTTTATTCTTTTTATTTTTCTTCCATGGCAGCAAGAGAGTCATATACAAATTAGCAATTTTGTACAGGTTAATGCTCTGCTTCATTCTGAAGTAAACTGCCCTAAGGTATTAGGAGGAGAGGGGGTGGGCAAACTGGGGGAGGCTTGACCGATGCCCAAGAAATACTGAATTCAGATGGATTTAGATCATATAGGGAAGCAGACCTTTATCTGTAACTGGATTTCAGCTCCATGTCATGCAAAATCTGCAGACTATAGCAGGGAGATTCTTAGCAACCAATAAATCAGATTTGTAATGGGCCTTTAAAAATGTCTGTGAGGGGTGACTGCCTGGGTCCCCTTTGGCCAAATTAAGATGCAATCTGACAGTACAGTAGCATCTGTGTGCTGACATTTTCTCGTGAACCTAGTGAAAAATGGCTCCAGATCTCTTCTTCAGTCCCCAAAAGACAGTTTCTGAATAGCCATGCATTTTCTCCCTGTATTGTTGTTTGTTATAATCACCATTCTCCTTGATAATGTCTGTCTGGCTTGTTTTGCTTTGCTTTCTTTGACTGTTTGACTGGGTGAGGGGTACAGTGGGCAGAGGTTGTTTTACCTGAAATCAGAACCTCATGCCAATACTACTTCTTACGAAAAAAAAAAAAAAAAAAGAAAAAAAAAAATTAAAAAGAGTGTCCATTTCAAATGTATTGTATAAATACTGCTAATAAAGCAGCTTCTGCCAGTTCTGCTGGAATTAGGTAAGTGGGTTGAAAAACATGTGTCTTAGATAATGTGCCGCCCACGATACAGGTGAAAAAGAAATGCCAGCCAGTGGTGAGTGCAACTGACAGGTAAAACCAAAAATCCTAAAAAAAGGCACAAGAATTAAGTCCTTAAAGGCCAGAAGTATGCATATGGGTACAAGTGTTTGTTTATCCAAGGGAGAAGTTCACATTCAGATACTACAAGAGCGAGGGGGGGAGGAGGAGGAGGAGGGGAGGCACTCCTTTAATTGTACTACAAGTGTGCTGGGTGGAAAGAGCCTCACATGGAATGGCCATTCAGTCAGGCTCCGCAGCTCTGCTCCAGCGTTCCTGAGCAGCAGCTGCAGCCCAGAGGTGGGAGAAGCCTCTGTCTGTCCATGTGTGGGGTGAATGCAGGGGAGCAAGGAAGGAGACCATGTTTCTCCAGAGTGATCTGTGCCAGGGGATTCATGGAGTGACAGGGAAGTTCGTTCTGGTGGAAACCTCTTCTTTAAACATTCCCTGAGATAAGCTGGCTCCATAGCACAAAAGTAGGGCAAGTAGGAGGCACAAGGGTAGCTGTGAGAAGTTGTCAGTAGTATGGATCCTCTCCAGAAARTGTGGCCAGTGTTTTTTATGACTGCTTAATAGTGCCTACAGAGACTTTTGAAAAATCACTGTATTTACTGGACTCCCCTACTTTCTCTCCAATCTAAGGTAATAGTTTTCCTGCATTACAAATACAATTTTATTAAAAGAATAACTTTAGAAGCTTCCCTCATAGAAAACAAATAGTATAAAATTTTGCCATTTACCAATTGCAAGAGGCATTAAATTTTAGTTGCTGCTTAGAAAGCATGTTGTGTACAGTACTTATAAAACCCCCGAATGTTACTTGCCAACTTGTTACAGTCTTTTGAGAT
Organism: Amblyornis subalaris; assembly: GCA_018881555.1. NCBI lineage: Eukaryota > Metazoa > Chordata > Aves > Passeriformes > Ptilonorhynchidae > Amblyornis > Amblyornis subalaris. Next base: position 991,362 of record JACAXG010000055.1, read on the forward strand.
TAATTTTGATAGACCTAAATTCTTGCAGTTATGGTATAAAATTCCACCACGTCTGGAAAGGAGCGATAAAGGAACTCTTAACACTACTTGCAGATCCCATTGCTCCTTTTGTACAGGTAGATAATTTGACAGTAGTAAACACTTTGCTTCATGGAAAGTGACACAATTGCACAGTGGGATTGTGAGAAAGAAAACAAACATCTTGCAAACCATCAGACAAGCAGAAATGTCAATGACAGATGTTCGAATAAATAGAGTTAAAATGCTTTGAGTGACAGAAAGATTCCAGATGCCTCATTCACACTGACCATTGTTATAAAACATAGGAATGCAGCTGCAGTTTTAGAAGGTAAACCAAACCAGGCTGATTATCAGGTGTGTATGTACATAATCAGAAAAAAATGGGTGTCTATTACTGAATGGGAACAAATTAGATTTCAGAACCTGACACATTAAGAAAAACTGAATTGAAGATCACTACAGGCAGAAAAGTTTCCGGAAGAAGTTAAATGAGCAAATTTAACCCAAATGAAACATACACATCCAACTAGGAGCATTGTCTATTGATTATGTGATTATTAACTACAACATCATTTGAAGTGGGCTTTAACAGTGAAAATCTGATTTAAGAAATGAAGCATGGCTTTTGACTTGTATTCTCATTACAAAATGAAAACTGCCCAGGGACTTTGCTTGGAAATGCACATTTTCTCATGGTGCAGCACTGACACACTGGACCTCTGTAAAGGGGCAGGGGGAAACAAAGATAGAAATAAAATGGTGGCACTAGGAAAATTTCTCACCATCACTTTCTGCAAGCTATGTAAATACATCSTGTGGATAAAGTCAGGCTTCTCTTCTGGTTGTGATGAAAATAAATAATAACAGGAATTAGATAGATTAGTATATACTAACAGGAAAAAAAAGACTCAGRCCCAGAGTATTGAAGTCTGAGAAAATTATATTTACATTGAAGCAGTCCAAGTAGCGATTGCCAGTGTTCCAGCTGACAGACTCATCAAACAGCCCACCTATTTCCCATTTCAGCAGCAAATGCCTGTACAGAAACCATCATGCTCTCACTGCAAAATAAGCTTAAGAACACTAAAGGCCATATAGTATTCCTGGTTGCCCTAATGCAACGAGTTTAAATCAAGTTTGTTGTAAATTATGTCACAGTAACAGAGCTGATTGTAGCCCATAGGGCTGAGAAAAGAGTGTGGTCAGCATAATTTCCTTTTCTTTTTCATAAGAACATCTCAGCTATTCCTCTGTCATTGCTTCCACATGTATGTAGCATATCCCAGACCCATGTGTCTCTGTTTCTAGCACCAGATAAAAATTTCAGACAGATCTCTCTGATCACTATTGCAACTGTTTTCTGACTGTATTAGGCTGTGGGATAAAGACGAAGATGGTTCTTTTGGTGACCTTTGSTGTTTGTGGACAGAGCATACCCATGTATTAGTGACTAAGCATAGAAGGTTAGGCTGACTTTTTCAACTAAATAAAGAAAACCACTCTCACCTGGAAACACACAAGATACTTCTAACCTGACAATACAATCTTTTCCCTCTCGCCCTTCTAATTTCTTTGTATTTTTCCTCCCATACCTTTTTCCTGGCTCTCCACAAACTTCTTTATTTATGTAAACCTTCTTTGATTTAACCTTACCAACCATCTATGACTTTTCACTTCTGACCCAACTCCATATTCTGGGACAGTGAGAAGCGATTTCTGCCACCAGGCCTTTCTTTAGTCCAGGTGAAGTCAGAATTTGGTGCTGTAGGACTAGGTTATGCAGAAGTGCATATCCAGATGCCTACAGAACACAATACTCTCATCAGTCTTCCTATGACAAAAAAGAAATTATTTTTCATCCCAACATCAGCCAAATCTACCATAAAGAGTTTAGCCAATATTGCCATGGCTCAAACTGCTGAGGGAAGCAATCAAAGCTGGTGGCTTTCTTGGGATGCTTTTATAATCGGAATCTATATCCTGAATACCTGTATCATCATATGAGTGGTACTAAAGGAGAGTGGGGGTTAGGGCTTGGTTCTGCCTCTGCTGAATTTGGTGCCAAGTTTCACCCTAGAGATTAGACAAGTGAACATTTTGTAGAGAAAATCTGATCTTGGAGAGGGTCTCAGGTTAAATACATTTTACCACCTTCCCGGCAAAGAAAACAAGCAAATAGGATTGACAATGGGTGATCACTGAATCTCTAAACCTAACTGTTATCCCTTATGAAAATATGAACAACAAAAAAAAAAGTGCCTGGGAAAAATTCTTTAATCTGAAGGTATTAGGAGTTAAATCTTTACAGCCATGACAATCACCATTGAGAGAATTGCTCATAACCCAGAGGTGATGGAATACAAATGAGCATGGATGTGGGAAGCATTGCAGTAGAGAGCACATCACAATAAAAGCTCCTTCTCAGTTATCCTTTCCTTTCCAGTCAAATAAATAAATTGCAGTGATGTACAGTGTGAATTATTGCCACTAGAGTGCTTTTCTGATGACAGAGATGACGTAAGCTATAAAAGTCTGTCCTAGATAACAGAAATTAAAGATTTCTGGAAGTTTGTAAAGATTTAGGAACTGTTAGTCTGGATTGATTCAAGCAGACTAATTGGATATGGATTGTGTAACTCTGGACTCGGTCATCTGCTGAGAAACCTGCACCGATGGGAGCACAGAGCCTTGGCACTCCTGTGTTGCTCCTGCTCTCCATCTGTCTCCTCTCCCAAAGTCCTGGCTTAAATCTTCAGGATTGCTCATGACGTTGGCCAAAGTTATTGGAGTGATTGTACTCATCCCTGTGACAGCAGAAGCCATGATGAGTCCAGGAGGTGATAATATTTGTAATGAAACATTGGTAAGCAGAGCCTCGGCAGGGACAGGACCCTAAGGGCAGAGTTCCCTTTCATCAAAGGATTTTTCACCTTCACAGTCAGCAGCTTGGAAGAAATTCTGAAAGGTAACTTTGCATCACCCTATTATGCTATGCAGTCAGATACAATCCAGCATTTTGTATTTTAACATTGCACATGACCCAGGGAGGAGTGAGGAACAGTGCCTTTGTCACTAACTAAGGTTCCCTATCAAAAACATCTAAAATCAAAGCTTGATTATGACACCAGCCACTGGAATATTCCATAAATCTAGAACATCTGGGGAGATTTGCAGATAGCCAAATAAAGGAGCTTGATCAGATAATAATTGTTCACTGTCTTCTCTGACTGGGGAAACTGAAAATGTGTGTACCTCTRTCTTCAGAGCTCTGCAGCTCCTGACCAACAGAAGGAGACACTGCAGTTTTGGTGTTTGTTGTTCAGAAGATGTAATAGAAAGAGGTTCTGGGAAACACAAGCGAACAGTTTGTGGAAATCTGAGTATCTCTGCACCCCAGAAATCCTTATGGGATGAGTGGTAGCTACCCCTCAGATAGCACTAGGAGGACTTTGCTGCACAAAAGAAGTGGCTAACTCCAAACTTTCCTAGCTTTTGTACGGCTGGATTTAAAACCCGGAATAACTGAGGGGATAGTCTGTTCCTATTCTGTCACCGCAGCTGTCAAATGCTGTTGTTGAACCAACTGCAGTGACATAACCATCAAAAACACCTGCCTGTGCGCCTATTGGAAAGTCCTTCTGAAAAAGGAGGAGTATGCTGGTAGGGAGCTCTTTATTGTGTTAGGTTTTTTTCTTCTGCAGATTCAGCAGGTGCTATATATTATCCTTTACAACCTTCAGCCATTTGGAGCTAGGACACTGTAATTATGTTCCCTGTCCATGGAAGTTACTGACTATTACTGTGTGAAATATGAGCTCTGCTCAGAATTCAAAACTAAACTGAGGAAGCATGTTTGCTGCTGCTTTCATACCAAGAGGATAATGGCAGTGTCCATTTGCAGTACTGTTCATTTACATGTGTGGTAAATGCTTTCTGCCCCTTAAATGGTGGAACTTGTATAAAAATACCTTGTGGCTGATATGTAAAGAAGTCAAATTCCCAGTGTTGACAGTTCGGTCCTACAAGTAATAGTTTACATTTGTGTAATCCATCTTATTAAAAAAATCATAGTGGTTCACTCCTTCATAAGTGTGAAATTAATCTGGGAGGATGAGACAGAGAAAACACACAACCATTTTTAAACAGAAGTAACTTCCAGTCATCTTTGTGGAGATAGTCAGGATCTCAGGGCCCTTCCCAACAAGTTGTCTTAATTACACATTGCTCTTGGATTTGTATATGGGTCAGTCTGTAAGTACCTGGACCCCGTTCCCTCAATGACTCAGTAGCACAGGAGAAAACAAAGTTGTATTTTCTAGCTCCTGCTGCTCCTACTTTTGCAACCTCATCCACATGAGAATTGCCTTCTGTGAGGTTTCATCACTTTTTGACTAATAAATTTTTGACWTTTTTTTTGACTAAAAGCATGTAGCCTGTTTTTATCTTGCTCTGTTCTCTCCTGAAGTTATTCAGAGGAAGTGAGATATGGTGGGTGCCTTGCACACTATTCCATTAGGATAAATAATATATGCTGTCTATTGTGTTTAGAAGAATGCTTCAAAGAAAACTCTCTATGGCATAGTTGTGATAACAAGCAGGAAAGAAATAAAAGAGGAGCACAAGAAAATGTAGGTGCTTTGCTGTTATCTGCTAGTTCAGCATTACGGTGCTTGATACTAATCCTTTGCCATGACTCTTGGCAAAAGCCGCAGCAGTCCATGGAAGAAAATGTGTTGCTTGAAGCTGCCCTATAAACAAGGAGAAAGTTTTTTTTGCTCTGTACCTCCAGGAGATAATGTGCAGACTGTCCTTGGTGGAGGCACACTGCACTGTGACCAGCTGTTGAGTACTTTCTTGTGCTGTTCATTTCTTCTCACCACTTTTATTTTAGCAGGAAAGTCTCACATGCCCCCAGTCTCTCTCAGCTACCCACCAGCTCGGGTGTGGTAGCTCTTGAAGGTGAAGGACACATTCTTACCCTTCTACCAAGCATAATTTTTTTTGTTGTACTCTGTTTGTCAATCACTTCTGTGTATAAAGCTTAGTATATTTAAATTATCCACTGTGATAAGAATATGTGGTCAGACAGTCCGGATTCCATGTCAGCAGCAAATACAAAAATTATTGGCAAAATATCTAAAATGTTTGATACGGAACTTGTTTCCCCAGCTGGAGTAACAGCAGGGTATTTGGCCCAGCATCCTGCTTTCCACACTGGGAAAGAGTAGCAGCACCAGGCCGTGTAAGGTAATGCTTTCCTTTTATACCTCCCAGTTTCCAGTGTAACTTGCCAAGATACTATGATATTTTCCAAGTGATATGACATTCTTGTTCTAAAGCACAGATTGATATTTATGTGGCCACACAATGCAGAAGAAATGTCATTTCCAGCGTTGGTCCCATGGATACACGCTCAGTGGTGTGTATGTAACCAGACCTTTACACCTCAGTACAGGGTGACCCAGTCATGGAGGAAAATCGGTTTGTTATGGCTTCACCTGAGCTTACTGCTGCCTTGGTGATGAGCCCATATCTTCAAGCACATCAGACCTTCCTGTCATCATTAGAAATACTTTAAAACTTTAAAAGTCAAAAGCTTTGAGTTTAGGCTAAGTCAGCATGTACATCTGAAAATGTGTTTCATTTGTGATAAAGACATTTTTGTGCATATGAGTCATGCCTGGCAAAGGCAAAGTACAGTAATCCAAAAAGAAAAAAAAAATAAAAATAATCAGAATAAACTCTTTTTTGGGAAGTCACTATCAAAAAAATCTATTAAAGTGTTTGATGTAGAATGTGCTTCCTCTTCTGGGATCATAGTATTCTCCTTCAAATCACCTGTTCTCTCTTACAGGAACATTTTCCCTCTTTTTTTTGCAGGCATGCCTTTCAAATGCCATTTCATCTTATCACTTTGCATATGAATTTGGTTTGCCTATTTGTTCATCCTTGTTAGGGTTCTCCCACACTTGCCCAAAGGTGTGAGGGGAGATTGGATTGGAATGGATAGATGTTAATGAACAAATGCATTTTTGTCCTTGAGTGCAGTACAGTTGCCTGTAAGAGACAGCATCTGTTTACCCTTGGAATTACTGACCCTCTCTTTGAAAATGGCTTTCCTTGAGTCTTGGCTTCAACACCTCACACTGACAGGGAGAGCTGGCCATTGTTAACAATGGTTTGTAACCAACTATCTCTGCACCAAGAGGTCAGTGGGAGGGAAAGTGTTTAACAAGTTGGGTGAGTGGCACAGAGGACGACAGGGCATGGAGAGGAGCTGAGACCAGGAAGCTTGAAATAAAGCTCCAAGAAGGAAAAGAAATCCAGCAATTCATAGAGAAACAGGGAAGGCAACCAAAAACAAAATTAAGAGAAATGAGAAAGAAAGATTAAAATTAATGAAGGCAGAAACAGGAATCTTTATGCACATCCTCAAGCTGTCATGGTAAAGAATATAAGCAAGCCCTACAGCTTTTCCTTCACTTCTCCATGGAAATAAAACAATTATCATGAAACTATTCTATTTTATTCTTCAAAGAAGTTATTTAAAAGCAGTTCCGCATTGTGGAAAGACTTGACATCAAGAACAGTTATTGTCTCTCACAAGCCTTCTTTATGGTTACTGTGTAACTCAAGTGCCAGAAAACTGACACAGCATGCTACTTAAGAGAAATGGATGGTTTTGCCATATGGAAGATGAGGAGTAAGGAGAAGAATGTCTTTGAAAAGAAAAATAATTGTGAGCTGGATTGTGTCCAAGGAGAGTTAAACCAGTGATGAAGTTTCCTTCCCCATCTAGGAATGTTTTCAGGGCAGTGCGGTCCTTCACTTCCACTGCAGGCTCTGCTCCTTGCTCCTGATGCTCATGCCATTCCCCTCTTGCTCTAAAATATCCATGTCCCACCATCACAATTTCCACCTTCCCAGAACGACCCAGGGGCTGGTATGTGGTACTGGGCTCCCCTCCCTCAGGGCGGTTTGGGGAGGGGTTGATGTCTGGGCGTTTGCTGTGACAAAGTCTTATGCAAGTTTTCAGCATCCTGAGCCATAGGCTGTTGAGGAAAGAGAGGATGGGAGGGTGAAGATGGAGAAACACAGTCATTGTGGCCTCTACCCAGCATCCCTACTCATGAGAAAAGGCAGAGAGGAAGCAGTGTGAGAGAAATATTCCAAAATCCTGAGTGCTTCGTGGCACACTATTATATGAGAGCAAGAGAAAATTGTGGGTTTTGATAGAAAGTCACCTTCTAGTACTTTGACACTCAGGTTACTTGAAACTCAGCCTGAATGAAACCTGATTAAATAAAGTTCTAAAACATGTGCTGTATCTTAAAGTCTCTGAAGTGTCTTCACTCCTGAAACACGTTGAAGCTTTATTACAAGCCATACTCTGATCTCAGGCACTGTGGTGTAAATCTGCAATTACTCGCGCAAAATCAGTGGTATTTTCCCAGCAGTGGAAGAGAAGAGGTTCACCCCTTCCTCCCAAGCAGGGGGATGAATTCTAAATTGTTGCCACTGTAAACTTCTCCTGACATAGTGCTGGCACTTAATTTCATCTGGAAGATTAGAATTAAGCATCACATTCATTTTACAATTATACTAAATTAAGTTAAATCATTATGTTTTCAACATTCTGTTACATTGTAGAAAACTTACTTTAGCTATAACTGATTATTTTACTTTAAATTCTGTGCTGAGGAGCGTTTCCCAAAACATGGGAATGCATAATAAAAACATGGAGAGCTAATTGTCTCTGTAATGTTGCTACCAATATTTCTCAGTTTTCACGGTTAGAGATGGAGTAAATTTCAGGGTGGTGCAAGGTTCGTCAGTTTGTAATAATGACAGAAGTGCTGGGTTGATCAGAGGTGTAGATGGTGGTTAATGAGGAGTCAGTGTTGCAATTTATATTAAAGTGGCAAGAGGCAAAGAGTGAATATGCACAAGAGAGGTGAATAATTTCATTTGCTTAGACACTGTCTTCTGCGTCCCAGGTGGTAGTGTCAAACTGAGAGGATATTCCAGGAAATAATCAAAAGAGTTCATTTCTAGGACCATTAGTCCTAATCCTCTCATCATTATTTTTTTACACTAATATCATGCACTATTTTTAGTCCTCTTTACTGGTCCTTCACAAATAATTCCTTTTTCCCCTCATTAAGATGACTTTGTTGTCTCTGATACAATAGGTACTACAGGTCTGGATCATTTGTACATCTTACTTGTATCATTTGTACACATTTATAAACAGAAATTCAGTGTCCACCTTAAACGGGTCGTGAACATACACTTTTATATTTGACATGTTCTGTAGCTGTACAAATGTATTCTACTGTTCAAGGATTTCAAGATTCTTAACATAAAAGCAGATTGTACAAAGGTTATTTTTTAGAAGTGTAAACCATGCGGTATTAAAACATTTCAAAGAACTTAACCATCCGTCCATCCATAATAGAGAGACACTTAGAGATTCATATACAAAATTATAGTTTTCCAGTCATTTTTTACATAGTAAGGACCAAACGTGAAGTCTTTCTGCATAGTAGAGGCAAACAAATCAAATTGTTTGACAATTTCCTGCTATTGTGCAGCAAAATAGTGACCACCCTTTGAAATTACTAGAGTTGTAACACTGTATCACAGAGTGCATATTTTCTTTTTAATTAAAATACCTGTACCATTTTTTCAGAAGTGTAGGACTGGAAGAGACCTTTGAGCCATTGAATTCAGTCTCCCTATAATCACAGGCAACTGTATGGTATAATCTCCTGGATAAGCATATCAGTTTTTCTACACACAGTGTGTGCAGTACCAACTATGTTCTCACCTRTTATCAATGTTTTTCATTGATTTGAGTGCTGTGCTCTATTCACCAATTAACTGGGCATATCACCTTCACTGACCTAAATACAGACATTTTGCAGAATAATCTCTCATCCAGCAGCCAGATTTGCTGCTTTATGCTCTTCCACCTGTCTAGCTGCATCGTGATCATAATTCTTCTCTACTGAATTCTTTTCCTTTTTATTTGTTATTTTAAAGTCGTAGTCATAATATTAAGTAATGGGTGATTTTTAGATGTGTCAGTCAATACAGGGGAGAATAATTTCTAATTCGTGTTTTAAAAATAAATTTATTTTAAAATTTTGTTCACAATCAAGATTGGTTTAACTTTTATTGCCACAGTACACATTTAGTTTGTGCCAAACAAATCTAATTTAGTAACACAAACAAGCATTGTCCTTGGTGCTTGAATCAAGGCATGTACTACAGAAAAGAGTAGATCATTAAGCTGTTAAAAATGCTTGGTGGTGAGACTTCCATTATGCCGAATCATCTTCTGAACTCCTGGTTGTATCTGTGGTGCTGATGGATCTGTGAAACAACCCTCATGGATAAACATGATCACTGTATTTGCTGCACTCTCAGTTTTGGATGTCTGACATTTCACTAGATATAGCCCCTTTAACTGCGATTTTTGCTGTGTTCTTCATTAAGTCTTACATGATTTCAGCTTTAAAGGAGTAATATCACACCCCTTTGATCACATCACATTTTTTTATTTTGTTTTTTGTGCTTCCACATTTCAACATTATCTTAAATCAATCTTCCTGTGGCCTTGCTTGGCCCAGACTTTTAATAAAGGATTTTCTTGAAAAATTAATAAAGACCATTTCTTCTACACTGTTGTGTTGTAGGAATCTCAAAAATTCTGTAGTTGACAATTAAAATTAATATTATGTGACACTATTAGAATAGACTCTTGAGTATTGGAAAACAGCAATGAAGAAACAATTTTTGTCTATAGAGCACCCAACTAACTCTTTATATTAATCGTCATCCTTTGATCTCCTCCTGGAGCTGACAAGATACGAAGCAAATTGGTAATTTTCAGGGTTTATTCCTTCTAATAAAAAAAAAAAAAAAGGCGAAAAAGGCGAGAGATAATTGCAAAAGCATGTTTTACATCAATGTGGAACTTGCCTAGTTAAAGATCCAGACAGGCAGAAAACAAAACTTGGGTTTCTAAACAGCAGTCTAGGTGCTGTGGTAAAAAAATAGTATTTCCTGCTCTTAAAATTGCAGTTTGTGACATAAAGTATATTACATAAACAAGCTATTCCATGTAGGTGAGGTAGCTTTTGTTTCTTCGATACTGGTTCTTTAAAATAATGCTACTTTTGCCATTATGGGCTGCTGTGACTCTGGGCTGTTACATTTCTAGACCCTTCTGTCAAGGAGAATTCAAACCACTTGTCGGTTTACAGGCAGCATCACCTGCAGAGAAATTAGAGACTGAACTCAGTAGTGAAGTGGTAACTTTTAGCTATATTCACAAGTGTCTCTCAACCCTGAGATGTCACTTGAGAAAAAGCCATCTTCCAGAATGCTTTTAGATGCTGCTTTTTCAAGTGACAAGAGGAGATTGGCAGATGGGAGACCAGGCTAAAGTCAGGTACAACAGAAGCAAGAAATGGCCACATATGGACGACTGGGTGCTCTAGCCTTTGATGAAGGAGATGAGTGACTTAGAATTTATACATGAAAGTGGCTGCCAGGCTTTTATTGGCCACAGCACTGAAGACAATCAAAGTGAAAATTCATTTATTTCACATTTGGTTGGTGAAGATATTTAGCTTCCTGAAACACCTCTTTTATTTTTTTTTTCCTGTGAGAAATGTATGACCTGTGAAGGGATAACTGAGGAATAGTAGAAGTACCACAGTGACCAGTGAATTCTTAATGAGAAATACATTTTCACATAAGAATTTCAAAACAGAGTGTACCTTGATAAGCTCTGCAAAGGCTGCTATACTGGGAGATTTCCATAGCTGACATTAGAAATGGAAATTAAAAAGAAGTTTAAAAACTCTTCACACATGTAACATGAAGTAGAAGGAGTGTGTGCCATGCTTCTCGTCCCGTGTAGCTTGCTGACCAACACTGATGTCCCAGGAGTGAACTGGTTATTGGTTCTTACAGAACAGATCACAGGGAAAAAATGTGATTAAATGACAAGAAACCGATAGATAACAATCCAAGGATTGTACACTTACATTGATGAGTGCTGATTCAAAACTAACAGAAATCAAAGAGGTATAAAGTCACACCAGGAAAAGTGTTAGGACCTGTGACACAGCTTGTGGTAAATGCAGGAATAAGAAAGAAAAATGTTGTGCATTTGTTTAGAAAATAACAAAGGGATTGACAGAGTAGGAAGCTGTGTAATTGCTGACAGAAGGCTATTATTATTTTTTTGCATTAACCTGATGATGGGTTAGTACAGTAACCAAATCTGAAAAGAAAATATTATTGTGAAAACAAAATCTGTAAAGGTTGTTAAGCAATTGGAGGAATTAATAGAAACTGCTCCTCCTGTTGACAGGCATTTCTAAACAGGCTGAAATCAGGAAAAACCTCCTAAAGATTAACTCAGTAATTTGGAAATTACAAGGAAGGGATGCAGTGTGCACTGTGCTATCTTCCTGTGACTGCCAAGCCCTTACTGGGGCGGTATATTTGGGTATATGACCATGTCAACTGAAACAGAGCTTAGTCTGAAATGAGGGTGGGAAGAAATAGGAGGCACTGGGATGGCTCACCTCATTGTTATTGCTGTTTTACATAGCGATCCTGATCTCAAGATTCATATAGTTAAAGAAAAAAAAGGCACACTTCGGAGTTTGAGAAAGACACTTTTATTTTAAACATAATCTACATTTTATAAAGCTTTCTGTGTTTACGTTGTGAAAGTGCTGACACAAGCTGAGAGCCACTCATAAAGCAAGTTTATTTTTCAAATACATCAAGTACAGAATGCACAAAAAAGCTTACAAAAGATGGAAGCATATCTCAGAAAGACAGGAAAAGATTTGAAATACATTTTATTAGCCTAGAAAAGATGCTGTTTTTCATATAAATCTTTTATTTGTTTTTTCTCAAAGACCTAACCGTAGCCTGTGACAGAAACTTTATAACTCTAGAGATACATCTTTTTCAGATTCATTGCGAAATGTCCAATATTCCATCTTGAACCTTTCATATAACTTTAGCTAGAGGTTTTACTTAAGGCTAAAGCCTCTCATGAAGAATTAAGGCTGTCCCCGCTTTTCCCATTTCATTTCTTCAACCATGCAGTTCAAGAAATGAAAGTACTAATCCTTCTCAGCATGGCTTTTAGTTCCAGGCAGAAGAGGAGTTCACGGAGCAGTTGGACTATCAGATTGCGTCATCCTGGAAGCCACATCCACATTGCCATGGCAATGACATGCAACAGTTTTCCGAGCTGAACCTCCACTGAATAGCAGCTCCCAATAGGTGACAAATACAAGTTGAGCACTCCAACCGATTTGGGAGTTTTTAGAACCACTTTTGGTGGAGACAGGTTGTGGAATCCGTGTGTGTGTGTGTGTGTGTGTCCTGTGCAGTTATCCCAGTGAAAATCTGAGTGAGCATGTGTTCACATAGGCTCTGTATAGCGATAAAACTCAGCAGTTTTCCATACAAATATGTTATGCTATGCTAAGTGTATCCAGTGCAAACACAGATATTAATGTTTGTGGCAAAGTTGGGTATTTGAAACAAGTCCTTTTATTGTGTCCCTGACAGATGTATCTTGGCTGAGCTTTGTTGGGCTGAACTAGCTGTGACTTGGCTTTTTAGAGGCAAAGACACCACTGGAGATTGGACTGGGATTCAGATGGGTTCTGGATTTGTTTGGTTTCTTTTTAACAGTGATCTAGTCAATAGTCATACCTAAGTCTCTAATGCCTTTGATCTTCTAACAATGAAATACAAACATTGATAACGATGCCAGTCCTTCCATGCAACATGCTTAAAATTAGAGATGAAATATGTGATTATGCATTTTTCCAAAGTGACATGTTTTTTATTATCAATAATCAGAATTATAGATTCTTATAGGTAAGATTTGATGTCTACCTTACATAAATACTGATGAGCTCATTTTTAAGGGCTTGTTGCTGAATACTCTATTGATATCTTATTTTTGTGTACATCTTTCCTCAGAATGTTGGCACTTCTGTCAGGTGCATTGCAAGTTCCATATATATCCACCCCTGGGTGTGCAAGGGTGGGGAGAAGAGAGCTGACTTATAACAAAATTGCACTCAGATTTCACACGTTAGCTTCTTCTGCATTGGAAGGTATTGGAAAACATGTGTAAGATGGAAGAAAAGGATTGCACTTTTCGAATGTGCTCATCTTACGAGACTTGCTCTCCATTGATTTTTCCTCAGGATCTCTTTGACTCATGCTAACTTGATGACAGAAATCCTCGCTCTGTAGGGAATAAAAACTTCAGCTGTGTAGCTTTAAAACTGATGAAAGGTTTGTTTAAACATTGGGGGAATAATCAAGTCACCTTAAAATCATCTCTGTACTTGAGATGAGCATAGTGTTGTCTCAGTTTGGGAAAATGAATGGTGCTGATGTGTCTAGTACTTTTTATAACTGCAGATACTGCGTGTTTAAAAAGCAATACATCAAAGTGATTTAATGCATTAATTGGATAAAAGGAAAAACAAGTAAGTCTCTAAATGAAGAAAAAGTAATAAAGCTGGCAGATCTTTTCCAAATAGAGAAGTATTTTCTTTGTATATTACAGAATTCTTCTGAAAGCGAATTTTTTCTTTGATTTAGCCTTGATTAAGTGTTTCAGGGGTAAAAAATCCAATTATGCCTAAACTCAATGTGTTGAAAATACTCAGAAGAGAACTTAAAGCTAATTGATGTATCTGAATTCATATTCAAAGTGAGGAATTACCTAACATATGTCTGTAAAGCATTGTACCAAGGTGTTCATTTCCTTGCAGCATCTTTCTTCTTTCAAGATACTGCCCTCAAAAATTTAAATCAAAACAAGCAAATCCAGTATCACAAATGCACTGATTGCTTTTCAAACTGTCTGAAGAGTTCAAACCACATGCTGAATTAGTGGATCAGAATTCTCTAGCACTCTTTCCTGGACTCCAATTAACTTGTTTTCTGACCTCGGGGAAAGTTGTTGGACATTCTTTTTGTCTGTATATCAGTAATATAAGGATAACGATGTTCATGTAAATGATGTTTAAGGTTAACATTTTAAAAAATGAATTAGTGCTTAAAGACAAAAATGTGAAGTACTACTGTTAATAACTTTCCAATCTCTTTAAGCCCAAAATCTCCCACTTGATATTACTTTTTACATTTGTTACTTGATGCTCCATTACTGTGTGATTATTGGGGTGTTGTTAATGCAGTTGCACCTTATCAAGGGCAAAGGGATAATTTTATGTTTCGGTGGTCTAAGAGTACGGACACCAACAGAAGAAACCAGTGAGATAGTAGTGAGTTTCCAATTTCTCACTCTAAGGAAGGAGCATGCATTGGGCCTCTTATATGAGAAAAGAGTTATTTTTCCTTATGAGCTGAAAGATGAACTTTTCTCAAAACTGGGAAAGATTTAGGACTACACCAGATAAGCTGGCATATTTTATTGGCAGTGCCACTCATTTGCTTTCTTCATGCTGTGCAAGCTGACATGAATAGGTTGTAAAAAGAGGTGATAATACAATGAGAGATAGTTACAAAGAAAATTGGGGGAAATGTAGCCAGTTCATTTTCCTCTAAAATGTAATTTAGTTTTTCCAAACAGCAATAAAACATAGGTATTTAGGATACTAAGTGGAGGTATGTATATGTCCCAGATGGACTTTTAACTGGAGTAACATCATAATGATATTGGTATCTGTTAAAAAAAAACAGCAAAGATCATTTATATGTCATGTTAAAATAGTTGGAAAATTATATTTCCTGCCAGTTTTTTAATTTGTACATATGGTCAAATTTCAACAGCAAGGGAGACACTGAGGTGCTTCTTTACAGAGCCAAATCATGCCTAGCAAGATTTACCATAGCTGCAGTGTGGCATGAGTCCAGAAAACCTCTTTTCAGGGCCAGTCCAGAGCCAGACTTGAGGAACAGCACTGGCTAATTACTGGGCAGATAGCTGGGTAAGTCCGCACCCCCGTGGCACAGCCTGGAGTGTGGTGCAGTGGCCCCCCTGTGACTGGGTACAGCATTGGAGCAGGATCCTGTAGGGCTCCTTATGGCTGCTCACGGGAAGGGACAAATGGTGATGTCCATTCCCAGCCAGGTCAGGCTCAGGGCTGCTCTGGGGGTGGCTGGTGCCTTCGTGTGCCTGAGCTGGTAAATGAAAGCAGTTGTGAAAGCCACTGTGGATGGTTTTGCATTCCCTCCCAGCCTCAGGGGTGACATGTATCCACCAGGCACAAGTGGCATGTTGCTCCTCAGCCCTGCCGCTGCCGCCAGTGCACTGTATATTTACAGTGGTTGTGTAAATATAGCGACTTCAAAGGCCGTGTATGAAGTATGTAGCAAAGGCTCTGGGCATCTTTCCTTTGATGTTTTGAGTTGTGGATGAAGCCTGCTATGCTAAAAGAATTTTTCTATATGAGGTCTGTTTAGCTCTCAGTTTAGCACCAAAAAACTGAAAGTATGCTATTTTTTGACTTGGTGGTGTATCAGTTTTTACACTTAAAGCCGTAAAGTGGAGAAGCTTAAGAATAATTTGAACAGTTATTTCTAGTGTGCTTAATTAGAACTGAGTTAAGTGAGGCCAAACCCAGAATCAGGAGTTTCACTTAACCACAGATCACTGGTCTATGAATCTCTTTTCTATTAATACAATTGCTTCTCTTGATTTTTGGGTCTTACTGCATCTGATATGAAAGATGTACAGTAGTGCTTACTCTGCTTATCTTCATGTGTATCAATGCATTTCAAACTGCCTCAGAGAGGATACATGTGTATAGACAATACATAGCAACTGCCTTTTTAACTCATTGCTTTGCATTCTGATGAATATATCCTCAATGTCTCAGGTAAGGGTCAAATAACAAATTAAAATTAAATATATTTTGTGGAATTAGCTATATTTGCACTGTTGTTAACTTCAGCCATTCAGCTTTTGTTGTTAAATAATGTGAGTGAACTTTTCAGCTGTTAGAGGCCCTTTTATTAGCTTTGTCAGCAACATGCATGTTCTTCTGAAAAGAAATGCATTTTTGTCCCTGGCTAACTTCAGAGAATAAAAGTGAGGTTTAGAAATTGTGAAATGTAGAATGACTGTTAATTCCCTATCTGATATAACTGGAATTTAGTCAACAGAAATGTTATTGGCTGATAGGAGTTTTTGAAGTATGGAGACCGTGATTAAAAGTAATTAAATATTGAAATGTTTAAAAGATATCTATGAAGTCTGATTCAATAGAAGCATATTTAAATATTATTCTTAGATGAGGTACATATTTTCTTAGTACCTGATGACTTTACTGATTTCAACTCTTGTACCACTATTAAAATGACATCAGACAGTTCAGTTATAGAGCAGGTTATGTCATCTTTATATGTAGCAATCTGCCTGTGTAAACTGCATCAAAATGTGTTTCAGACACATTAAAGGAACAGCATTCCATGAGTTAGAGCATCCCTCCCAGAAGGTCTTTGCCAATGCATAGTACAAGTGTGAACTCGTGAACTCTTGACGTAATTTCACTTTCCCTGTAATCTCTGGTAGTTGATGCATCGTATTAGACAGCAGGCAAATGAGTTCGTTGTGTACTTTGGAAAACAGTTCACAACTGAGAAAATATAATTCTGTGCCCCTGGAAATCAGTAGTAAAACTTCAGCTGACTTTAAAGAGTTGGGACTGACATACTCCTACGTGTGCGAAACAGGGCCAGCAGAAGCTGCAACATCAGTTAATTTGAGGAATATGCAGAAGTAGTTATACTTTGCCCACACTTAACATTTGTTGTCCAGAAGGAATTGCATTGGCTTTTCCCATCAGGAAACAGGCGTGGCTTAGCCTGCGTGAGGTACCTACATGTTAGTATTCAGCTAGGTGCATGGGGATACAGTGATGTGTACAAGTATCCAGAAACACCAAGCAGACAGGTCAGGGACACTGCTGCACTGCAGTCACAGGCTTCTCTCCTCACCAGGAAACACACACTCTCTTTTTTAGTTTCTCTACAGCTCAAGAACTGCAACAGAAACAAGAAGGAATACTGTCTGCTCCCACTGATTTCCAGTCTGCTGCTAATTGAGACATAGCACTAACTCTGTGATGCTGGTGTATGTGACAACTCACACCCATTTACTGTCTATTAGTGTTATTCTTCTAGCTTTAGAAACTAAATCTGGCATCACATTTTACAGCTTGGGAAAAGATCCTATGAGGAACAAAGCACTAAGATGCAGTCAGAAGTGTCTAGTCACTAATACCAGTCACCATCTCAGCTCTCAAAAGTGCCTGGATTAGTGTTTGACAGGAGCCTATTTGTTAAGAGAAGGAAAAGGTTTATTTTAAAAAAGAATGTCTTGGTAGGATGCCTATTAAAATAACAATTACAGCCTATAGAACTGGCAGTTCTGGAGAAACCCTGGAAATATTTTGCTTGTCTTCTACCCATCCAGTGCAAAAAACTTGTGTAGATAATGATGTCTTGAGTTTATTAAGGGGACTTTTGCCCGGCTGACAGACCAGAAATCCAAACTTTCCTAAAAACACACAAGCCAACCCTACATTTTTTTCCCATATGAAAATATTGCAGTTGTAGCAAACATTTCAAAGACTAGGCATTTGAAAATTGCAGCAAGCAGGAGATCACTTGAAATGTTGTTCATGAGCCAGAATGTCCCTTCTTTTCTAGGGATGCTGTTTCAAGTTGGGTAGTAGTTTAGAATACTTCTGTGCTGCAGAGATAAATCWGTGTTGCCACAAACAAAACATGCACAAAAATGCCTTCT
Organism: Amblyornis subalaris; assembly: GCA_018881555.1. NCBI lineage: Eukaryota > Metazoa > Chordata > Aves > Passeriformes > Ptilonorhynchidae > Amblyornis > Amblyornis subalaris. The sequence goes on from JACAXG010000055.1 coordinate 1,009,222, forward strand.
TCGAGTGTGCTGGCATGTGAAACCTGCCCTTGCTGGCTCCTTGCTGCAGTGAGATGAACTCTTGCTGCACTACACAGGGTTGCAATGGAGACAATGAGCAGGTGCTCAGCCTTCCRTTTCTTGATGCTTCCCAAACCTCCCAGGCTGACTTTGGAGTCTCTAGTTGTTTATTCCTATGTTCTGGTATGGAAATTTCCTTGAACTTTCATAAATTGTAAATAATTCTTGGCCCAACTCTGTTCTTGTAGCATTTATAYACAACTTCTATAAAACATTTCGGTCCTTCAGCCAGCTGTCTGCAAGGCAGCTGTGATCCACTGTGCTGGTCTGGTCTCGGTGATTAAGGAACTTCTTCCCTCTCTGTAAAGTCTGCTAAGTCAGATAGTCCCAYGCTCAGGGATCCACATGAGGCCCTGCCACAGTTTGCTGCTATCTAAAATTAATATTTAAGGCTGACAACATACTCAAAGACCTGTGGTGTAGGATTAGGAAGATTCAGGCTTCAGAGCCAAACCCAAAATTTCCCCAGCATTTTCTCTCCAAAGCTAGCTGGAAAAAAATCCCACAAAATTTCGGTATTAACCATCAACTTTGGAAAAGAGAAAATCCACAATTCCTAATGCAGCACTTAGAATATACTCGCTTTATTAGGAGGCTGAACTTTTGCCTGAAGCTCCTGTGCCTAACTCAGGGAAGCTGCATCTGGAATAGACAGTACCACACACCATTTCAGTGTACCTGTAAAAAGCTGCTTAGGGAGAAAGAAACCATAAAGATTTGAAAAAAAAAGTAAAAAAGTAGTAGAGAAAGGGGGAGAGGCATATTTCTTAAAGGCAGGACGGTATGAGAGCACTGAAAGGTCAACACTGTCTGTTTAGGGCCAGTCTCTTAATTTAGTGCACTGAGGGATGCTTCATGCTAGAGGGGAGGCTTTTCAAGCAGTGTCAGTTTACATTTGGCCAGAGGAAGAAGGATTACCATCTCCTTTCCAGCAATGTGGAAAGGAGGCCACCATCCCACTCGTCTTCAGGCATGTGGAAACAGTGGGGGAAATTAAACTCACAACAGCTCACACTGTTTCATGTGTGCAAGGCAGAGATGGTGATATCCAAAGCAAACACTGTTTCCAGCAATTGGCTGCAGTGGCTCCGACAGACTTCAGTGAGGCTCAAATCAGCGCTAACTGACAGCATTTTTACAGGCATTCAAACATTAAAAAGGGTCAAATGGCTGAGAAAATGGGTCTGTAGCCCTTGCAAAATCTTTCAGCAATTTTTTTTAGTGTCTTTGGGAGTTCAGTTTCTGCAGGCTGGCCAGATATGGCTGCAAAAGCACACAGGGCCATCAGCACATTTTCTTTGGATGCCTCAAATCTAGCCTACCTGTCTAGATACTCCAGACTGATTTATGAACACAGCAAGCTTTACGCAGCCCATCCTTGTTGCTTACTGGTACGGTGTGTCCAACGGGCTTCACGTCTTTTTCAGCCCATGACCCAATCACACTGCTTCATGGCTTCACGCCGAGCACTCCCACAGCTGATACAGATATCTTCAGGCTGCACAAAGGACTTCACTCTCAAGATTGTCTATTGATCATCATTTGTGAGCCCTGCAATTCCCACTATTACTCTCCTGTGAATCATTCCAAACTACTCTGAGAAATTTGCTGCTCGTTCTGCTCTCCCGATAAGTCACCACCTCCTCCTCATGAGCTGGCAGCTGATTGAAACGGATATGAGATTTTCAAAGCATTGAAATAATATTTAGCATTCTAATTATATTTTTGTAGGTGCTAGTAATAATAATGTAATATTGATTCATCAGATCTCAGGCTGGAAAACTCAGCAAGTCAGCAAGATTGGAAAATGCAAAATGATTTTTAAAGGCACCCTGTTTTCCTAACCTGTAATGAAATACTGACTTAAAAATTGTAATTGTGAAAAAATAGTGAATATTTCCACACACTGTTCCCTAAATGAAAACGTTAAATAGCAAGATATAGATTTGTATATGACAGAAGTGTACGAGAGCAATGTTCCTACAAGGGAAAAAAGAAGGAGTTAAAATAGTTCATACTTGATTAGGATAAAAGGAGAGCTGAAATAAATCCCACAGAATCACAGAATAAGCTGAGCTGGAAAGGACCCACAAGGAATATCGAGTCCAACTCCTGGTCCTGCACAGCACCATCCCCAAGGGTCACTCTATGTGGCCGAAAGCATTGTCCAAATGCTTCTTGAGCTCTGTCAAGCTGGTGCTGTGACCACKTCCCTGGGAACTCTGTTCCAGTGCCCAACCACGCTCTGGGTAAAGAACGTTTTCCTAATGTCCAATCTAAGCCTCCCCTGACACAAGTTCAGGCCGTTCCATCGGGTCCTGTCACTTGTCACCACAAAGAGACCACTGTCTGCCCCTCCTCTTCCCCTAACAAGGAAGCTGTAACTGCAATGAGGTCTCTTCTCAATCTCCTCTTCTCCAGGCTGAACAGACCAAGTGACCTCAGCGGCTCCTCATATGGCTTCCCCTCAAGGCCCTTCACCATCCTCATACTCCTCCTTTGGACACTCTCTAACAACTCAATGTCTGTTTTATATTGTGGTGCCCAAAACTGCCCCCAGCACTCTAGGTGAGGCTGCTCCAGTGCAGAGCAGAGCGGGACAATCCCCTCCCTTGCCCGGCTGGCCATGCTGGGCCTGATGCCCCCCAGGACAGAGTTGGCCCTCCTGGCTGCCAGGGCACTCTCTGTGGGATGGTGGGGTAAACTCAAGAGTGAGCATGCAGTGCTGGAGAACAGAAGATTGAGGTGTGAATTCCCGCCTTGTTGACTGTATTTATTTCTTTGGAATCTGCGCCAGTGTTTAAATTAATTTATCTTTCTGTGGCTGCTCCTGTGAAATACATTAGCTATTCATAGGCATGGAGATCTATCACGCAGGAAGGACACAGGGTGAGAGGAAATTTGCATTAGCCAGTGTGGTTGAGGGTTCATGTAAGCTCTGCAGCTAGGAATATGACTCTATTTAGTGAGCAAAACATTCCTGAGGCTGCARAACCTCAGAAATTGGTTGGTATTCTTTCCACTGTGCAAGCATCTACCCCTCTCTGCTGAAGAYACTGAGGCAGTCCTTCCACTGAACAGCAGCTGCCAGCATAAGAGGTGCTTTGGAGATCCCAAGGACAGCTTAGCTTTAGGTTTAAGACATAATCAAGGGGAAGAGGACCCATGGAACAAGATTGCCAAAAGGTTACAGACAGAAAGGCCATTTCATCCCTGTTTTAACAGCTGCCAGCTGCACGGGCATGATGAAGAGATGCTCGATGTCTGGAGGTCTGTGTGAAGCTGCACACAGGGCATGGGGAGCTCAGTGAAATGAGTGCTCCTCACCTGAGGCAGCTCTGTAATTGCCGCTGCCAGTCTGTGGCTGAACAGGTCTGGCTGCCTGCGGACTTAATATTCCCCAGGCTTGCAGAGATCTCTTCCTTAATGTTCTCTAATGGATAAATGCCAGCACAATGCCGTAGATAAATATGTGTTCCTAGTACTATTGACACTGCAGATCAGGCATTCGTACTTAAGGCTTATTTTCCTCATTTGTTACTTACTTAACTAGAGAAAGAAAAGGGAAAAGGTGCAAGAGGCAAAGTGCCTTTTTTGGAGGAATAGCAGCAGTAATAACAAATCAGTCTAGTTATTGAACTGCTCAGAGCTGTTAGAAGGTAAGAATTTCCTGTTCATTTTTGATGGCAAATGGGGAAGGCAATCTATTCCCCCTTCTAGCCTCTTGTTCTCGAGAGAGCTACTCCTTTCAGCGGAGAATTTGAGTGATGGAATTCATATAAATTTCAAAAAGATCAGATGCAGATGCTGATGGCATCACAGAGATGACATCTTCAAGCTGGGATGGTCATTGTGTCTATTTAATGGAAAATCATCCAGCCATCAGATAAGCTCTAAGCAGCCTCAATTGCCTTTTCCTAAAAGAGGAGCCACAGTACATTACATTCAAAAGCTGCTCAGTGGGTTCCTCAGGGATCTAACAAGCAGTTTGCAGAAATAGCATGAGCTAGATTTTAGACAGATTCATGGTTTGTTTGTTTTTTTCAAGTTCTAGTTACTGCAGAAAACTGCTTGACTCTTTTAATGACAGTAAGTGCATGCACACACAGTTTTCCTCCCTCACTGCCCTGTACTTTTGTTACTGCAGGCAGACAGCTAAGTGGGATATGAAAAAATCCTACAGTCATGTTCTGTGAAGTGCTCACAAAGACAGAATGCTTAAACATTTCACCTCATCACCATAATAAGAAAGCAGAGCAGACAAATATGGCTGGGAAGAGCATGATGTGTACATAAACCTCAGTCTAAAACATAACTGTTTGGTCAGATCTTGTGAGAGCAATGACTTCAGCTTACTATCTCTGGTAACAGCATTCATCTCTGCACACAGCTTCTAGCCTGTAGATGAGAATGGATTTGGATGAATAAGTGTTTCTTGCTTTTATACTAGATACACCAGAACAAGTTTGAATTGAATAATTATAGAGCAAACTCTGCAGGCCAGTAGAATAAAATGAAATATCATTGCTTCAAAACGCCTACATATTGTTGGTAAAAATTTCAGAATTTGTCTTCTCTCATTAGACAAAAGGTCAACAAAAGTTTGGAGGCCTTCAACTTTGGAGTTTCATTAGGGTTCATACTGAGCTAAGAAATTTGCTAGAGTTGTGATCTGAGTTTAAAGGGGGGAAGGGACACAGATGGCTCCTGTAGAGTTGGTTGTTCTCCAGAAGTTTTGTTTCTACACTATCTTTACAAATGTAGCTAGGATTTTATAAATAGGTATCATATGAAATGCAACATGGCCTGTGAAATTGAAGCAGCTCTTGGCCTAACCTCCGAAAGACTGATTTGGTTTAGCTAAACCCTGCCAARTCAGGAGTGGATTTGAAGGCAATTACCAAGCCATATGTTGTCCTTATCTTAACACAAACAAAAACCTTTTTTTATAACACAGCTCCTGCGTTTTCACGTGTTCCTTCACAGGACACAGCCCAGTCTCACACCAGTGGTTGTTTCCCTTTTGACTGTACCCACCTGTGCCGGCAGACCCCAGTGTGCTGGCTGCCTCCACCCCCCTCCTCTCAAACGTGTTTTGGGGCTTGGCAGGCATGGCAGCCTCCACACGCATCCAGCTCCCTGGGCACGATGCCCTGTGAGCCRTTGCCTGTAGCGCAGGAAAGGGGAAGCAGGAAGGTGTGATCATTAAAGGCAGCGACCACTGCGAGTGCCCATACAGGATGAGGTCACAGGGTGCAGTTCACATGTGAAGTATTAAAAAATTATGATGATGGTTAAGGGGGAAGGCAAACTGGCCTATAGCCTGGAATAACCCAACAGGTGAACGTGGCTTTGATTCTGCTGTGTGCTGAGCTTTAGGGACTATGTACTGTTAACATCGGCTAATAAGAGAGATGCCATGATAGTTTTGTTAATATTTTATGTGCGGGGAGTTCAGTAAACTCTGGACAAATCTTGGGAAACAGGAAGTGAGTGTGTGTTTCATGCAAAGAAATTTTATTTAAGCAGGAACTATTTTGACCTGCTCCGTGTAACCCAGGAATCTTGGATAGAGAATTACTTGTAAAAAAAAAAACATGCTGAAAATTGTGGCATATGTCATTTGTGTTGGGATTCATTACAAATTGGCTAACACTTCTTTCCGTGGATTTCTGCAGTGGTAAGGGAAAGGGAAGGGGAAAGAGGAAGGGAAAGGGGAAGGGGAAGGGGAGGGGGAAGGGGAAGGGGAAGGGGAAGGGAAAGGGAAAGGG
>JACAXG010000541.1:26341-49740 GCA_018881555.1 Amblyornis subalaris
GGTATCCTCCTATCCTTCACCCGCCTACCCTCAGATCATTGGTCTGTATGCTCTTCCTGCCCCCATCGCTATCCTAATAAGCTCCGGCAGCTGGAGTCATCTGGGCTCTCTGGTCCCTGACCCCTTGGCAAATAAACTGCGTGCCGAGACCACATCAGAGACCCGTCTTCTTCTTTACTGCTTCCCGCCGCCTCAGAGATCAGTGTAAGAGTGTTCACGGCGCCTGCTATCCCGGACCGTGAGAAGTGCCAAAGCCGTCGCTAAAAGTGCTGCCGCCCGAGACTGCTTCCAGAAGGCTGCGGCATCCTAACACTGAGAGCACCGCCGTGGCAGTTAGTGTGAGTGCCGCTGTTGCTTCTGTAACCTTTTCTTTACCCCGAGTGATGATATGACTGATCCTCTTGAAGGGACTTCAAGATCATATTTACCAGAAGACAATGTGCACCGTGACCAGAATTAGAGGGGCCCTGCCTCTAGCTGGGTAGAGGAAAGGGACAATCAGATCTATTGGACTGTGTGGATCTGGTGGCCTGGCACATCAGACCCACAACGGTATATGGCTTTGGTTGACACTGGCGTTCAGCGCACCCTGATGCTATCAAGGTATGTGGGGACGGAATCTATTTCTATTTCTGGGGTGACAGGAGGATCCCAACAGTTGACCATATCGGAAGCTGAAGTAAGCCTGACCGGGAAGGAGTGACAGAAACACCCCATCATGACTGGTCCAGAAGCCCCATGCATCCTCAGCGTAGACTATCTCAGGAGTGGGTATTTCAAAGACCCAAAAGGATATCGCTGGGCCTTTGGGATAGCTGCTCTGGAAACAGAGGAAACCAGACAACTGAATACCTTGCCTGGTCTCTCAGATGACCCTTCTGCTGTGGGACTGCTGAAGGTTGAAGAACAACGTGTACCAATCGTCACAGCAACAGTACATCATCAGCAATACCACACCGACCGAGACATTGTGATTCCCATCCATAAGATGATTCGTGATTTGGAGAGCCAAGGGATGGTGAGCAAGACTCATTCACCCTTTAACAGCCCTATATGGCCAGTGCACAAGTCCAGTGGAGAATGGACACTGACTGTGGATTACTGTGCCCTGAATGAAGTAACGCCACCACTGAGTGCTGCCGTGCTGGACATGCTGGAGCTTCAGTACGAGCTGGAGTCCAAGACAGCGAAGTGGTATGCGACCACTGACATTGCCAATGCGTTTTTCTCGATTCCATTGGCAGCAGAGTGCAGGCCTCAGTTTGCTTTCACCTGGAGGGGTGTGCAATACACCTGGAACCAACTGCCCCAGGGGTGGAAGCACAGTCCCACCATTACCCACGGTAATGATCCAGACTACACTGGAAAAGGGTGAGGGTCTAGAACACCTGCAATACACTGATGACATCATTGTATGGGGGAACACAGCCGAAGATGTTTTTAAGAAAGGAGAAAAGATTATCCGGATTCTTCTGAAGGCTGGTTTTGCTATTAAACGAAGTAAGGTTAAGGGACCTGCACAAGAAATTCAGTTTCTAGGCGTAAAGTGGCAGGATGGACGTCACCAGATTCCAACGGAGGTGATTAAGAAAATAACAGCAATGTCTCCACCTACTAACAAGAAAAACACAGGCTTTCCTAGGAGCCGTGGGCTTTTGGAGAATGCACATCCCAGAGTACAGTACAATTGTAAGCCCTCTCCATTTCGTAACACGGAAGAAAAATGATTTCCTGTGGGGCCCTGAACAACAGCAGGCTTTTGAACAGATTAAACAGGAGATTGCCCATGCAGTAGCCCTTGGGCCAGTCAGGACAGGGCAAGATGTAAAGAACGTGTTCTACACCGCAGCTGGGGAGAATGGTCCTTCCTGGAGCCACTGGCAGAAGGGACCTGGGGAGACCCGAGGATGACCCCTCGGCTTCTGGAGTCAGGGATACAAGGGATCTGAGGCCAGCTACACCCCAACTGAGGAGATTCTTGCTGCCTATGAAGGGGTTTGAGCTGCCTCGGAAGTGATTGGCACTGAAGCTCAGCTGCTTCTGGCACTCCGACTACCAGTGCTGGGCTGGATGTTCAAAGGAAAGGTTCCTTGGACACATCATGCCACCAATGCCATGTGGAGCAAGGGGATCGCTCTGATCACACAGCGAGCCCGGATAGGAAATCCTAATTGCCCTGGGATACTGGAAATCATCACAAACTGGCCTGAGGGTGAGAGTTTTGGACTGTTGTCGTGGTTTGACACTGGCCAAACACCAGGCACCCATGAAAAGCCCGCTCACTCACTCTCCTCTGCTCTGCAACTGCACAGAGGAGAGAAAATTTAACAAAGGGTTAATGAGTTGAGATAAGGACTGGGAGGAAACACTTCAAGGGCAAAATAGGCTCAACTTAATGATACCAAGTGAATTTATTACTAACAAGATCAGAGTAGGAGAATGAGAAATAAAATAAGCCCTTAAGAACACCCTTGTCTCCCCCCAACCCCTCCCTCCTTCCCACCGATGGCGCAGGGAGATGGGGTGGGGGTTTTGGTCAGTTCATTATCCAAGATGTTTCTTCCACTGCTCGTGGAGAGGAGTCGTTTCCCTGCTGCACCGTGGGGTCCCTCCCACAGGAGACAGTTCTCTGCAAACTCCTCCAGCGTGGGTCCACTCTTACGAGCAGCAGTCCTCCCAAAACTGCTGCGATGTGGGTCACTACCACAGGGTGCAGTCCTCCAAGGACTGGCTGCTCCAGCCTGGAAGCAAGGCCTCTGTCCACTGGTACTCCCTCTGGACCACAGTTTCCTGGTATCCACCTGCTCTGGTGTGGGCACCTCCCCCACAGGCTGCGGGTGGACCTCTGCATCCCCTGTGGACCTCCATGGGCTGCAGGGGGACAGCCTGCTTCACCATGGTCCTCACCACAGGCTGCAGGGACATCTTGGCTCCGGCACCTGGAGCACCTCCTCCCCCTCCTTCTTCACTGACCTTGGTGTCTCCATTGTTGTTTCTCTCACGTTCTCACTCCTACTCTTCTCAAGCTGGAAAATTACAACTATGCCCCTAACTTGGTTGTGATTTCTTCTTATAATGTTATCACAGAGGCGTTACCATCATCTGGTAACTGGGTGGAGGGACTTTCAAAAACTGGGAACAGCACTTGGCGAAGGCCACCCAGTTGGTCAACACCGGAGGCTCCATCAATCGAGCTGGACCTGCCCAGTCAGAACCCTTGCATACTGTAGATGGCAATAGTCCCTGTGGTACACTTTAGAAGTATGTTAGGAAAGACTGTTTGGATTAGTCCCACCTCAGGCAAAGGCAAACCCATTGATGGGATTCTTTTTGCTCAAGGACCTGGTTACACATGGTGGGTAACGCAGAAAGATGGGGAAATCCATTGTGTACCTCAAGGGGACTTAATTTTGTGTGAGAACTGTCTATGATGTTAATTCCAGTGTGATATGGATGGTATAGGTGGATAATGTCCTGGGTGTAACCAAGTATGTATTCTATCACCATCCCCATCAATAGGTCATTCACAGTAGCTTGATACACACCTAGTCCCTCAGGCTATGAGCTAAGGAGAGGCAGACCATCTGAGGTGGGGTAGTGTTTCTTATCTCAACTGTGATAATTCCCCCAGGAAACTGAAGCACTACCCATCCTGAGAAGATTATCTCTGCTAATGGCCCATTACCAAACTGGACAAGCACCGACGGAATACAACTCCAGAAACATCCTATGACTCATAGGATTACCTCATTTTCATTGTGGAAATCCCTGCCCAGGGGGAGGTACCTGTGGCATATGAATGCAAGAGACACAAGCTGAGAGCAAGTGAATCTATATTTTGCAAAGTTAAGGCAGTATTCATACATTTTAGTGTGAGAAACTATTCAGCAGTTTTTCAAGGGCCAGTTGCAGGCCCGTAATAAATCTGTCGGTTTGACAGGTTGTTAGTTTCTTCTCAGGGCCAGGCCAGCAAAACAGGATGCTTTTCCTGCTTTCAGGTTTTTGTGCAATCAGCGTTCTTCATTCTTGTTGCTGCAGCCTTCCTGGTAGTAGAGGACGGCTTCCTGTGCAGTCCCACAGGTACCACCTAAGAACCACCAGATAAAAGGACGCTTCTGAGGACTTCAAACCACCACTGGACACCCAGAGGACCAGACCTTTCTACGGGACCACTGCTTTCAACAGCACTGCTACCACTGCTTAATCGGACTACAGCTTTATCCCTCTGAACATAGAGCATGGGCCCGGATGGTAGATGAGAGATGGCAGACTGTAAACTTGGAATCCTGTGTTACTCGAGAGCAGCAAGGGTTCATTTGTGAAACTAATACAATTGATGCCAAGGACATATGTCTTGACGTCGAGTAAGGCATTTGTCACTTCGAAGTCCATCCAGACACTAGTCAAAAGACTGTACTTGTATATATTGGCCAAGGTTGTGTATGTTTAAGGACCGCTTGTGCCTTTGTGAAGATAGATGATAACAATGTACCCATGGCTGTTAAGAATCATTCGAATTTTTGTATTTGTAATTTTGTTAAGATTATTGGGTGTGACGTTGTATTTAGCACCAGTTGTATCCCACCAGCTGATAAAGTCCAATTATACAATGTATCACAAATTATCACCCACGCCTATTGGAATGGACCTCACATTAGTGAGGCAATTAGTGAAACATCCAGACTTAGCTAAAATTTTGGAAGAAATCCAAGAAAGTGGAAAGAAAACTTTAATTACCATTCATCATGATACTGAAAAAATAAGCAGAGTCTTACAAAGGGTAAGACAAGATACAAGTCATCACTGGTGGGATGTGCTCTTTGTGTGGTCACCTACTGCAACTGGTACTCTAAATGCATTGTGTCACCCCATTATTGTTGTTCTAATACTGGTTAGTATTAGTCTTGTTTTGTCTATTATTTTGGTAGTGTGGAACTGGAGGATGTTATGACAAGTAGCAACTTTGACCTCTTTGTCAAATGTACATGGCAAAACACTGAGAAATACTTTTCATAGAAGCTTGTTAGAAGAAGAATTTGTATATTAGAAATCAGCATGTTAGTAAAAGAATTTACTTAGATTTTAGAAGAGGGGAGACTGATATAAGGGAATTAAGGGGTTAAGGGCTCACCTGCAGAACCATATCCACCTGCAGGAGCTGTGCTGTTTGTTAGACAATATATCGTTCGCTTAGCTCAATTGTGTTTGCTAAGGCAGAAAGAGGGAGGATGCCAAACTATTGATAGAATGAAGGAACCGTGACTCAGTTTCCTGCTCTCTGGACCCCTGAACTGGTTGGAACTAGCCATAAAGTTTGGACTGAGACCAAGGGACCAGAGAGCATGCGCAAGGAGGCGAGGTGAAAAGTTCAACTCCGAGGAAGACTCGCTTACTTCATCTTGGGACCCCTGCCCACGACTGTAGCAAGATGAGATTCAAAGCGATGTGGAGACCCCAGGCAGGTGCAAAGGAGGGAACGTTTATTGCAAAAATCCAGGCTTTTTAAGCCGTTAGTCTGTTATTAGTTTACATACTTTTAAGCCACAACAAGCTAAGTTCAACCAACCACCATATACCACAATGTGAACATGCGATGGTTATATAACTCGTTTTCTTGGCTCTAATTCAGCCGAGTCTCTTTCCCACAGTCCTTTTTCTACTTAGGCTAAGTAATAGGCCCTGAGCCATGATTTTACAAGGCCTTCCTTTACAAAGCTTTACTTATAGGTGACATTTCCTCCTTCTTTGTTTGTGTTGCACAGCTAAAACTCTGCGCCGGTAAGGTCATTATCTTATTAAGGCTACTATTGATCATTTGTTGCACACAAGATAAAACACATGGGATACATATCATAATCATTAAGAACATGCCAAGGATAACTATGCCATACATTGCTAAACATTTAAACTATGCCTCGAAGCTGAGGTTGTCAAACCATAGACATCCTCCACCAGTCACCCTCATTGTGTTGCTGTAACTGCATAACAAGTTGCTTAACATCACTAATACTCTTGTGAATAGACTCTGAATGATCACTTAAGTTCACGCAGCGCATGCCGTCAAAATCTTTGCATCCATGGCCTTGAGCCAGCAGCAAGAAGGCAATGGGTCCCTATTTGTGCTGTCCAGCGTAGGGTGTACGACACTCGCAGTGCCTTCACCAATCAGGATGATGCAACAAATGGTCGCACACACCGCGAAGGAACCCATTTCACGTGATGACTTGTGGAAACACAAGCATAACCTYTTCCCCAYGTTAACAAGTCTAAAGGTCCTGCCCACTGCYCTGYTACTGGGTCTTTTACCATCACYGGAGGCCTGGGACGAGCCTTTGTATCAAAAGAATATTGCCTTTCGCATGCTGTTTGACCAGCTTCGTCCCAATTCAGGAAATTGAGAACATACAGGGCTTTTGCTAACCTATCATGTGGGCACTCCAACTCCCCCTTCTTTTGCTTTTGAAGCATGGCTTTAAATGTTCTGTGGGCACGTTCAACAATCGCCTGACCAGTGGGAGAGTGAGGGATGCCCGTGTTGTGGGAGATACCCCATTGCTGTAAGAACTGGCGAGTCCGCTCAGAAGCATAAGCAGGGCCATTGTCTGTCTTTATAGTGTCTGGGAGGCCCAAAGTAGTGAAGCATGTAAGCTAGTGTCGTGTAACATCACGAGCTTTCTCACCTGTGTGGGCAGTTGCCATCAAAAAATGTGAGAAAGTGTCAACAGTTACATGAACATACTTTAAGCGACCAAATTCTGGGACATGGGTAACATCAGTTTGCCAAATCGAATTAGCAGTCAGGCCTCGAGGATTGGCACCTTCTGCTAAAGGAGCAGGAGCAATCCCATGGCAAGAGGGGCAGGAAAGCAGAATGTCGCGAGCCTGCGAGAAAGTCAGTTGGAATTGTTTTCGTAAAGAGCGTGCATTCTGATGAAAGAAGTCATGAGACAGCTTAGCCTGAGCAAACTTGTTAAGCACAACATTCGGCATGACAGTGAGATCAGCACAAGTGTTACCTTCCATGACAGGTCCAGGTAAACCTGGATGAGAACGAACATGAAGCACATAAAAGTCATGCTTCCGGTTGTTAATCGGAAGCCACAGTGTACGCAGCTCTGTAAATAAAAGTGGGTTATCAACATATCTCAAATAATAGGATTCCAAACGAACAACCACAGTAGCAGCATATGCGGAATCAGTTACAATATTGAGTGGTTCCTGTGAAAACAAGTGAAAAGCATAGTGGATAGCAGCTAGCTCCAGGATTTGCACTGAAGCATTTTGCATTGTCAGAACCCTTTTATGCCATTGGGCAATCACCCTTACGCCATACCACTGCAGCTTTGCTGGTTCTGCTGGATGCATCCATGAAAACAGTCAGTCCGTTGACGGGGGTTATACTGCAGCGGCGTTTTGCATACAAAGGGAAGCTACCCACTTCTGTCCACAGGCGATGGGAAGGGTAGTGGATAGACAATTGTCCTGAAAAGTCTGCAAGTGCAATCTGAAAGTTAGCATCCTCTGACAACAACTATGACAAGTTCTCTTTGTTCGCAGGCACATAGATTACATGCGGGTCTTGGCCATTGAGCGTCTGCAGCCGCTCATGGCCTTTCATGATCAGCTGCGCAAACATGTCATGGACTGTCCATACAGTCTTTGTTGCCATATGAGGTAAAAACAGCCATTCCAGTACATGCAAGGGATCATTGTCATCAGCAAACCACTGAAACAAGACAGCAAAGGGTTGAAATTTGCTAGCCACTATAGCAAGAGAAACTGGTTCATCAGTGTCGCTAGTGTCCGAAGGAATACAACATAGAGTCCAGAGAGAACAAAGCGATGCCAGCTTTAATTAATTAATTATAATTATACAGAGGCTTATATCCCTTAGCTTGCTTGAAGTTTGCAGAAATGTCAAGAGTCTATTGGACCCTTGGTCAGCCACCTACCAAGTTCATTGGTCAATTCTAACAACACCTATTCCAAAATATTTATCTAAGCAAGAATGATAACAAAGCGCAGCTGCACAAAACTTAGTCAAAACTTAGTTAATTTACAAACGCTCCTAGGATTGTTTATAATAGCTTTGCTTGGGAAAAGAGAGACAGAGAGAAGTCTCACGAAAATGCTGGGAGAGTTAGAAGGCCTCTCTGCCGACAGCTTTTCAGCAGCCACACATCAGGGTCCCATCTGCAGCCCTGACGACTTTCCAGTGCCTGAACACAGCGATCTAGAGCCTTCTTAGCCTGAGGAGTCAGCTGTCGGGGAGAATTGAGATCAGGATCACCCCGGAGTAAAGCAAACAGGGTGCAAAAGCTCTGTGGACAAAGCCGGTATGGGACGTAACCAGTTCAAGGAGCCTAACAATTTCTGCAAATCGTTTAAGGTCAGGTTCTCTGTAACAGAAAGCTTTACAGGCTGAGGGCAGATAGTCTGCTGAGTAATTTTCCACCTTAGGTAATGCCACGGGGCCTGCTGCTGCACTTTCTCAGGTGCAACGACCAAGCCAGCTGCTCGAACTGCCTGAACGACAGCCATCTGTATGGAACACAAAACAGAATGATCTTTAGCTGCAAGTAAAATATCGTCCATGTAATGATAGACCGGTTGCAGAGTGAGGTCCACCACCCTCTGACATATAGTTTGGCTACTGCACATGCCTTGTGGCAGAACTGTCCAGTGATACCTTTTCATTGGCTCTGCATGGTTCAGGGTGGGCACAGAAAAAGCAAAACGAGGTGCATCGTCAGGGTGCAAGGGAATAGTAAAAAAGCAGTCTTTCAAGTCTATGACAACGAGAGGCCTATCGAGAGGCATCATCACAGGAGAGGGGACACCAGGTTGCAATGCTCCCATAGGTTCAATGACCACATTTACTGCTCACAAATCATGCAACAGTTGCCATTTACCACTTTTCTTGGGAATGCAGAATACAGGAGTGTTCCAAGGACTAGAGGATGGCTGTATGTGGCCAAGAGACAGCTGTTCATCCACAAGCTGCTGTAAATTTTGTAGCTGTTCCTGATGTAGGGGCCATTGAGAGATCCAAATAGGGTCATCAGTCCTCCATGTGAGCTTACATATATTCAAAATCTGCATTCGGAATGGCTGTTCAATGGCCCCTGTGAAAAAAGGGGTTGACAGGAGTCAGCGTTTATGGTCACGGTGGTTCCAAACTGTCCCAGGACATCACGTCCCCATAATGTACACGGCACCGGAGCAATGAATGGTGCAATGTGGGCAGTCTGCCCATCGGGGCCAAGAACAAGGCGAAGGTGAGCACTTTGCAGAGGGCTTTGAAGCCCTCCTACCCCAACCAGAGTCGAGGCAGAGTCAACCGTGGGCCAATAACTAGGCCAGTCCCTGGTTCTGATAATAGAAACATCAGCCCCAGTATCAACAAGTCCTTTGAATGCCTTACCATCAATGGTGCAGACCATGGTCGGCTGAGCTGCTGATAGCACTTGCCCAAAAGATTTGGGGCTGGCCAGTGCTTCCAAAGCCAGCAGTGCCACGCTTACCTTTCCTGCCCGGGGTTGTACTGCAAAATGGAACCAGCTGCGCGAGTCGCTGGCCTGCAGGTATATAGCAAGGTGGCACAGGTGTCCAGAGCATGATCTATATTTCACCTTCAAAGGTGGAGTCGATGAGACCAGGCAACACAGAGTCCTAGCTTAGTGGTAGAAGAACATCTGATTAGTAAAGCATGCATATTATTGCTGATAGGTCCCCATACCCCTGTGGGGACTAAATGAACTGAGGTGGTCTGCAGTCACTGGTTGGCTGGTGGCCAAGTCCAGGCCAGCACTTCCTGAGATTGCTGGGATGAGTTGGCTTGCCAAACGCCGTGCTTTGCATTTGTTTGATTCTGTGGGGCGTGAGCTCGCCCCCCGTGGGTGGTTTCCCAAGACCACAGGTCCGCGGTCCACAGCGGGGTGAGAGCGGCAATCTCTAGCCCAATGAAAGCCCTTCTTGCACAAGGGACACTTACTAGGAGGAGGGTTAGTGGAAGGTGACTGGGTTTTTGGCCGTGGTAGAGGGCAAATTTTTCTCATGTGCCCAGAGGACCCACAGGAATGACAACGATTGCCAGGTGCTTTCTGCAACTGAGCTGCATAAACCACAGCGGAGGGGTTAGTGCTGTGGGGCTGGATGGTCACGTTCTCGCAAACCTTAACCATTTCCGCTATATCACAAGAACGGAGATTACGAATAGATAAGAGAGCCTTTTTGCAGTCAGGATTTGCATTCTCAAACCCGAGATGTCGTAACAGATTTAGTTGTGTGTCCTCATCCTCCATCTGTCGGGATAGCGCCGCCTGGAGTCTGTCCATGAAAATTGTGTAAGGCTTGCTTGGACCCTGCTCAATTTTAGCATAAGAAATGTTAACTGCTTTAAGTACACCTGGAACGTGGCGCAGGGCTGAAATAGAAAGATGAGCAATGAGATTATAAATATCATCTGGATAGTTTGTCTGGGTTCTGGCATTTTCATACACACCTTCTCCAGTCAACTGAACCACAAGGATAGGGGGATCCCTGCGCTGCAAACGTCCTGCTTGGGAGAGGCAAAATGCACGATAGTCCGAAAACCACACTAAATACTGAGTTGCAGTCAGGATCACCTTCATTATGTTTTTCCAGTCAGCAGGAGTGAGGACATAAGCTGAGCTTAATGATGTCTTACCTAATTTTACTTGGTATATCTTATTGCCAAAGGAAGTTAACATTTTCCACAAATTTTTATACACATGGGACTGATTATTACCTAAATAATACTGAATTAATGATCCAGCCATTCCACCATCATGCCAAACAGTACTGCGATTTGCTGTTTGGGATGGGAAAATGTTCGAATTGGTCCCTTTTTCTTTAAAGATACCATGTGGTCCCCAATCAATCACCCTCCCATGCTGTAAAAATTGTTGTTGTGGCCCTTGTCCTATACAGGCTGTCCATTCCAAACGTTTCAAGTTGGAAATGGGTGTGAAACGACATTTGGGGAAATGTGGTGGGGTGGCATTCACAGATTTGTTGGAGGTAGAATAGCTGGCAATGTAATAGCAGTGAATTTTCTTGCAGTCTCCGAGCATACATGGATTAAATGTAATTGCCTAGAAAAGTTAGCACAAGGTAAAGCTAAAGAGATACTTGTCTGGTTCCACATTAGACATATAGGTGGTAAATCAGTAACAAACATAGTATTAATAATATATGTATTTACAATATCCTGATCTAGGGGAAGAAGCCAAGTTCCTCCTACCCATTCTGTTCCATTGTTGCTGAGGGGAGATTCTGGATCCCACCAATTTAACGGGCAAAATACTGGAGGCTGGATTACATGAGCCCAGTAGATTCTTCCTTCTGTCTCTGGATGGCAGTATAGCAGTAGAAAGATGACAGGACTCGTTGCCGCCCTTGGCTAGGTTTGATGTATTTCGCCGGGAGCCAATATGGACCTGTAGATAAAGAAACACATCCATAACCTCTCCCCCAAGCTAACAATGGAACTGGACCTTTCCACTAACTGCTATGTAAATCCTTGTATGTAACTTCTGGGTGAACTCCTTCTCTATCAGCGGTCTGACCTAGGCATCTTTGATAGGCTGTTAAGTCATCTCTCGTGGAGAGATTTAAAAAATTTAAAACATAGGTTGCTTTGTCAAGCTGCTCTTGAGGGAGCATACCTACTAAATTCCCCTTTTTTTGTTTTTGTAGCATGTTTTTCAATGTGTAATGTGCCCTTTCCACTATGGCTTGACCCGTGGGAGAGTGTGGTATACCTCTAACATGTTTGATCCCCCAAGTGTGGAAAAATTCTTGTGTTTTGTGAGATGTATATGCAGGTCCATAGTTGCAAAGGCACGCATCCAATGTCAGGTGGCATCCCTCAATTTCTCACCGTTGTGTGCTGTTGCTACTATGAATCCTGAAAAGGTATCAATGGACACATGGACATATTTAAAAGTCCCAAAGCTCGATATATGTGTTACATCTGTTTGCCAAATATCATTAGGTTTTAATCCTCGTGGATTTGTCCCTAATGTTTGTGGCAAAGAAAAAACCTGTTGATATTGTGAGCAAGTATTCACTACATCCCGAGCTTGTGGCAAAGTTAAACCGAATTGTTTGGCTAGAGATCGGGCATTTTGATGAAAGAAATCATGAGAGAGTTTTGCCTGCCCTAATTTTTGTGGTATAGTGACTGTCATGGCGAGGGCATCTGCTCTCGCATTACCTTCCACTATAGGTCCAGGCAGAGTGGTGTGTGAACTAAGGTGCAGAATGTAATATTCATGAGACCCGTGAAGTAAAAAGTTATACAAGGTGGTTAATAACACAAAAAGATTCTTGTTAGAGACCTCTTTCATGAATGAATGCTCAAATATTTCAATGATTCCTGTAACAAAGAGAATCACATACAATGTTAATAGGTTCCTGTGAAAAAAGGCGAAATATTTCTACCACAGCTGCTAGTTCGACTAGCTGGGTAGATCCAGGTTGAAAGGTTATCAAATGTTCCCACTGTCCCTTATCATTTTTCCACAGGGTGACAGCTTCGTGTGTCTTTCCTGATCCATCAATGAAAAGAGTCTTTACATCGGGGGTGGGTGTTTTTGACTGTAATCACCATGATTGAAAGGGAAGTTCTTTGAAGGATTGTAACAGTGGATGTTTAGGTATTGAGTGAATAAATTGTCCATTGTAATCCACGAGAGCAATTTGAAATGATAGTGAGTCTCTGAATAGATTTTCTAATTCTGTTGCAGTAATAGGAAGATGTATTACTGCTGGATCATATCCTGTTAGGCTTTGGCATCGGAGTCGTTCCATTGACAGTAGCCGAATAAGCATCTCAAGTCGGGTGGTTAAAGTTTTCGTGAAAGTGTGCAGCAAAAAAATCCACTCTAATAGCCAGAGATGATGTTCCTGTACATCACATTGTCCAATGAGAGCAGAAGGTTGAAAAGATTGTAGAATTAGGAACAACCGTAAAGGCAAATTCAGGTTCCGATGCGTGGCAAAGGATTTATTAATCTTTTCACTCACATGTGCCAAAGCCTCTTGGGCAGTTTTTGTTAGCTGCCTAGGTGAGGAAAGATCTGGGTTCCCTTTTAATAATTGAAATAGAGGGGATAATTCTTCTGTGGTGATTCCCAAAAAAGGGCGAATCCAATTGATAGTGCCTAATAGCTTTTGCAAATCATTCAGTGCGTGTATGTCAGTTTTTAAGGTTACTGGCTGTGGGGTGACTGTTGTCTCCAGCAACTTGAAACCCAAGTATTTCCAGGGAGACTCAGCCTGGATTTTTTCTGCAGCTACGCACAGGCCTCTGCTGGCAAGTGTTACCTTTAAAGTAGCAAGAGAGTCACGTAGTAATAGAGAATTGTCAGAAGTAATTAAAATATCGTCCATGTAATGATACATCAAAACAGATGGATACTTTTGCCGTACTGGTTGTATCGCTGAGTGAATGACGAACTGACAGATAGGGCTGTTTTTCGTACCTTGAGGTAGCACAACCCAGTGGTATCGTTCCATGGGGGTTTCATGATTGACAGATGGTAAGGAAAAGGCAAATTTAGGTGCATTGTCAGGATGTAAAGGAATTGTAAAAAAGCAGTCTTTTAAATCAATTATCACTAATTCCCAATGTTCTGGAATCATTGTGGGGTTAGGTATTCCTGGCTGTAATGCCGCCATAGGTTAAATGACAGCATTGATTGCCCTGAGATCCTGTAAAAGTCTCCACTTTCCTGATTTCTTAGGAATAACAAAAATAGGTGTGTTCCATGGACTTGTGGAAGGAACTATGTGACCCAAATATAATTGTTCTTGTACAAGGGTTCTGGCTTGATGAAGCCGCTCGTTTTTCAGGGGCCACTGGTCTATCCAGATCGGCTTGTTTGAAAGCCAAGTCAATTTCAGGTGCAGCTTTTCACCAATGGCCCCTATCAAAAAATGTGTTGAAATGATCAAACCCCATTGCATCATCAGGTCTTGCCCCCACAATGTGTCTGGGATCGGGAGTACATATGGCCACAAGGTGGCAGTCTTGCCCTCCGGTCCGATGATCTTCCGTTCTTTTGTAGATTGCCAGGGAATTTGTTGTCCTCCGACACCTGCTACAATCACAGTTGAAGGTGCCAAGGGCCAATAAGGGGGCCATTCCTTTTTGGATATGATGGAAACATCTGCGCCAGTGTCGACTAAACCTGTAAAAGACTTAGATTCTATTTGACAAGTGAGTAATGGTTGTTGTACTCCTATGATTTTTGACCAAAATATTTGTGGGGTGCCTGTGTTCCCAAATCCTCCTGCATTTTGTTGTTGCTGTAAGATCGGTGCTGAACAGGGAATTGCTGGCAGCAGTATTAATTGTGCCAATCAGCTTCCATGTGGCACTGTGCAGGGAGGATTAGGTGTCCAAGTCATGATTTCAATTTCCCCTTTATAGTCAGCATCGATGATTCCTGGTAATATAAATAGTCCTGTGCAGGTTGCAGAGGAGCGTCCCAGGAGTAAGGCATGTGTTTGAAATGGCAGTGGCCTGCACACAGAGGTGGGCAGTAGGTGAACCGAGGTATCATTCAGGGTTGTGGTAACACTGACAGCCAGCTCCAGGCCGGCATTCCCCGGGGTGCCCCTTGCAAGGCTTGTGCTTGCATTGGTGTCTGATTGAGTGTGGTCCTGTGGGATTGGGGGGAACCGGAACCTGCGCCCTCTTTCGAGTTTCCCTGCTATTGTTGTGGGAGAACATTCCCGTCTTTGTCGTATTTAGACTGACATTGATTGCTCCAATGAAACCCTTTTTTGCAGTGAGGACAGGGTTTACTGGGCTTTTTATTGCCCTTTTATCCCTTTGGACACTGTTTCCTGATATGCCCGTTTCCCGCATTCAAAGCACTTGATAGCCGCTCTGGCCACTTGCAGTTGCTGGGCTATTGCAGTAGCAATTAGTTCTGCTTTAAACTGTTCTGAGCCAATGTTAGTGCATGCCTTGATATAATCAGAAAGTTCAACATCAGCACGGTTACATATCAGGTTGTCAAGGGTTAACCTGGAGGCAAACTCCAGATCCCCACGCTTAGTTCTTCAGAGGACAGGAGACAGCAAAAGCAGGCTGCAAACTTGGAAAATGATTAAATAATTTATTTACTAACTCTACTAAGAATAGAAAGAATAAAAAATAATGAAAATATTAAGGCATAATATACAAATATAATTCTCCTCCCAATACATTCCAATCCTTCTCACTGATCACGCAAAGGACATAAACATGAGATTCTGATCTTATGATTAAGAGTTCTTATTGCCACTTTATGGGATAAAGAGAGTTCTTTCTGTAGTGTAGTGGGATACATCCCACAGAAGACAGTTCCCTAAGAAGTATCTTCAGTGTGGTTCCAAACCTTCCAGAAACACCACAGCCCACCCAGGTTTTTTGCAGTGGTGTATCCTCTCTCCCACAATGTACTCCGCAGTTTGTGGGTCACAAGAAAAGTCTGTTGGGGTCAAACATTTTAAGAGTAAGTCATTCCAGCCTAAAGGCACTCAGGTACAGGCTCCTGTTTTACTCATAATCTCCAAAGGCTGCAAAGGCTGCAAATTTCATCTGCACACAACATAAAAATGTTCTTATTTCAGGCTGCAAATTTCAAACTCCCCCACGTCTAAATTGTGATTTAATAAGATATTTAGTTCGGTATTACTTCAGATCACACAGCACAGCTCACAGAAAAAAGATGGATCTCGATGCTGGTAAAGATGGCTTTTCTGGCACTTCCTGCCACTCCTTGTCTTCTCTTCCATTTGGGCTGCTTGTCTCCATATTTAGTCTTTCATGTGACTGCTTTCCTTTGTCTCTAGCTTAGAGAAGAGGTTAATATTTGCAGAAACTGCCTACAAAAGTATTTATAACAGTTTATATGTTCCCATAAGATAATGCAGCTGTAATGAGGCTTGCTTCCCCGGGCCCAAGGCTCTTTCTCCCCCGTATGCTCTCTGCACTGGCACCCATCCAAATTTTTAGTAAGTCTCTTGGCTGCTACTTAAATCTCTGCCTTATCTTAAAAGCAAGGTCACTCTTCGATCTCACCAATACACCTCCGTAAGCAAGTGCTTTTTTTCTTCTCTCAGCCTTTTCTCAGCTTTTCTCAGCTCGGCTTCTCTCTGCGTAGCTTGGCTCGGCTTAGCTGCTTCTCTCTTTGGCCTTGGTCCAGATGGCAACAGACCAGCTCCTCTCAGGTCCGGAACGGCACAGGACCGGTGGAGTGAGGCCAGCTGCCCCGGCCGGCCCTCCAGGCTGTGAGGCCCCTGGCCCGGGTGTCGGAGAGGAAGCCTCTCCTGCTTGTCGTCAGCAGGCAGCAAGGGAGCAAGAGAGGAAGTGAGAGCAAGTCCTGCATTACTTCCTAGATGTTTTTTATAACATTCCTTTCACAGAGACGTCACATGAACACTAAGTGGCTCATAGAACTGTCCTTTACCTGTTTTTAACCAATCAAATTTGTCTCACACTGGGTCAAACTATGACACAGGTCCATGGGTTTTTTACGGTCATTGTTAGCATTTTCATAAGCAAGAGATTTTAAAATAGCATCAACCACTTCCTGCATATCAATTTGCCGTTTAACAGCTGATTGTAACTGATCAATAAAGGTAATGTATGGTTCCTGAGGCCCCTGCCTCACAGCAGCAGAACTAGACTCTAATTTTTGTATATCAGGTACCTTTCATAGCGCACGCGTTGCGATAACGGTAGATTGGTCCCATGCTTGTGGTGGGAATCTTAATTGTGCTTGAGCAGTAGCGTACCCTTCTGTGCCAGAGAGCTGTGATGCAGTGATATTAATGTGTGGTTGTTGATTACCATTATTCAATACCTGAGTTTGAGCCAAATCTACAAATTCTGTCCACCAAATAGAGTATTGCCCTCCTGTCAAAATTGTCTTAAAAAGGGATTTCCAATCCACTGGTAACATAGTATGTGCTTCTGCAATTGCATCCAATAAATTCATAGTAAAGGAGGAACGTAAATCGTTTTCTTTTACTGATTTCCTCAGTTCCTTTACCATTTCATATCATAGTTGTTCGTGATGTGGGTTTTGATTACGATATACAATAGGCATTGCCTGAAAAAATTCAATATCACCTTCCTTCAAAGCTCATCTCTGGCATTTCTGTATAAACCCTTCTGGCTCAGGTCCTATAGGTGGTAATGTTTCCTCATCATAGTCACTAGAGGAATAGGACCAGGTATAAGACAGTGGTCTAATTTGCGAAATATTTGCTGCAGTCTTTTTGCATGCAGCTTGCAGTATTTCTTCTGCGCTTGGAGCAGCTGCTGTCATAGCACATACTGGGGTGAGAGGAGGATATGTGGTTCTTGTCCAGAGTTAATTGGACCAGGATCAAACGGATCCTTTCCCTCCAGATCATTCTCCTCAGGTGATATTTCATTAACAAAAACAACAGTATCTGATGGTGATGCAGGCAGAGCATCTGCAAGGACACGATCTGTGTCCTTAAATTGTTGCAAAGCAGGATATATTACATGCCAAGTAATATTATCATCACGGTGGACATCATGATGAGTAATTTGGTGGGTTTGCAAACATTCACCGACCTTTTGCCAGTGAGTAAGGTCATAAGAACCATCTGATGGGTACCAGGGACAAAATTGTCTGACCCATATAAGTAGCTGTATGAGTCTTTGGGGTTGGATTTTAAATCCTTGTTCCCTGGTAATAGACAACAGACAGCCTTTATGCAGTTTTTGGGGTTTTGCTGCATCTTGCAAATGCTTTCCAACTGCTCGCAAAGGCTAACCTGTTCTATAGCCAGCGATGAAAGGAGCTCCTTGGTGATCAGCTGAACACACCCACGGTTGGTTTGGTTGGAGTACGCTACCGGACTGGATCATGTCAGTAGTAATGAAGTCCCTGTTTGGGCACCATTTGTGGCATATGAATGTGAGAGGCACAAGCTGAGAGCAAGTGAATCTATATTTTGCAAAGTTAAGACAGTGTTCATACATTTTAATATGAGAAACAGTGTGAGAAACTATTCAGCAGTTTTTTCAAGGGCCAGTTGCAGGCCCGTAATAAATCTGTCGGTTTGACAGGTTGTTAGTTTCTTCTCAGGGCCAGGCCAGCAAAACAGGATGCTTTTCCTGCTTTCAGGTTTTTGTGCAATCAGCGTTCTTCATTCTTGTTGCTGCAGCCTTCCTGGTAGTAGAGGACGGCTTCCTGTGCAGTCCCACAGGTACCACCTAAGAACCACCAGATAAAGGGACGCTTCTGAGGACTTCAAACCACCACTGGACACCCAGAGGACCAGACCTTTCTACGGGACCACTGCTTTCAACAGCACTGCTACCACTGCTTAATCGGACTACAACTACCACCCTGGTCAACGGGGCATCAGGTTGTACTCTGACCTTGTGGTTTTTAAGCCAGTTTTGTTTCTGTATTTCTGCATTTATTGTAACCTTTTTATTAAAATTCTAACTCTGACCTAAAATCTCTCACAAGGTATTTGTGTGGGGTTAATTTCCCCTGCTGGTTTACTTTCAAACCATCATAGGTACTTAACACCTTCTTTGCCTCAGTTTTCAACAATAAGACAGCTCGTCCTAAGGCAACTGGTCTCCTGAGCTGGTAGATGGGGACAGGGAGCAGAATAGCCCCCCTGTAATCCAGGAGGAAGCAGTTAGTGACCTGCTGAGCCACATACATGCTCACAAGTCTATGGGACCAGATGGGATCCATCCTAGGGTGATGAGGGAGCTGGCGGAAGAGCTCGCCAAGCTGCTCTTTATCATTTATCATCAGTTCTGGCTAACTGGAGAGGTCCCAGATGACTAGAAGCTGGCCAATGTTATGCCCATCCATAAGAAGGGCTGGAAGGAGGATCTGGGAAACTACAGGCCTGTCAGCCTGACCTCGGTGCCCAGCAAGGTTATGGAACAGATCATCTTGAGTGCAATCACAAGGCACCTCCAGGACAGCTGAGGGATCAGACCCAGCCAGCATGGATTTAGGAGGGGCAGGTCCTGCCTGACCAACCTCATCTCCTTCTGACCAGGTGACCCGCCTGGTGGATGATGGGAGGGCTGTGGGTGTTTGTCACGATCCGCTAATACAAGCGAAGAGTCATGATGGTTCGATCACCGATCTCAGAATGCAAAAGACACAAAGGGGATTTCAATTTTAATCAAACAGTGCACTTTTATTGAGTGCCAACAATACAATTATGCGATAGAGGAGGGGGAGAGAGAGAGATATAAAGAAACAAAGTAAAGAAGCGGGGGGGGGGAATAGCTACCAACGGATGAGACAATGTCCTTGTGGTCCTGCCAATAGACTTGCCAGCGTCCGTGGGGAGATCTCATCGTGGTTAATTCAGAAAGTCCCTTTATAGTCTTTTTCGAAAACAGGGGGGGAAGGGGGGCAACTGGCCAGGAGGTGAGGAAATCTATAACTATTGTGGTGAGGTCCATTGTTTTGAGATGTGGGAGCGGGTGTACAGGACAGGTCATTCCTTCTCGCTTCAGTGCAGTCCTTCCCGCCAGAGGCAGTAAGGACGGTGCCACTGCAACCTGTACTAATTTCCTCAGGAATGCATACCAGTCCTCAGCGGGCGCACCCACAGGCAACACTTGGCAAACATCCCACCTCAGCCAGGCCAGGACTCCTGTGCAAAAGTCCTCCCCTCCTTTTGGGGTTTTTAGGGTTTTCAGTCTCTGTCGATGATCGTGAGGCAGATGAGGGATTTTCAGACCGTCTCTTACACCACCCCATGACTCATGATCATCATCAAGAGCGCTCAGCACGATTCTGTAGTGTTGTTGTGAAGTCTTCAGTGCTCATCAATGTTGGTAGCATATCCCGGAAAACAAAGACAGGAAAAGAGAAAAGAAGAGAAAGAAAAGAGAAAAAGGAAAGGAAAAAAAAAAGGAACAAGCAATTTCAATTAAAATACACATTTAATTTCTTATCACATCTTATCTTATTTTAGCACTCGTGTAGTTCGTCGTGTGTCAATAACTTTAGGAGTGTCTACGGTGGATGGGATATTGACCAAATTGTATATATATATTGTGGATGTCAATTGTGTTAATCGTTTCATCATTCTCCAAATTCATGATGTACAAAATTGTTGATAAAACCAATCAAAACAAAAATCAAAAGAACAATAATGGGATGACACAATTTGTTCAGGATACCTGTAGCAGTAGGCGACCACCCAAAAAGCGTCCCACCACCCATGTTCGACATCTTTCTTTACCCTTTCTAGAACACGATGTATTTTTTTCACATTGTGATGAACAGTTTTCAAGGTTTTCTGCCTGTTTTTCTTGATCTTTTCCAAAATTTCGATTAAATCCTGGTGAAGCAACAATTGTTTACCAAAGTGAGGTTCATTCCAATGGGGGTAGGCAATAGTTGGTGGATCAGTGTGTAATTAGACTGCAAAAGGTGATGAGAAGTAACTGGGGCTAAATAAGAAAAATCACATCCTATAATTTTAGTAAAATTACAAACACAAAAATTTGAATGATTTTTTGTATCTACTACTAAATTTTCTATAAATACATTATCACGAGCAGTTTTTAAGCATACGCATCCATTGCCTATATACACAAGCACTGTTTCAAGATTCTCGTTAGCATGAATTTCAAAATGACAGATATTTTGTTCTGTGTCTAAACAAATGTCTTGAGCTCTAATTGCATTACTTTCAAAGATGAACCCTTGTTGTTCTCGGACAATACAGGTTTCTAAATTAACAGTTTGCCGTTTCTCACAAATTTGACAGGGCCATTCCCTATGCTCAAAAGGATAGAGAACAGCTCCATCACGATTCAGTCCTAATGCAATGATAGGGAATATCGAATGCACTGAAGCATTACATATAGTTAGTACAAAGGCTGTGGCTGTGTTTGTGATAGGGTTATAGGTAAAATTCACTAAGTTCCACCAGGATTGGAATTCTYTTTCAAAATCAGTGGCACTGTCCCAGATTATTTTCCGAATTTGAGTAGGAAAAGTGCCTTCTTTGCCTTCTCTTATAATCGAGGCARCAACTGACTGCATCCACAATCGAGCCTGGATGCAGCTAAGAGCCAAAGAGATATTGTTTTGTGTAGCACCGAGTGCGTCAATTATCCATTTGTGGTCATTCACATTTACCTTTTCCCAGTTTGGTAATATGTTTGATAACAATCACTGGTGGGTTCCCAAGGCTAATAATGACGACTGCAGTGGTTGTTGCAATTTGGTCAAATCTCTAGTTGTGGCAACCAATTTATTCATTAGTACTTCTGAATCAATGCTATTCAAAATTCCCAATCCTGTTCCCACAACACCGGTTATGTCTCTTTGCATTTGTTTCTTAAAAGGGTTCCGCTTTCGTAACGAGGTTATCCACCCTTCTCAGACCACGGCCACTCAGCTGTTTTTTGGCCACGGTGCTGTGGTAGGATGCAAAAAAGTATCACTAGTTTTATCATGGTTTATGTGGTCTTCATGTCCCTCGGAGTTCTTCTGTGAAAAGTAAACACAACAGAGTCTGCCACCAAGAGGCAGAAAGTTAAAATGTTGGAATTATCCAGCTTGCCACTTTTCCTTTTGCCACACTGGGATTCTGTTAACTTCCCAATCATTTTGTTGCCAAAAAGGAAGCCACTCAGTACATCCCTTAAACACAGCATAGGAATCGGTATAGATACAAACAAGAGAAGTATTCCGTGTCTCACTTTGGAAAACACTCTAAACAGCTATCAGCTCACCAACTTGGACGCTGCCTTCCCCCTCTGTAATAATTCGTTCTCTGGAGGAAGTGTGGAGGACTACAGCCTTGTATTTCCACACCTTTCCCTCTCTCTTGGCAGAAGCATCCGTAAACCAAGAATTTGCTGACTGTTCAGGGGAAAAAGGAGGGGCTACTTTAATGACTGAGGCAGGTTTGTCTTGGCTGCTATCCAAGCCCTCAGTTTCTTGTATTGCCAGATTTTTTACAGCTCTTTCAGTTATTGAGGAGATGTTACAATAATGTTCAATCTGAGCATACCACTTTCTTACTGAGGCCCTCTGGGCCACCCCATCAGGTGGGGGGGTCCCGGTAGAGACAGCCTTAATAACTTTAAAAGGGCCTCTCAAAACAATTGGTTGTTGTCGTGCAATCTTCTCCACTTCTATGAGAGCTAAGCTAACCACAAACAATCCCTTTTCCCAGGTAGTGTATCTTTTTTCAGCATCTCTGAAGCCACGGGAATAAAAACCAACAAGCCTCGTAGGACCCTCCAGACCCCGCTGCCATATGTGTACTGACAACCCTGAGGAGGCAAATCCCCATTCCACCTGGAAAGGATCTGTAGGATGAATAGGGCCCAG
Organism: Amblyornis subalaris; assembly: GCA_018881555.1. Lineage (NCBI taxonomy): Eukaryota > Metazoa > Chordata > Aves > Passeriformes > Ptilonorhynchidae > Amblyornis > Amblyornis subalaris. The sequence goes on from JACAXG010000541.1 coordinate 48,742, forward strand.
GGCTTGATGAGCTGTTGCTTCAAAAATCAACAACTGCAATGCTTCTTCCTGAGAAGCAGTCCATTCCCATTTTACCCCTTTCCTCAGCAAGTCATAAAGAGGTCTGGCAATTATGGAAAAATCTGGGGGGTGCTTTCTCCAGAACACTAACAATCCTAAAGCATGTTGGAGATCTTTCCTGGATTCAGGCATTTTAATCTGATCTAAAGAGGTTAGGGTATCAGGTGGGATGCAYGTCATACCTCCCTTCCACCAAATTCCCAAAAATTTCACCTCTTGAGAAGGTTTTTGGATTTTTTCAGAGGGAATTCGCAAATCAAGACTTTCTAAGTGGGAGATTATTTTCTGTTGGGTATCCTCCACTACTTCTATTTCATTTCCTCCCACAAGGATGTCATCAATGTATTGATAAACAGCTACGTTGTCCGCTGTGGGTATCTTTTCTATCTCTTGGGCTAAAGCGTGGTGAGCCWGAGTGGGGGAATGTTTGTACCCCTGGGGAAACCTAGTAAAGGTGTACTGCTGTCCTTCCCATGTAAAAGCAAAACGGTCCATGTCCTCTGGCTGTAAAGGTATCATAAAAAACATGTCTTTGACATCTATAGTTGCCATGATTGGGTGAGCCTTTTCTTGAATCAATGTTATTAATTCAGCTAAATTTGGGACTGCAGCTGTGAGAGGGTCTGTGTTAGCATTTAGCCTGCGAAAATCTATTGTCAGCCTCCAATTTCCGTTAGGCTTTCGCACTGACCACACCAGAGAATTGAAAGGGGAATGAGTATTAATTATTACTTTTTGTTCTCACAGCTCCTGTATCACTGGTTTGATACCCTCTTTGGCACCCAAGGGGAGAGGGTATTGTTTCACATTAGTTACTTTGCTGAATGGTAGGGAGGGTGCGGTTTGAAGCAGTCTGATGTTAAAACGTGGCATGCCAAAAGACCAAAGAAGACCCTCTGAGTCCTCCCACTGCCTCCCAGCAAGGACATTCATCCCTAA
>JACAXG010000541.1:58606-89787 GCA_018881555.1 Amblyornis subalaris
ATCTAGGGAATGTTGCTATGTGGCAGACTGCTCTTTTGATAACTAAGAATGCAGCACAGCAGCATCTCCCCCGTTTCTTCTTAGTAAATTAAAATTTAAATTCTTGACAACATCTTTCAAGATACAGATGACAAAACAAATGGATAGCAAACAATTCAGTAACACAGCTTTGCAATGTCACTTTTCTGGTTATTTCCTCATCGTCGAGGAGGTCGCTGACAGCAGTTGATGTTAAATTGGTTCGTTTTGCCACCCAACACTCTAGGATACTTAATTTTCCTAGAGTTTTAGCTGCGGTCACTCAGGGCAGAAAGACTGACATAGATGCCCAATGGAGGTGTGACCAGTGGAAAATATCTGAGTAACATTTTGAGTCTAAATCTTCAAAGCTTCTCTTTTTGCTAGCCAATTGGACTGTGTTGCTAAAATTTGGGTCAAGTTGGGTGTAAACAAGATCACTGCTCAAGGCCACATGGCCCTCCTCGAAGGTGAGAGGGGATGCCTGCTTGAGTATGATTTACACATGTGGAAAACAGGCTTTTAGGGAGTTGCTTAGGAGTGAACATAAACTGTATACAATAGGGAGTAAAAGTGAATCTTACAATGTTAAAAGGTAGATCTGTTGTTCTCTGGCTAATTTGTTCTGGGAATAAAAGACATTAACATAGGAAGGTGTCTGCATTCACATTGCTGAGGCACATCCTCATAGATTTAGCTGTCAGGGATGCTGAGCAGGAGTAGCACTAAAGCTACGCTGAGGTTATGGATAGATGGAAGGTAAACCATGTTTAAAATAACACAGCTGAAATTAGGTACAGACAAGGGGAAAAAACAACATAACAGTTAGTGTAGTTTCTGTTTCTTCTGCTGCTTCCAAGTTACCACTTTGACTTTCTTTCTGGACGGTCTGACGACTCATTTTGCAGGTGTATGTTGTGTGTGTCAGGTCACTTGCAGCTGTTGTTCAGTCCAGTAAGAGTCAGTGTCAAAGGACAAGAAGAGTTGTTATTTCTGTCTGTCGGCAGAGCCGAGGTGTTGCTCTTGTTCTGCAGAAAAAAACTTCGATCTGTGGTTAGGGACAGGCTTTGCATTTAAAGCTGCTTCGGGGATAGCCTGCACTTGGTCCTGGGGTTTTAGAATTAACCCTTGGCTTAAAAGGTGCTTTGTATAGTTCCTTTTAATGCTCGTGTTTCAATAGGCTTGATAGGGAGGCTCTTAAAATTTTTTCTTTAAGATAGTGCTTTCCCTCACCTACTCTTAGGACATAGGAGCAGGAAAAGGAGCKACTTTAGCACTCGTTTGGGGGTGAGGCTCCCCCGTTGTTTTTATATATGTTTTTTGTTTTGTTTTGTTTTGTTTTTAAAATAGGAACGGTAGGTCAGGAATAGGAACTGGAAGTGGAAAGAAAGGAATTGTGGGAGGTGTAGTTTTTCCGTGTCTTCCGGGATAGGATAGGAAGAGGAAAGAAAGGCATGATGGGAGGTGTAGTCTCATCAGGCCGCCTTGCCGTGCCATGTGCGGGGGCTGCTCGGCGGTTTGTTTGCCCTGAGTAGTGGCCGCCAAACAGCTGAACTATTCCGCCGTGGAGATCGACGGATGTCTCGCACTCCCGAGGCGAGCGGGTCTTTGTGTGTGGGCGCAGGGCGGGGGGCCCCCTTCTCCCTTCCCGCTGCCGCCTCCGGGTGCAGCGCAGCGCAGGGTGGTTGCAATGGCGAGGGGAATTGGAATGCGAGGAATCTACGGGAGGTCGGGGTTTGGCATGCCAGGGGTGTACGGAGGGGGTGGGGGGTGGGGAAAGGAATGTGGAGGGAGAGCGAACAGTAGAAACGCGGCTGGAGTTTCCCGCGGCCTGGACGGGGCGGGGGGGAAAGGTTGTGAAGAAGACTCCACAGCAGGTTTGTAAGCTCTGCCGTGTTTAGGGTGTTTTTGAGAAGGAGAGAGAGAGTTAAGAGGCTGGTAGCTCTCTTGTGTGCATGTACAGCATACGTCTGTCTCTCTTCTCAAAATAGGAAGGGTGTTAGGGAATGGGGATGGGTCTCTCTCAGAACCACAGACACTGGACCCCATGCTTAAAGTGTGTCTGTGACTCGGTCCCTTCCCGATCAAAGGAAAAATGTAAAAAACAAAAGAAAAAAGGTCTTAGCAGCCAGAGTACTCTCTTAAATAAAATATAAAGGAGAAGAGAGTTACATTACCCTTTTAAACTGGCCGGAGGGCAAAGAAAGTGCTGGCTCCAAGAAAAGAAAACCTTCGATCGGTCCCCTGCTGTGTGAACCAATTCCTCTTCGGGTCCGGTGAGGAGTTTCTTCGGTTCTTCTCACGCTTTATTCACCGCACAAAAAGCGATGATTTCAGCGCGGGCAGCTGACACGGCTTCCAGAGGAGTCGCTTCTTGCAGGCTGCCGAACATTGGGGCGCCAAAAATGCCGCTTTTCCTGCCCTTGCCTGGATTCAGCTGGGCTWGCGACCTCCTGGGTTCTCAGTCTACAGAAGCAGTACCTGAGGTTCGAGGCCTCAGTGGTCTGGTCTCACAGCTTTTCACAGCAGGCAGTTTTGTTAAGGCAGTAGCGAAGGCACAAGGGATGAGAGAGACGGGCCTCTGCAACCATATTCCAAGCTTTATTTTTCTCTGCCCTGGAGGGCAGGGTGCATCTCTTGAAGGGGGTTAGCAGAGAGATGATTTCCCGCTCTGTCTCTGCTGCTTTAAGGGGTAGGGATAACAGAGTGTAACCAATCCGAGTAGAGATACATGAGAGAAAACCAATGAAACATCTCAGAGGAGGAACAAATTTAAACTGGCTAATCACAATATAGTTAGAGGGAATTTCAAATCACGCTAACCTGTTACAAAGCTTAAGGTTCTATGACGGAGGAGAAATGTAAAGTGAGTGATATCTAGGGAATGTTGCTATGTGGCAGACTGCTCTTTTGATAACTAAGGGTGCAGCACAGCAGCACCACACGACAGGTTGCAGAAGCTAAAGGAGAAGTTGGATCTAACCAACTTGCTGAACTCAAAACCATTCAGTTAACCTTGGACATTGCTGAAAGAGTAAAGTAGCCAAAACTCTACCTCTACACTGATTCATGAATAGTAGCCAATACTCTATGGGGTTGGCTGGAAAAATGGAAAAAATCTAATTGGCAGCGTAGGGGAAAACCAATCTGGGCTGCTGAAGAGTGGAAAGACATCACTGCCTGGGTAAAAAAGCTACCTGTAAAGATCCACGATGTAGATGCCCATGTCCCCAAGAGTAGGGCTAATGAGGAACACCGAAACAATGAGCAAGTAGATCGGGCTACAAAAAAAGAGGTGTCAAAGACAGATTTAGATTGGCAACATAAGGAAGAGTTGTTCCTAACTCGATGGACCCATGATGCCTCAGGCCATCAAGGCAGAGATGCCACCTATAAGTGGGCACGAGACCGAGGGGTGGATCTAACCATGGATAGTATTTCTCAAGTTATCCATGATTGCGAGACATGCGCTGCGATCAAGCAGGCCAAGCAGATAAAACCCCTCCAGTATGGTGGGCGTTAGTCCAAATACAAGTGTAGGGAGGCCTGGCAGGTAGATTACATCACATTGCCTCAAACACGCCAAAGTAAGCGCTATGTGCTCACAATAGTAGAAGCCACCACGGGATGGTTGGAAACCTACCCTGTGCCTCATGCTACTGCCTGGAACACCATCCTGGGCCTTGAAAAACAAGTCCTTTGGAAGCATAGTACCCCTGAGAGAATTGAGTCCGACAAGGGGACTCATTTCAAGAACAGCCTTATAAACATTTGGGCTAGAGAACATGGCACTGAGTGGGTGTACCACATCCCTTACCATGCACCAGCAGCARACAAAGTAGAGCAGTGCAATGGATTGCTAAAAACCACCTTGAAGGCACTGGGTTGGAAATCTTTCAAAAATTGGGAACAGCACTTAGCAAAGGCCACCTGGTTAGTTAACACCCGAGGTTCCACCAACTGAGCAGGCCCTGCCCAATCTAAATCTCTGCATACAGTAGATGAGGATAAGATACCAGCAGTACATGTTAGAAGACTGTTAGGAAAGACTGTTTGGATTACTTCTGCCTCAAGTACAGACAAACCCATCCATGGGGTTGTCTTTACTCAAGAACCAGGTCATACATGGTGGGTAATGCAAAGAGATGGAACATGTTGTGTGCCACAGGGAGATCTAACGTTGGATGAGAACTATGTGTAAATACCACTGTTTGCTGAATGTCACTGTCATTATTTGTATATAGCTGTATATATGTATGTATAATTGTGTATGTGTAGAGTTAGATATATATTAGTTTGGGCATTAAGCCGACGATATAGGATAAGAGGTGGAATGTCCTGGAGTGACTTTATGATGCTATATATCCCAATCGCCTGCTTAATGAAAAGTATTAACTCTGTGTCTTTAAGCTGGCTCGAGAAGCCAGGAGCTATGTTTTGGTTTTCTTCGAAGGATATTTACATTCTTTCACCTTTATCAGCTCGCTATGTTATGGTTCTGAGGAGAGAACATCTAGGCAGTCGCTTTCTATAGTTGGAGGCGAAGGGACACTTTTTTACCTTTACCTTTTTTTCTTGTGAGCTTTTGCCTGGTTTTTACTCAGCTGAGGGATATTTGGATGGAGTTAAAACTTGCTTTTGGTTTTTTCCCTTCTCTGCTTGAGGCAAGGGAAGAAGACAGTTTCTTTTCCTGGGACTGTATTTTCTTTTTCTTCTTCCTTTGGAACTGTACAAGAGACAACTGGGCTCGGTTCTACATATCATCTCTCCGGGGCCTACACCCCCCGGGCCTGGACAGGGCCTACTCTGTACTCAAGCAGCTAGCTAGAGACAGAGCAGAAGACCACACCTGACGAGGACTCAGGACTTTGATTCATTCAGGTTATCCTCCTCACAAGAGGTTTATTATCTAACATTATTTTTTTTTTTTCTTTTCCCTTCCCCTGGTGCCTGCGTGCACCCCCCCGCAGCAGCTGGGTTTTGCTAAATAAACCAGGTTTTTTTCACTTTCCTCTGAGAAATTCTTAAGGGGAGGGGAAGGGAGTTTTGAACCCTATCTTTTGCAGAGGAAGCTCTTTGAGTCTTCCTCCTAAGTTTGTCCAGACTGTGACAGTAACATTGAACAGGTTTAAAGTTTGCTAAGTTAAATGGGCTAAGTTAATGCTATGATAAGTGTTTTATGTTAGTTGGATGTTGTATTAAATCCTTTGCCAAAGTTCCTTGATTTTCTATATTTTGCCAGTAAACTTTTGTGTTGTTTTGACCTCTTGAGAATATCTGGTCAGTATTTCTGCCCTGTGTCAAACCCACAGTACAGGAACCTCAGTAAACCCCTTATATTTAAATGTTGGGGTGTTACAGTTCCATGCACTCCAGCTGGTCATTGACAATGCTGCCTTTTCATCTCCCTTGCCTGTCCTTCCTAAAGAGCCTGCATCCTTCCATTCCAACCCTCCAGTCATACAAGTCATCCCACCACATCTCCATCATGCCAATAAGATCATAGCCCTGCAGGCATGCATGTCTCTCATTCCTCATGTTTATTCCCCATGCTGCATGCATTTGCATAGAAGCATTTAAGTTGGGCCCCTGTGCTGGTTTAACCCAGTGTGGAATTTGGGATTGGTCAGAAACAGCTGATAGACAGCTAACTGAACGAATCAAACGCCCTTTGTGTGACATATTTGAAATGGGAACCAGGAAGTGCATTCTCTTTTCCCCTGTGTCTCCGGCCGGGAAGGATGGTTCCTCCCCCCGGGACCATGCGTCTGCCAAGCACGGGGCCGGGTGGCCAGCACGGGCTTTCTTTTCTGACTGGCGTGGCCGCGTGAGCAGCCCCCCCCTTCTCTTCCCTTTGCAAGCGGCGTGGTGAAGCAGGAGTCAGGGGCTGCTGAGAAGGAAACCCCGGAGCCAGCTGCGGTGAGAGTGAAACAGCACAGCGCGGCGAGATGGCGCCTTAGGGCCGGGGCGGTGCCTCCATGGCTGCTGCTCCGAGGCACTGGCCTGGCTGAGCGGCTGCCCCCGGGCCGGGGAGCCTGAGGGCTGGGCAGAGTGGCTGCTGGGGCGGCCCTGGCAAGTAAACATAGCACGAAAACACGCCAGGACTCCTGCAGGCATTTTCTGCAAATATTAACTTCTCTTCCAAGTCAGAGAGAAAGGAAAGCAAGTCATGTGAGGGGAAAAAACATGGCGACAGACCATTTGAGTGAGAAGAAGGAGGGAACAGAGGAGATGCCACCTTATCACCAGGACTAACTCCTTTCTGTAAGCTGTGGGAGAGACTGTAATAGAACCAAACTATTTTTCTCTATAATTCATTAAGGAACATTTGGGGGGATGTTGGAAATTCACACAGTCTGCAAATAAGAACACTTTATGTTGTGAGCAGATGAAATTGCAGATTTTGGAGATGATGAATGAGAGGGAGAGACTTTATGTTTTAGGCTGGAATGACTCGTCCTTAAAAGAGTACCCCATTGGACCCCTTTGTGACCCACAGATCACGAGTTCTTGTGGGAGAGAGAAAGAATTCACCACTGCAGAATCTGGGCGGACTGTGGTGTTTTCCTGAAGGTTTGGAACCACGCTGAAGACACTTCGCAGAGAGCTATTTTCCGTGGGATGAATCCCACAGCATAACAGAAAGAACTCTTTCCCATCCCCATAAATGGCATTAAGGACTCTTAATCAAAAAGATCAAAATCCCATGTTTTATGTCCCTTTGTGTGATCAGTAAGAAAGATTGGGATGTATTGGAAAGAGAGGGGGTGTTTTGGAGATTTGCCTTAATATCTTTATTATCATTATTCCTTTCTTACTTTTAGCTTGTTAGGTAATAAACTATTTTACTATGTTAAGCTTTGGAGCCTGTTTTTGCCATGTACTTCTTTCGTTCTCCTCTTAAGAATACAATTCGTGGGGGTGTCTGGGGTTTCCCCAGGCTAACCTACAACAGCCCCCAATGAAGCTCCTTTGTTCCCGAGGACAGTTTCCCAAGGGATGTCATTCACCAACTCCTTAAACAGCTGGAATTTCACTCTTCCAAAGTGCAGGGTCCTGACTTTGCTCCTTATCAGGCCCATGTTCCTTTAGATCATGAAATCAATCAGGCCATGGTTGCTACAGCCCAGTCTGCTTCCAATCCTAACCTCTCTAATGAGCCCATCTACATTGGTGAGTATCTATGACAGTTCATGCCAGATAAAGACATCCTTTCAAGACCAAGAAATGCTGCTATCATTGTTCCAGGATGTGAATGTCAAAGCTCCTTCCTAGCCCAACAAATGTGGAGCACTGCTGAGCTTAAAAAAAGGATGTGCCAGCAGTCTTCTGAGACCGCAGCTTCTGCTTGAGAACTGGTAGCCCTTGCTATCAAGTACCATTAATGTTGTGCTCACAAGACTATCAATGAACATTTCAGCTGGGGCTTTTAATTTATAGTCTAAATGGTCTCCATTTCTAGAAAAATTGCTGCCATTATGGTCACAAAATTAAAGAATGGTTGAGATTGGGAAGGTTTGCATTATTAATCAACAGAAAGAGTTTTTTTCTCTCTTGCAAGCAGAAAAAAGCATGCTGAAGTAAAACTTTAAAGTCACTGAACTAATTTTTTTTTCAATATTTACAAATTGTCCATGAAGGAGAGCTTAAAATAATGCTATATTTAGACCATAGAGTTTTACAGAATAATCAACTGTAAATTATTTTCTGTAAGTATATATTTCATAGAATAAGTAAGTGTACCTCGCTGATGAACATGACTGGCAAGCTGGTAACAAGTGTGGTACTCAAGAACTTTTTTGCCTAAGTCTTCATTCTTCATTCATGGACCTTGGCAGAAACTGAGGGAGAAAAGTCCCTCCCACTATAGGAAAAGATCAGGTTTGTGACCACCTGAGGAACCTACCAATGTGTGATGGTGCATTCCTCCCCTGTCCCCCCAGGCCGCACTATGATATGAAAAATGCTCATTAGGCCTTGGCCTTGATGAACAGCACCTGGGCTGAGCTTTTCTTGAGCTTATCAGAAATATTGTCTGCTCCCAAGAACTTGAGCTGTTCTCTCAGTTTTGAGACAAATTTAGGAGAGGACTCTCTGGACTGAGTCCTTCTCTCCAAAAGGGTTCCCAAAAATCCCTTTCCACTAATAGGGAATGAATACTAATAGATGAAAATGAAAAACCCCAATTTATTAACAAACAGAATGCCCACCCACAATGCAAGGGAAAAAATAAATAACTGTTAAGCACTAAACCATCAGAACCCACTTCCTCACACACACACACACACACACACACACAGAGGAACAAACACCTAAAAAATGGCTGGAGAACAGGGTCAGTGCTGGAGGAAATACCCCTTTTCTGGCAGCTACCTAGTGTCAACCTCTTCTCCACAGCAGTCACAGCAGAAAAAAACAGCTGAACTGGAGCCTTTTGGTGTGCTCTCTCTCGTCGGCTTAGCTCCCTGAGGCTTGGGCTGGAATGGAGTGGCTCCGCTTCCCACCAATCACGCTCCCGCTGATCCTGGAGCAGCAGCTGTTCAGTTCCGCTCCCAGGAGCCAAAAAATTGCTACTGCAGTTTCTCCTAGCCAGGGAAGGGAAAAGACTTTTGCCTGGGCCAAAAACCAAGTCAGCCAAGAAGAGAAACCACACTGCATAGAGCCGCAGAAAGCCTGGGCACTGAGACTTCAAAGAGCCCGCGTAGCAAAACCAAGAAGCCTCCTCCCCCCCACAACTTGCCCCCCTCCTCCTCTGGTTTCCGTATTTAAAGGAGCAGGAACCATTTTTGGGCATAGGCAGAGGATCATGGAAAAGACTGTCATAATAAATCCCTCCAAGACATTCCACCCCTTATTTCATATCATCTGCTTATGCCCAAATTAATACATTTTAACTCTAAACAGACATATCTAAACATATATACATATAACTATATACAAATAGTAACAGTGACATTCAGCAGTCAGTAGTACATAGGCATTCCAACATTACAAGCTGTTCTCACCCAAAATCAAATCCCCCTGAGGTACACAATGTGTTTCCCCATTCCTCTGCATTACCCACCAAGTACAACCAGGTCCCTGAGAAAAGACAACTTCACGAATGGGTTTGTCTTTGCTAGAGGTAGACTTAATCCAAACAGTCTTCCTTAACATACCTCACTGGAACCTTATCTCCTTCTGCTGTATGGAGGTGTTCGGATTGGGCAGGGCCAGCTCGGGTAGTGGAGCCTCGGGTCTTGACCAACAAGGTGGCCTTTGCCAAATGCAACTCCCAATTTTTGAAGGTCCCTCCACCCAGTGCCTTCAAGGTGGTTTTTAGCAGTCTATTGCACCGCTCAACTTTCCCAGCAGCTGGTGCATGATAAGGGATGTGGTACACTCACTCAATACTATGTTCTCTAGCCCAGGTGTCTATAAGGCTATTTTTGAAATGAGTCCCATTGTCAGACTCAATTCTCTCAGGGGTACCATGCCTCCACAGGACTTGCTTTTTAAGGCCAAGGATGGTGTTTAAGGCAGTAGCGTGAGGCAGAGAGTAGGTCTCCAGCCATCCAGTGGTTGCTTCTACCATTGTGAGCACGTAACGCTTGCCTTGGTGGGTTTGTGGCAGTGTGATGTGATCGATCTGCCAGGCCTCCCCATACTTATATTTGGACCACCTTCCCCCATACCACAGGGGGTTTACCTGCTTGGCCTGCTTGATCGCAGCACATGTCTCAAAATCATGAATAACCTGGGAGATACTGTCCATGGTCAAATCCACCCCTTGGTCTCATGCCCACTTATAGGTGGCATCTCTGCCCTGATGACCTGAGGCATCATGGGTCCATTGAACTAGGAATAACTCCCCTTTATGTTGCCAGTCGAAATCTATCTGTGACACCTTGATTTTTGCAGCCTGATGCACCTGTTTGTTGTTGTGGTGCTCTTCATTTGCCCAACTCTTGGGCACACGGGCATCCCTATGATGGACTTTCACAGTTAGTTTGTCTACCCAAGTTGTAATGTCTTGCCATCCTTCATCAGCCCAGATTGGTTTTCCTCTGTGCAGCCAATTGGCCTTTTTCCACCTTTCCAGCCACCCCCACAGAGCATTGGTTACCATCCACGAGTCAGTGTAAAGGTAGAGCTTTGGCCATTTCTCTCTTTCAGCAATGTCCAAGGCCAACTAGACAGCTTTGAGATCTGCAAATTGGCTCTATCCACCTTCTCCTTCTGTAGGTTCTGTGACTTCTGTGGGGCTCCATATGGCTGCTTTCCATTTCTAGTTCGCCCCCACAATGCGACAGGAACTGTCAGGGAAAAGAGTGTATCGTGTTTCCTCTGTTGGAAGCTGGTTGTACGGTGGGGCTTCCTCAGCACGCGTCACCTGTTCCTGCTCCTCTTCGTCTGCCAGATCAAAGTTCTCACCTTTGGTCCAATTTGTAATTATTTCCAAGACCCCAGGGCAATTTGGGTTTCCAATATGGGTGTGCTGTGTAATCAGGGCAATCCACTTACTCCGTGTAGAATCGGTGACGTGATGGGTAGAGGGAACCTTTCCTTTAAACATCCACCCCAGCACTGGTAGTCGGGGTGCCAGAAGTTGTGCCTCTCTTCCAATCACCTCTGAGGCAGCCTGAACTCCTTCATAGCCTGCCGGGATTTCCTTCTCTGTTGAGGTGTAGATGGCTTCAGACCCTCTGTAACTTCAGCTCCAGAATCCAAGTGATCGGCCTCGAGTCTCACCAAGTACCTTCTGCCAAAGGCTCCAGGAAAGACCATTGCTCCCGGCTGCAGAGTAAAGCACATTCTTTATCTCTGATCGTGTTCTGACCCGCCAACGGGCTACCGTGTGAGCAATCTCTTGCTTGATCTGGGAAAAGGCCTGTTGCTGTTCAGGGCCTCAGTGGAAATCATTCTTCTTGCGAGTCACCAGGTAAAGAGGGCTCACAGTCTGGCTTTACTCAGGAATGTGCATCCTTCAGAAACTTATGGCACCTAGGAAAGCTTGCGTTTCCTTCTTGCTGGTCAGCAGAGACATCGCTGTGATCTTGTTGATGACTTGAGTGGGTATCTGACACCATCCGTCTTGCCACTTCACTCCCAGGAACTGGATCTTTCTGGCAGGTCCCTTGACTTTACTCTTTTTGACTGCAAAGCTAGCTTCAAGGAGAATCTGGATGATTTTTTCCCCTTTCTCCAATACTTCCATTGCCATGTTCCCCTAGACAATTATGTCTTGTATGTACTGCAAATGCTCTGGAGCTTCACCCTTTTCCAGTGCGGCCTGGATCAGCCCATGGCAAATAGTGGGGCTGTGTTTCCACCCCTGGGGGCGTTGGTTTCAGGTGTACTGCACGCTCCTTCAGGTGAAGGCAAACTGGAGCCTACACTCAGGTGCCAGAGGAATGGAGAAGAATGCATTAGCAATGTTAATAGTGCCATACCACTTCGCTGCCTTGGACTCCAGTTCATACTGGAGCTCCAGCATGTCCGGCACGGCAGCACTCAATGGTGGAGTCACTTCATTCAAGGCACGATAGTCCGCTGTCAGTCTGCATTCCCCATCAGACTTGTGCACAGGCCAGATGGGACTGTTGAAGGGTGAGTGGATTTTGCTGACCACCCCTTGGCTCTCCAGCTCACAGATCATCTTGTGGATGGGGATCATGGCATCTTGATTCACTTGATACTGCTGGCTGTGCACTGTCGAGGTGGTGATTGGTACTCATTGTTCTTCCACCCTCAGGAGTCCTACTGCAGAAGGATTTTCTGACAGTCCAGGCAAGGTGTTCAATTGCCTAATGCCCTCTCTCTCCACAACATCTATGCCAAAAGCCCATCTGAGTCCTTTTGGGTCTTTGAAATAACTGCTCCAGAGGAAATCTATGCCCAGAATACACGGGGCCTCTGGACCAGTCACAACAGGGTGTTTCTTCCACTCTTTCCCAGTCAAGCTCACCTCAGCTTCCAGCAGGGTCAACTGCTGCCATCCCCTTGTCACCCCAGCAATAGAAACAGGTTCTGCCCCCACATGTCCCAATGAGATTAAAGTTCACTGCGCACCAGTGTCCACTAAAGCCTTGTATTTTTGTGGTTCTGATGTGCCAGGCCATCGCATCCACACTGTACAAAAGACACGATTTTCCCGTGCCTCTACCTGGCTAGAGGCAGGGCCCCTCTAGTCTTGGCTATCATTCACGCCCTGGGCATACATTCTGGAGGTCCCTACAAAGGGATCAGATGTCATCCTCCCTTCTGTTATTCCTGGCAGCTTGGCTAAAGGAAACTGGAGCTACATTCCTTCTGGTGGAACTCCCTCTATTAGCAGTCCCCTCCTTCAGTTCACACACCTGTGCTGCCAGGACAGAAGTGGGTTTTCCATCCCACCTTCTCATAGCTTCCCCATGGTCACAGAGGAAGAACTACAGGTCAGCTCGTGGGTGCACTCTCTCTCCTTAGCTGGGAGACATCTGCTTCTAATAGTAGGGCCTCTGGTCTGTACCGACAAGATTTGGAGAAGGTCCTCTTTAAGCTCCTTCCTGAGTTTCTGATGGGTCTCTTCAATCCTTTCTTCTACTTTCTGTGTATGCTCTGTCAGGTTTGTTTCCAAAGCTGAGATTTTTGCTTGTGCTGGGCCATGCACAGTGTCTTCATACTCCCGGAGCCCCTTTTTTCATAGTACCCACTGTCTCGTCCCCCTCAGTCCACTGCATCATTGCTAAGGCAGGGGAGTACTCTCGTGGCCAGAGTCATGCAAGTTTGAGCCACATCACTGACATGCATTTTACCATGTCCAGACTTGCAGGGAATTGGTCGTCATCAAAGGAATAGGTCTCTATTACAGCCAATTCTCTTAAGTGTTGAATTCCTTGCTCCATTGATGCCTTATATGTTTGAAAAATAAAGGCTGAGGCCGAATAAGAGAGTAAAAAGTAAAAATTTCTTAAAGGATTCGGAGAAAGCAAAGCTTTCCCAGGGATAGCCCCGGGACCCACTGCTGTGCAGGGTTTAGGCCCAATCCTGCCAAGCGGGGTCCAGCAAGTGTAAGTTATACAAAGGTAAAAAGGGTACAAAGGGTGTAAAAAAGGGTTCCGTGCTACTATTATAGGGTTTCAGTGAATTAACATAGTTTTGAAATATTCTCCAATGAAAAGCAGAATTCTGTCACACTATTGCTTGTGGCAAGTTTCTATTGGAAGTTTTCTGTTTACTTCAATAGCTTCATTTTTCAGATATCAAGTCCAACTCTGGAATGCTTAAAGGCTGATAACTTGGTTCTATTTTGTCTATAGGATAGGGATACAAGGTTGCAGGGTAGAGGTTATAGGATTATAGGGTTACTAATATATAAAAGTATAAAACTAAAATGCTGCTAATATAAAAAGCATAAAAGCAAAAAATCTCTCTGGCATAATTTCCCCCCTTTAAAGACTTAGACAAGGATGTCTTCCTTGTCGAGTCTTTACCATCTATATCTAGCAACAGAATCGATTAACACAGTCAGCTATCATACAGAAAATAATTACAATTACTACTACTATGAATACTTCTTTTATCCAGGGCCAAGTTGGTAACCATGAAGTGAGGGTGTCAAAGATATAGTCAAAGTTTAAGGTGTTATTTTTGATACCTATTTCATGTAAAATTTGGGTCTCCTTTTGAATTTCATTCAAATCCTTCCTAATTCTTCCACTCTGGTCCACATAAGAACAACAAGTGGTGTTAATAATCGCACATACACCTTCTTGAGCAGCCAATATGTAATTAAGAGCCATTCTATGTTGTAAAACCATATCAGCCAGGCTATGGACTTCCTCCTGCAGGGCTGAAATTGTATCCGTAGATTGCCGTTCAATATGCTCCACAACAGATGAGATGTTTACAACTGCCCTCTCCAGTTCGACTACTCCTAGAGAGGTGATGCCTCATATCTTTGGAAAATAAAGACTGAGGCCGAATAAGAGGGTAAAAAGTAAAAATTTATTAAAGGATTCGGAGAAAGCAAAGCTTTCCCAGGGATAGTCCCGGGACCCCCGCTGCGCAGGCTTTGGGCCCAATCCTGCCAAGCGGGGTCCAGCAAGTGTAAGTTATACAAAGGTAAAAAGGGTACAAAAAGGGTAAAAGAGTGTCTGTGCTTCTACTATTATAGGGTAATATAGTTTTGAAATATTCTCCAATGAAAAGCAGAATTCTGTCACACTATTCCTTGTGGCAAGTTTCTATTGGAAGTTCTCTGCTTACTTCAATAGCTTCATTTTTCAGATATCAAGTCCAACTCTGGAATGCTTAAAGGCCGATAACTTGGTTCTATTTTGTCTATAGGAGAGGGATACAAGGTTGCAGGGTAGAGGTAATAGGATTATAGGGTTACTACTATATAAAAGTATAAAACTGAAATGCTACTAATATAAAAAGCATAAAAGCAAAAAATCTCTCTGGCATCAGAGGGAATAAGAGCTCTGACTATATTATGGAAAAGTGTGGGACGCTCAACGAGGGGATTAATAGATCTTTTCACCCTTCCATTTGGATTTTCAATATGATTATATATTGTTATGTTTGGAACTACAGCCCCAAGGGCACAGGCCTGATCTTTGTCTATTGGCAGGACTTTCCAAGCCTCATTGTCACATATCCAATACCACCCTGTCCCATATGGTAGAACTAGTTTCCATGATGTCAATTCCATCTTTCTTACCGTTCTTGGGCTTATCCTTTCCATAAATCTGGTCTTATCACAATATGAGAGAAGAATGGCTTTTCCTGTAGCATTTACAATTGCACAGGGAACTGTACAATTTCCACGATCTACTAGGCCACTCAGGAGAATAGGAGCCAGAATGGTGTTATTACTGATTCGTTCCCACCTTTCGGTGCGGTTTGCATTCATTAAAATGCCAATTAGTGGCCAGTTGTTACTCCCATCTAAGGGAGGCAACTGGGTGCAAATCCAGCAGTTATACTTAAGGGCTTTGGATACATTTTTAACTAGGTTTCCATGCAAATCGTGGTGCCAACCCTGAGTCATGGTTACCAAATGTGCGGATAGCAAACATAAAAAGAACAGTTTAGACCACATCATCTTGGTCTGCAGCAGTCTCTGGTTTCTTCTTAATGGTCTCAGGAGCAGAAGCCTTCTTAACTCTGGAGTAGTGGATCCACGGTCCTTTGCCAGCAACCTTGACTGCGGTGAGGGTAGTCAGCAGGACTTGGAATGGGCCTCTCCACTTGGGTTGTAAAGGATCACTGTCCCACCACTTAACGTAGACCCAATTTCCAGGCTGGAACGGATGGGCAGGTGTGTCCAGTCCGGTCAGTCTAGATAACACGACGAATCTCTGGAGCTTCTGCAAAGTGGAACTTAAAGCAATTAAATATCTCTGCAAATCAAGTTTCCCCCTCATTTGAATTTCTCTTGGAATATGTGGTACTTGATAAGGCCTGCCATACAGTATTTCATAGGGACTTATGTTGTCCCTCCGTCTCGGTTGAATACGAATTCTCAGTAAGGCTATAGGCAAGGCCTGAACCCATGTCATAGATGTCTCTTGACAGATTTTACTGATTTGTGTTTTTAGGGTTCCATTCATATTTTCAGCTTTACCACTTGCTTGGGGTCTATATGATGTATGTAGGTCCCAAGTAATTCCCAAAATTTGACTAACTTCCCCAACCACTGTTGCAATAAAGTGGGGTCCCCTGTCTGATGACATTCCCAGAGGAATCCCGAATCTTGGAATTATATGATTAAGTAAAACCTTCACSACCTMTTTAGCTGTGTTAGTGCGACAGGGGTAGGCTTCAGGCCAGCCACTGAATGAGTCCACAAGTACGAGTATGTATCTGTATCCCTCTTTGCGTGGTAATTCCGCAAAATCTATTTGCCAGTAATCTCCAGGAAGATCCCCTGCCTTTGTGACTCCTAACACAACTCTTTTGGTAGTGTCAGGGTTATTGCGGCTGCAAACCTTGCATTTGCTTGTTACAGATTATACAATATCAGTCATTCCTTTTCCTATCACTACCTTTCCTAGGTGTTTCAAAAGGTTTTCTGTTCCCCAGTGAGTGCTCTCATGTTCTCGCTGAACTATTTCCCGAAGGACCAAGGGTGGGACTACAACTTGCCCTACTGGTTTGAAAGCCCACCCACTTTCTTTGATTTCAGCTTTAAGAAATTTAATTAATTTGTGATCTGCTTGGTCATACTTTGGACTATACCCTGACAAGTCTATTTCTTTCTTTGGTATTACTGCTAGGATGCCTTTTTCTGCAGCCCCTTTTGCTGCTTTATCAGCAAAGTGATTTCCCAATTCTGGAGTGGTTTTCCCTTTCTGGTGCCCCTTACAATGCATGATAGCTACTTCTGTAGGTTTCTTGATGCTCTCCAAGAGGGCAAGGATCTGTTCAGCATGTTTGATTTCATTATCCTGAGCATTCAACAGTCCTCTTTCCTTCCAGTTGGCTCCATGGGCATGGACAACACTAAAAGCGTATTTGGAGTCTGTCCATACGTTTACCTTCTTTCCTTCGCTCAATTCCAGGGCCCTTGTCAGTGCAATTAGTTCAGCTTTCTGAGATGACACATCTGCTGGCAGGGCCTTTGCCTCGATCACCTTGTCCTGGGTCATCACTGCATAACCCGTCATTCTCTTACCGTTTCTTATGAAGCTGCTCCTGTCTGTAAACAGCTCCCAGTCTGGATTTTCTAAGGGCACGTCCTTCAGGTCTGATCTGCTGGAATAAACTTCTTCAATCGTTTCTAAACAGTCATGTTCAGGCACATTTTCAATTGAGGTTGAGGACAGAAACATGGCAGGGTTAACAACAGAAGTTGTTTTTAGGGTAACATCATCTTGTTCTAACGACACAGCCTGATATTTGAGAATTCTGCTGGGAGACAATCAATGACCCTCCTTTGTTTGGAGTACAGCTGCTACGGCATGGGGTACATACACTACAATGTGTCGTCCCAGGGAGAGTTTCCTGGCCTCTTGGATTAGGATAACAGTTGCTGCCACAGCTTTCAAGCACCCAGGCCACCCTTGGCTGACATTGTCCAGCTGTTTTGAGAAATAGGCCACAGCCTTTCGCTGGTTTCTGAGATGTTGTGCCAGTACCCCTAAGGCAACATTTAGTCGCTCATGTGTAAAAAGTTCAAACGGTTTAGTTATGTCCGGCAACCCTAGGGCAGGGGCCGACGAGAGAGTGCTTCAGTTATTTAAATGCAGCCCTTGTACTTTCTGTCCATATGATAATTCCTTTTTCGGCTGCTTTTAGGGCTCCATAGAGAAGTTTGACTAGGAGTCCATAATTTGGTATCCACAGGCGACACCAACCAACCATTTCCAGGAAAGCTTGCATTTCTCTCACGGTGTGGGGCTCGGGAAGACCACAGATGGCTTCCTTCTGTTCTCTGCTGAGCTGTCAATGACCACGAAAGATCTCAAGCCCCAGATAAATCACTGCTTCTTTGGCAACCTGTGCTTTTGCTTTTGAGACACGGTATCCACTTAGTCCCAAAAAGTTTAGCAAGCTTATGGTTAACTGGATACAGCTATATTGTGATTTGGCAACTAATAAGATATCAACATATTGAAGAATTACCCCTTCTGGTTCCTGTCTTTTCCAATCTTCCAATTCCTTTGCAAGTTGGTTTCCAAATATTGTTGGGCTGTTCTTAAAACCCTGAGGTTGTACTGATTGTGTTTATGTTTTTTCCATTTGTAGATCATTATCTAAACATGGGCCCTATAACTAAGGTAACTGTGACTGTTATTAAGTTTGTAAAATGGGTCAGTTGGGTGAGAAATTTAATGTCTGTAAATCCATTTTGGAATGTAAGTGCATGGATGTATTACTATTATAGCTGAAGTTCCTATCCTTGGGGATTGTCTCAGTTTTGAGTTTAAGAGAGAAACTCTGGACTGAGTCCTCCTCTCCAAAAGGGTTCCAAAAATCCTCTTTCCACCAATAGGGAATGAATACTAATAGATGAAAGTGAAAAAAAATTAAACGGTTTATTAACAAACCAAATGCCTGCCCACAAGGCAAGGGAAAAAAAAGTAAATAACTGTTTAGCACTAAACCATCAGAACCCACTTCCACACACACACAGAGAAACAAAAACCCAAAATGTGTCCAGAGAGTGGGGGCAGTGCAGGAGGAATACACCTTTCCCAACATGTGGTCCAAAATGGTGCCAGCTTTCCACGCAGAGGGCAGCAGACCCCACGCACACACCAAGCAGTCCAGCAGCAGAGAAAAATTCCAGTGGCTACCTGGTGTTGACTTTTTCTCCGAGGGCCGTCACGGCAGGCAAAAACAGCTGGGCTGGAGCATTTTGGTGTGCTTTCTCTCCCCAGCTTGTCTCCCCGGTCCCAGGCTTCAACAGGAGCCGGCACAGCAGCATGCGGAAGGGCAGGGGCCCAGCGGGGAGTGGCTTTGGTGTCGGCTCTTAGCACAGAGTGCAGCCACGGCAGGACATGGCACGGCAGGGGTCTGGCAGGGAGCGGCTCTGCTCTTGGCTCTCTGCACATGCAGCTGCCACCCTCCGATCCCAGAACCAGAAGAGAGGGAGCAACCTCCCAACCCCTCCAACAGTAAGAGCGGGAGAGCAGCTCCCGGCCCCGCCCCCACCAGGATCCCAGCTGGGCTCATGCGACATCACCAAGCCGGGAAGGGGGGGGTGGTGTGTAGAAACAGAAAACAATAACAATTTTTGGCATAAGCAGAGGATCATGGAATAGACTAGATTACTCCAGGACAGGGGCTCACTGAGGACGGTACCTATTTTGAGGGAGGACGAGGAGATTGAATCCACCATCAGCAAATTTGCAGATGACACCAAGCTGGGAGCACATGTCGATCTGCTGGAGGGTAGGAGGGCTCTGCAAAGGGACCTGGACAGGCTGGATAGATGGGCCGAGTCCAACAACATGAAGTTTAACAAGTCCAAGTGCCGAGTCCTGAATTTTGGCCACAACAACCCCCTGCAACGCTATAGGCTGGGGACATAGTGACTGGACAGTGGCCAGGCAGAAAGGGACCTGGGAGTACTGGTCGACAGCTGACTGAATATGAGCCAGCAGTGTGCCCAGGTAGCCAAGAAGGCCAATGGCATCTTGGCCTGTATCAGGAATAGTGTGGCCAGCAGGACAGGGGAAGTGATTCTTCCCCTGTACTCGGCACTGGTGAGGCCGCATCTTGAGTACTGTGTCCAGTTCTGGGCCCCTCATTTTAAGAAGGACGTTGAGATGCTCGAACGTGTCCAGAGGAGGGCAACAAGGCTGGTGAAGGGCCTGGAACACATACCCTACGAAGAACGGCTGAGGGAACTGGGGCTGTTTAGCCTGGAAAAAAGGAGGCTTAGGTGTTGCCTTCTGATAAGAAGACAAGGCGACCTGGTTTTAAGAGGCTAGCACGGCAGCCCGGCTTACTTCGTGGCTACTCGGGCTATGGACGCACAGACACTAACGTGGTGGATGGTCAAATGGCATTTATTATCTTATCTCATGAGGTTAAATAGTGAGGAGCTTCACTACGTCAGGAAAAGGGGGACTGTGGGATAGCTGGAGTTAGTAAGGAGTGGAAAACTACTGGGGTTAGAGGGGTCTGCATGCTCNGTTAGTAAGGAGTGGAAAACTACTGGGGTTAGAGGGGTCTGCATGCTCTTATCACAAAGGAATGAAGGGAGGTAGATTCCTTGCTGCTCCTGCTTTCCGTCACATTGCGTGATCTTCCGTCCGCCTGTCCCTTTCTACCACACTTAGGGGAGACCTTATCTCTCTCTACAACTACCTGAAAGGAGGTTGTAGCCAGGTGGGGGTCGGTCTCTTCTCCCAGGCAACCACTGACAGAATGAGAGGACACAGCCTTAAGCTGTGCCAGGGGAAGTTTAGGTTGGATATCAGAAAAAAATTCTTCACTGAAAGAGTGATTGGGCACTGGAATTGACTGCCCAGGGAGGTGGTAGAGTCACCATCCCTGGACGTATTTAAAAAAAGACTGGATGTGGCACTCAGTGCCATGGTTTAGTTGATGAGATGATAGGTCATAGGGTGGACTTGATGATCTCAAAGGTCTTTTCCAACCTAGTTCATTCTGTGATTCTGTGATTCTATGTAGACCCCAAATGCACACCCAATGCAGGATTTCGATGCTTTTATAAGTTTAACAAATTTGCATATTAAACCCAAATCTCTGAATTAGAGGCTTAGGTTTGCACCCCCCGGTTTGGCCCCCCACTGAGGCCCCCCTAACTTCTAGCTGTACTGTTGTTTATACTTTATGGGACATGGGACAGTGAAATGTCCCTGGTTCCCAGAGGACCAAGGATGGTAAGGTGTTAGGAATGTCCTGTTATGAGACATGGGGTCCTTGGCTCCAAAGGGAGCAAGATCTCAGGAATGTATTTTGTCTTTGTCTAATGGGGTAGGGAAAATACTCGCTAAGAATCTATACAGTTATACAATAAAAGGCTACAGGGCTACTAATATATATAGAAAATATAAAAGCAAAAATCTCTGGCATCAAGATTAGGGAGAACAGTTTCCATGTGGCACCAGTGCAAACCAGAGCCCCTGAGGTCAGAGCCAGATGCCCCCCAGCCAGAGAGAGGATACAGCCCATGAACTGACTTGTGGTACTTCCTACTGGACCATGGAGAAGACATGAGACAGTGGGACAGGAAACCTACCTGTGCCCTGGCAGCCAGAGTACAAGAACTGAAGGAGAAAGGAAAAGGGAAGTCAGTGAGAGTGCAGTGCCAGTTTCCAGTGGGCAAGGATCTGACCCACTGGAAGGTACCTCCTGTATGTATTCACAAGACCAGTGTTAGAGGGGCCCTGCCTCTAGCCAGGTAGAGGCACCAGGGGACAACCGTGTCTACTGGACTGTGTGGATCCAATGGCCTGGCATGTCAGACCCATAAGAATACAAGGCTTTGGTTGACACTGGTGTGGCAATGCACGTTAATGCCATCAGGACATGTGGGGTCAGAAACCATCTCCATTTCTGGGGTGACAAGGGGTTCTCAAGAGATGAGGGTGTTAGAAGCTGAAGTGAGCCTGACCGGGAAAGACTGGCGGAAGCACCCCATTGTAACCGGCCCAGATGCCCCATGTATCCTAGGCATTGACTACTTCAGGAACGAATACTTCAAAGACCCAAAGGGACATTGATGGGCTTTTGGAATTGCTGCTGTGGAGACAGAAGGAATTAAGCAACTGAACACCTTGCCTGGACTGTCAGAAAATTCTTCAGCAGTAGGACTCTTGAAGGTAGAAGAACAGCAAGTACTGATTGCCACCTCGACAGTGCATCGCCGGTAGTATCAAATGAATCAAAATACCATGATCCCCATTCACAAGATGATCTGTGAGCCAGAGAGCCAAGGAGTGGTTAGCAAGACCCAGTCACACTTCAACAGTCCCATTTGGCCTTTGCTCAAGTCTGATGGAGAATGGCGATTGACAGCAGACTATCATGGCTTGAATGAAGTTACCCCACCGCTGAGTGCCGCTGTGCCAGACATGCTGGAGCTTCAGTATGATCTGGAGTCCAAGGCAGCAAAGTGGTATGCCACTACTAACAATGCAAATGTGTTCTCCACCCCTTTAGCAGCAGAGTGTAGGCCACAGTTTTCTTTCACCTGGAGGGGCATGCGGTACACATGGAACCAATTGCCCCAGGGGTGGAAACACAGTCCAGCCATTTGTCATGGACTGATCCAGGCTGCACTAGAGAAGGGTGAGGCTCCGCAACATCAGCAGTACATTGATGACACCATCATGTGGGGGAACACGGTAGCAGAAGTCTTTGAGAAAGGAGAAAAAAATCATCCAGATTCTCCTCAAAGCCGGCTTTGCCAGCAGAGTAAGGTCAAGGGACCTGCCCAAGAGATCCAGTTCCTGGGAGTGAAGTGGCAAGATGGACGGCGTCAGATACCTACCAAAGTCATCAACAAGATCACAGCGATGTCTTCATCCATCAACAAGGAGGAAACACAAGCTTTCCTAGGTGCCACAGGCTTCTGGAGAAAGCACATTCCTGAGTACAGTCAGATTGTGAGCCCTCTTTACCTGGTGACTCGCAAGAAGAATGATTTCCACTTGGGCCCTGAACAGCAACAACCCTTTGCCCAGATCAAGCAGGAGATTACTCATGCGGTGGCCCTTGGCCCAGTCAGGACAGGACCAGAAGTGGAGAATGTGCTCTACTCTGCAGCCGGGAACAATGGTCTTTCCTGGAGCCTCTGGCAGAAGGTGCCTGGTGAGACTCAAGGCTGACCACTTGGATTCTGGAGCCCAAGTTACAGAGGGTCTGAAACCAACTACACCACTGTCGCTGTAGCCGGAAGGAACACGACATAAAGTCCAGAGAGAACGAAGCGATGCCAGCCTTTTAATTCATTAATTATGATTATACAAAGGCTTATATCCCTTAACTCGCTTGAAGTTTACAGAAGTGTCAAGAGTCTATTGGACCCTTGGTCAGCCACCTACTAAGTTCATTGGTTAATTCCAACAACACCTATTCCAAAACATTTATCTAAGTAAGAATGATAACAAGCGCAGCTGCACAGAACTTAGACAAAACTTAGTTAATTTACAGAAGCTCCTAGGATTGTTTACAGTAGTTTTGCTTGGGAAAAGTGAGACAGAGAGAAGTCTCACGAAAATGCTGGGAAAGTTAGAAAACCTCTCTGTCAACAGCTTTTCAGCAACCACACACCACAACAGAGAAGGAAATCCTGGCAGCCTGTGAAGGAGTTCAAGCTGCCTCAGAAGTGACTGGCACAGAGGCACAACTTCTCCTGGCACTCCAACTACCAGTGCTGGGGTAGATGTTTAAAGGAAAGGTTCCCTCTACCCATCACGCCACCGACGCTACATGAAGTGGATTGCTTTGATTACACAGCGTGCCCATGTTGGAAATCTGAATCGCCCTGGGATCTTGGACATAATTACAAATTGGCCTGAAGGGGAGAGCTTTGGTCTGACAGATGAAGAGGAGCAGGAAGAGGTGATGCGTGCTAAGGAAGCTCCACCATACAACCAACTGCCAAAAGAAGAAATATGATACGCTGTTTTCACTGATGGTTCCTGTCGCATTGTAGGGATGAACCAAAAATGGAAAGCAGCTGTATGGAGCCCCATGGAACAAGTTGCAGAAACTACAGAAGGAGAAGGTGGATTGAGTCAGTTTGCAGAACTCAAAGCTGTCCAGTTGGCCTTGGACATTGCTGAACAAGAGAAGTAGCCAAAGATCTTCCTCTACACTGACTTGTGCATGGTAGCCAATGGTCTGTGGGGATGGCTAGATAGGTGGAAGAAAGCCAGTTGGCAGTGTAGAGGAAAACCAATCTGGGCTGCTGGGGAATGGCAAGACATTGCCACTTGGGTAGAGAAGGGAACCATGCAAGTCTGTCATGTGGATGCCCATGTGCCAGAGTCGGGCTAATGAGGAACACTGCAATAATGAACAGATGGATCAGGCTACAAAAATTGAGGTGTCACAGATAGATTTGATGTGGCAATACAAGGGAGAGTTGTTTCTGGCTCAATGGGCCCATGATACCTCGGGTCATCAGGACAGAGATGCCACCTATAAGTGGGCACGAGACCGAGGGGTGAATTTAAGCATGGACACTATCTCCCAGGTTATCCATGATTGTCAGACATGTGCTGTGATCAAGCAGTGCAAGCAGGTAAAGCCTGTGATATGGGGGAAGGTGGTCCAAATATAAGTATCGGGAGACCTGGCAGATTGATTACATCACAGTTCCGCAAACCCGCCAAGGCAAGTGTTGCGTGCTCACAATGGTAGAAGCAACCACTGGATGGCTGGAGACCTACTCTATTCCTCACGCTAGTGCCCAGAACACAATCCTGGGCCTTGAAAAGCAAGTCCTGTGGAGGCATGGTACCCCTGAGAGAATTGAGTCAGACAATGGGACTCATTTCAAGAATAGCCTTTTAAACACCTGGGCTAGAGAACATAGTATTGAGTGAGTGTACCACATCCCTTATCATGCACCAGCTGCTGGGAAAGTTGAGCAGTTCAATGGACTGTTAAAAACACCATTGAAGGCACTGGTGGTGTGGAACCTTCAAGCAGTGGGATCTGCATTTAGCAAAGGCTATGTGGTTAGTTAACACCAGAGGTTCCACTAATTGAGCTGGCCCGGCCCAATCCAAACCCCTGCATACAGCAGACAGAGATACAGTTCCAGTGATGCATATGAGAGCTATTTTAAGAAAGACTTTGGATTAATTGTGCCTTGAGCAAAGACAAACCAATCTGTGGGGTTGTCTTTGCTCAGGGACTGGGTTGCACTTGGTGGGTAATGCATAAATATGGTGAAACACGATGTATACCTCAAGGGGACCTTATTTTGGGGTGAACCATCCATGACACTTTGCCTGTACCCCTATCTGCATGTATATATGTGTGTAATTAGGATGATGGATGTATGTATGTATATAGTTTTAAAATCTAAGTTTGATGTAACATGTTGGTATTGGAAAAAAATTCGAGATGGATAATGTTGTGGGTTTGGGTTTTTCAGGGAAATTTCTCCCATCTGTTACCCGAAAGGAAGACACTGTGAGGGGAGGAGGTTTTCTGGGAGACAAATAGGGAAGCAATTAAGAAACAAAAGAAATGGGAAAGCACTCTCACATACCACTGTAATGGCTCGGCCAGGGGACCAGGAGTTTGGGAGTCATGCCTGGACGGGGAAGAGTTTTCGGAAGTTTCAGCGTAAATACCGTTAGAGGTATTTGGGGCGGAGTCCAGGACTCTTGCCTGGGGGTAGAGGAGCCACTTGCTGGCTCTTTTTTCAGCTTGGCAGTCGAGGACAATGGTCGTGTGTGTTACAGAGGGCATTTGGCTGCTCCAGGGGATATTGCTACACTTTAGCTTGCCCCCCCCCAGGTCTGTCCATCTGTGTTGTTCCTGCCCATCTTCACGTTC
Organism: Amblyornis subalaris; assembly: GCA_018881555.1. Lineage (NCBI taxonomy): Eukaryota > Metazoa > Chordata > Aves > Passeriformes > Ptilonorhynchidae > Amblyornis > Amblyornis subalaris. The sequence continues at coordinate 83,588 of JACAXG010000541.1, forward strand.
CTGCTCGCCACTCTGGGAATATTGCTACAGTTTGGCTTGCTGCCCAGACTGTTACCAAGACCAGCTGCTGTCTGTGAGTTTTGCAAAGGGAGTAATCTCCCATCCTCGCCCGAGCTCCCACCACCACTCCACTGCTGTGTTCTCCTGCCACCTGCCTGTGCCCCCTGCTTACGAGAGAGAGGGTCCCAGCCGCTTCCTGTTGACCGAGACAGACAACTGCCAGCACCGAGAGACCAGTGCCACCTGTGTGAGTTACAAGGGAATCATCCTCTTTCTCCCTCTCGTCCGAGGCCACCATCAACTCCTGGGGAGGTTCCGAGCTCGCATCGGAGTGCCTCCTACCAGCTGCGAGTCATTGCACCTTTCGCCTTGTCAGAGCCACCACCGCCCCCTGCCAGTTGTCGTCATAACTACACTAAAGGGGAAAAATAGTACTTAACAGGTTGGAAGCTTCTGTTATTGTATTGTTGTTTGTTCTTTCCATATATATATTTGTCATCGTTTGACCCGGTGTGAGACAAATTTGATTGGTTAAAAACAGGTAAAGGACAGTTCTATAAGCCATTTAGTGTTCCTGTGACGTCTCTGTGAAAGGAATGTTAAAAAAACCCTAGGAAGTGACACAGGACTGGCTCTCACTTCCTCTCTTGCTCTCTGGCTCCCTGCTGACCACTAGCAAGGGAGTGGCTCTTCTCCAACCCCTGGGCCAGGGGCCCACAGCCCGGGGGGCCAGCAGGGGCAGCTGGCCTCACTCTCCACCGGTCCTGTGCCATTCCGGACCTGAGAGGAGCTGGTCTGATGCCATCTGGACCAAGGCCAAGCAGCAAAGCCACCAAGCCGAGAGAAACCGAGCTGAGTGAAGCTGAGCCAAGCATGCTAAGCAGAGAAAAAAAGCACTCCCTTCGACTTCGGAGATGTATTGGTAAGATCAAAGAGTGACCTTGCTTTTAAGATAAAGTAGAAATTGTAGCAGCCAAGAGACTTACCAAAAATTTTGGATGGCTGCCAGCACAGAGAGCATACATGGGAGAAAGAACTTGGGCCCGGGAAGCAAGTCTAATACAGCGGCATTATCTTAGTGGGAGCATGTAATTGTTATAAATACTTTTGTAGGCATTTTCTGCAAATATTAACCTCTTCTCTAAGCTAGAGAGAAAGGAAAGCAGTCACGTGAAAGACTAAATATGGAGTCCAGTAGCCCAAACGGAAGACAAGACAAGGAGTGGCAGGAAGTGCCAGAGAAGCCATCTTTACCAGCATCGAGATCCATCTTTTTTCTGTGAGCTGTGCTGTGTGATCTGGAATAATACCAAACTAAGTTTCTCTGTAATCACAATAACAAGACGTGGGGGAGTGACAAATTTGCAACCTAAAATAAGAACATTTTTATGTTGTGTGCAGATGAAATTTGCAGCCTTTGCAGCCTTTGGAGATTATGAGTAAAGCAGGAGCCTGTACCTGAGTGCCTTTAGGCTGGAATGACTTACTCTTAAAATGTTTGACCCCAACAGACTTTTCTTGTGACCCACAAACTGCGGAGTACATTGTGGGAGAGAGGATACACCACTGCAAAAACCTGGGCAGGCTGTGGTGTTTCTGGCAGGTTTGGAACCACGCTGAAGATACTTCTTAAGGAACTGTCTTCCGTGGGATGGATCCCACTACACTACAGAAAGAACTCTCTTTATCCCATGAGGTGGCAATAAGAACTCTTAATCATAAGATCAGAATCTCATGTTTATGTCCTTTGCGTGATCAGTGAGAAGGATTGGAATGTATTGGGAGGAGAATTATATTTGTATATTATGCCTTAATATTTTCATTATTTTTTATTCTTTCTATTCTTAGTAGTGTTAGTGAAATAAATATTTAATCATTTCTCAAGTTTGCAGCCTGTTTTTGCTGTCTCCTCTCCTCTGAAGAATTAAGCGTGGGGATCTGGAGTTTGCCTCCAGGTTAACCCTTGAACTGTTATTCTTTTTTTCTACATTTTTTGCCTGAAAGCCCCATAATTTTGAAATTACAATACCTTGGAGGGAGGGGTATTTCTTCCCATTCCAGGAAGGTTCCCGTCTTCCTTGGCAGACATTTGTCTTTTAAACTAAGACACTGGCTCATTAGTAAACAGATTTGAGCCTTACATGCCTTTTCTTGTGAGATGTGCAGCTGTACAGAGTTTTCAAAAGTTATTCAAGCATTTAACTTGCATAATAAAGCTTGTCCTAAAAATGGAAGGGGACATTCTGGCATATAGAAATCCATGAGTCAGTTTAGTATCTCTAATCATCCACTCTGTGAGTTGTAAGAATGTCCATAAAGCTCTTTTTCCCATTTCCCCAGCAATCGGTGATGTAACTTTACTTAGCAAGACCTTGAAGATAGTTTTTACTGAATGTGTGGCTCTGCTATTGATCAAAAATCTATTGTTTCATTTCCTGGTTTTACTGGAACTAGGGGATCTGCTGGGAATTCCCTGATACTTTTCCCTGGTCCCCTGCACTTGTAAAAATTTCTCCAGCATCATAACATTTACAATTTCTAAATGACCCTTCCTGCCTACAAACAGCACATTGATTTTGGCCGTGTGTCTGGGGGGAGGGGGGCCTTTCAGACCTCAAACCCCCTGGCCTATTCCTCTTCTTTCACCTTCTTTAATACCACTCTCTTCTTCCACAGTAAAACATATTCAATATAGCCTGCCCCCAGTTAGGGTTATGAGTCAGCATGACAGTTTCCAAAAGCTGATACATTCCTTCAGGATTCTTTCAGTATGAACCAACAGATCATTTCCAGTTCAATGAATTTGAAGTAGTAAAAGGGACATATGCAAAAACTGGCAGACCCTCTGTCTCCACTATTTGTCTTAAAAGTGCCTGTATCACTGGCCGAGTGTCCCTGAGTCCAGCCCACAACAGGACCAAAATCTTTATTTCCCAATGCTCATTATTTTGATCTATATCCTGTTTATCCATCCCCTCCACAACATACAATCTCTTGCCTTTTTCTCCTTTTCCTTAATACATGACATCAGCATATCTCCTCCCAATTTGCACTTTCTCTGAATACCTGGATCTCTATACAATGTCATAAAAGCATCAACATAAAACAAACCTCATCCTATATACCAAGTCAACAACAAAACAACACCAACTTTAAGAAAATATTAAACTGCAACAATGCATTTTCCCCATTCTCCAATTTATAAGGTGGCCACCATTGATTACAGTATTTATTCATTTTATCTTTAGTCATCAGATCTTCAAAAAAACATAAATTGAAACATGATATTATAATTTAGTGTTCCCATTTCTGGCCACTTTTCCTTATCGTCCAATTTATATTTTGGCCACCATTGACTACAATATTCCTTTAATTTCCTCTTTGTAAGAGGGTCTCCACAAAACTCATCCAAATGATTCAAAATGCATCCTAAGGGAGAACAAGGCAAAGGTTTGACCAATTGCTCTGTTCCCATATAATTACCCAAAAAGAACGTTTTTAACCACGACTTCATACACTCCAGTCGTCACTGTCAAGCATGTATGAATTTTCCAAAATTTTATTTCACAATAACAATTTCATAATATTATATCACCCCCCTTTATACTTTATACATCTTTTTTCATGCACTGCACCTTTGAGTTGCTTATCCGCTCCCAGAGAGGGGAGAATATTCGCAGACTCCCTGATCAAAAGGTCGTTGTGTTCTGGAGTCTGGAGAGCGGTCCCTCCCCGCTGATAGCCAGCAAGTTGATTCAGGCAAGGCTCACTGTTGTCCCACCTGGGTCGCCAAAAACTCTTGTCCAGAAAAATTGGGTTCGTTACCCAGTGTATAACAAGCCAATAATTACACACTCGAGAGAGACATTGATTATTTATTTCAGAGTTGCACAAGTCTGGGTGCTCAGTGGTATTCCACAAATCAAGCATACCAACTATCAAAACTTTTTACTATTTATACATTTTAGCAAACAAAGGAATTAGTGTTCATTGGCTACAAGTTACACAGTTCTCTTATTAATTAGTATTCTGTCTTCTATTGGTTAATGATTCTTTCACTTCCTATGCTAATTGTTCTGCATACTCAATCTTTCTCTTCTTTTGAGTCAGTGGGTCAGCTGCTCTCTGTTTCATGTATTAAATTCCCTTTCTTATTGATTAGTATATGAAGATCAAACCTTAAAGAACATCCTTTCTTAAACAAATTTTGCACATTCCACATTTTGCAACAGTACCAGACTGGGATGTTTCTTGATGATGTCTCTTACCTGGGCCCCAGGGAGGCAGCACACCTCCCTATGGGCTGGGTCTGGTTGGCATATTGGGCCCTCCATTCCTTTTACAAGGGAGTCACCAATGACTACTGCTCTTTTTTTCTTAACTGAGGCAGTCATGATGTGAGGGGTGGGCTGCCCTGCCCTAGGTAACCCCTCCAACCTGGATGGACCTTTATCCACATTCTCATATCCTTGGTCCTCAAGTTCCAGAGCCTCATACCTGTTGTATAAGGGCATCTGGGAAAGTGAGGTAGGTTGGGAGGGGATTCATCTGCTACCCCAAGCAGAAACCTGTTTCCATTCCCCTCCATCTCTAAGGTCCCCTCCTGCCTGATGCTGAGAGGATAAGGGTTCCATTGCTTCTTGAGACATGGAGGGCAGGTGCGTTTGCCTAAGGGATGGTGGAGTGCGGGTCCACCAGTCAATCTTTTCCTCAGTCCCTAACACATCTTAGTCTTTCCACATCCTCTTTCAGCTCCACCACCAGGCTGAACAGATGATCCACCTAGTCGCACCTCACATAGCTGTTCTCCCTGCTGCCATCTGAGAGCAGCGCCAGGCTCTGGCACTCTCTGCAACCTGAGACTCGGACCCCCCCATACTTTCGTGGGAGCTCCATCTGGGTTGCCACATCCTTTGTGGTGCACTCAGAGGAAGCAACTTTTGTCTGAGTGGACACCATACCTGACATTTCTCGACAAGGGCAATGACCACCAACTGAGCTGCTTGAGCTGCAGCGCCTCCGCCCTTCCTGCTCACCCTGCCTGTGGGAACTGATGTGCCTCAGTTCGCTGTGCTCCCTAGGGGCTCCTCATGAGAGTGGGGGCAGCCACCATCCATGCTGGCCACACAAGCTGTCAGCTCCACGTGGGTCTTGGCCCTCTCCTGCCATTCCCCTGGTACTAGAAATTTGCCCTGCTCATTGCGATCTCCTGCTCCACTGCAGGACGAGCCTGCACTGGAGATGTTTATAATAAAGGAACCACAACTGCTAAAGGTACAGGCTTTCACTGGACTTAAGATTTTGTTTTCTGTTCCTTTCCTAACAGGTACTAGAACTTGATTTCTCACTTTGCTTCTGAACTAACACTTCTGTACTGTTTACCATAACCCAAAGATCTCAAGTTGATCAGGTCAGTTCCTGAGACATACAAAACATAATTTTTCCCACATGCTTTTCTATCTAAATTGACTTTTGTTTGCCTTTTTATTGCCAGTTTACTTACATACATGGGGTCTTTCTGCAGTCCTTTAGAGCTGACCTCATTTTTACCTGCTTGAAAGAATTATCTGGAAAATAACAGTTTCCTAACTGCCATTAGGAAGAGTGTTTTTAGGGTTTTATCTATGCAAAAACAATAAGACAGTTCTATTTTTTCCTGTAGCTGGCTCATTCCTCTTAATTTTGTTTTCCTTCCCAATAGGTTTTACTGCTGATGAGATCTAACACTGGCAGTTGGGCTTTTCTACAGTGTCTGATTGTCGCTTTTCCTGCCCTTTCCTGGATTCAGCTGGGCTAGCGACCTCCTGGGTTCTCAGTCTACAGAAGCAGTACCTGAGGTTCGAGGCCTCAGTGGTCTGGTCTCACAGCTTTTCACAGCAGGCAGTTTTGTTAAGGCAGCAGCGAAGGCAAAAGAGATGAGAGAGACGGACCTCTGCAACTATATTCCAAGCTTTATTTTCTCTGCCTGTGAAGGCAGGGTCATGTCTTGAAGGGAGTTAGCAGAGAGACCCCTACCCGCTCTSTCTCTGCTGCTTTAAGGGGTAGGGATAACAGAGTGTAACCAATCAGAGTATACAGATACATGAGAGAAAACCAATGAAACATCTCAGAGGAGGAACAAATTTAAACTGACTAATCGCAATATAGTTAGAGGGAATTTCAAATCAAGCTAACCTGTTACAAAGCTTAAGGTTCTGTGA
>JACAXG010000542.1:104018-114894 GCA_018881555.1 Amblyornis subalaris
GTTAGGGGGGGCTAGTGACCCCCAGTGACCCCCAGCGACCCCCCTCTGTATCCCCAGTGACCCCCCAGTATCCCCAGTGACCCCCCAGTATCCCCAGTGACCCCCCATTACACACGGCCAGTTTGGTCTCGGGGGTCAGGGGGGTCCAGTATGGACCAGTGACCCCCAGTGACCCCTCAAAATCTCCGTTTTCTCCCATATTTCACCTCCAAATCCCCCCCAAACCTCACCTTGAAGGACCCGAGGGTCTCCAGGTCATCGACAACCCCAATTTTGGGGCATTTTGGGACCATTTGGAGACAGGAAACCACAGGAAATCCCCCAAAATCCCCTCTGCTCCCAACTTCCAGCTCCAAGGACCCCATGAACACATCCCAACCCCCCAAATCCTCACCTCCACGGCCTCCAGGTCATTGACAACCCCAATTTTGGGGCATTTTGGGACCATTTGGAGACAGGAAACCACAGGAAACCCCCCAAAATCCCCTTTGCTCCCAACTTCCAGCTCCAAGGACCCCATGAACACATCCCAACCCCCCAAATCCTCACCTCCACGGCCTCCAGGTCATTGGCAACCCCAATTTTGGGGCATTTTGGGACCATGTGGACACAGGAGATCATGGAAAACACTCAAAATCCTCCTTTTTCTCACCACCCTGACCCCCCAAAGCCCTCACCTTAAGCAGCCTGAGCGGCTCCAAGCCATCACTATCCTCAGCTTTGGGGCATTTTGGGACAATATGGACAATATGGACAACAGGAAACCACGGAGAACCCTCAAATCCTCTCAAAACCTCCTTTTTCTCACCACCTTCACCTCCCAAACCCCTYAACTCCTCACCTTAAGCAGCTTGAGCACCTCTGAGCCATGGCTATCCCCAACTTTGGGACCATTYGGAGGACAGCAGACCACGGAACACCCTCAAACCCCCCTTTTTCTCACCGCCCTGACCCCCCGAAGCCCTCACCTTAAGCGGCTTGAGCGGCTCCAAGCCATCGCTATCCCCAGCTTTGGGGCATTTTGGGACAATATGGGCAACATGAAACCACGGAGAACCCTCAAATCCTCTCAAAACCTCCTTTTTCTCACCACCTTCACCTCCCCAACCCCTTAACTCCTCACCTTAAGCAGCTTGAGCACCTCTGAGCCATGGCTATCCCCAACTTTGGGACCATTTGGAGGACAAGAGACCACAGAAAACCCTCAAATCGTCTCAAAACCTCCTTTTTCTCACCACCTTCACCTCCCAAACCCCTTAACTCCTCACCTTAAGCAGCTTGAGCATCTCTGAGCCATGGTTATCCCCAACTTTGGGACCATTCGGAGGACAAGAGACCACGGAAAACCCTCAAATCCTCTCAAAATCCCCTTTTTCTCACCACCTCCAACCCCCTCCCTAAAATCCCCCCAACTCCTCACCTGAAGTGCTTTGAGCACCTCTGAGCCATTGTTATCCCCAACTTTGGGACCATTTGGAGGACAGGAGACCACGGAAAACCCTCAAATCCTCTCAAAATCCCCTTTTTCTCACCACCTTCACCTCCCCAACCCCTTAACTCCTCACCTTAAGCAGCTTGAGCACCTCTGAGCCATGGTCATCCCTAACTTTGGGACCATTTGGAGGACAGCAGACCACGGCACACCCTCAAACCCCCCTTTTTCTCACCGCCCTGACCCCCCAAACCCCTCCAAACCCCTCACCTTAAGCGGCTTGAGCGGCTCCATGCCGTCGCCCTCCTCTCCTCCCTTCTTGCCCCGTCCTCTGCCCCTCCCTCGCGGCCTCTTGGCTCCGTCGGGGCCGGCGAAGCCGGGGGGCTCCAGGGGCCGGATGCGGGGCCGCCCCCGCGGCCGGGGGGGCCCTTCCCGCTTGGGCTTGGTGGGCTTGCGGCCGCGCTTCTTGGGCGCGGGGTGGGCGCCGGGGTGCGGGCAGAAGTCGATGTCGCCCATGGGGGTCAGCGGGGGCCGGCGGCAGCTGGAGATGAGGTCGGGCAGCAGGTCGGGCAGCCGGCGCGAGTTGAGGCGGATGTCGGCGGGCGCGTCCGCCTTGTCCTCGTCGTCCTCGAACTCGTACTCCTGCGCGTAGGTCTTCTTGGGCGGCGGGAAGGGGTCCCGCTTGCGCAGCAGGTGGAAGGACGAGGTCTTGAGCAGCTTCTTGGGCTTGGAGGAGCAGAAGAGCGGCGTGCTGAGCGGCGGCGGCGGCGGCGGCGCCTTGGGGCCGGCCTCGCCCGTGCTCTGGATCAGCCCCAGCGGCTCCGCGTTCACCGTCGAGGGCAGCTCGTGCTTGGGGGGCTCCAGGCCCAGCTGGGGGGGGTCCCCGGCGGCGGCGCCGCCGTCCTGGGGGCAGAAGGAGGGGTAGCTCTGGCCCATGTCGTAGGGCGGCGGCGGCTTCAGCCCCTCGGCCCGCGCCTCCAGCCCGCCGCCGCCGTCCTCCTCCTCGTCCTCGGCCGGCTTGGGGAAGTCCTCGGGGGGCGGCCCGAACATGTCCTCCATGCCCGGGAAGAAGCCGCGGTCCTCGTCCTGCAGCAGCGCGTCCGGGAAGCAGATGGACGTCAGCGGCACGAAGCGCCCCTTGCCCCCCGCCGGGCTGCCCCCTTCCGAAAACTGGTCCTTGGCCTCGGGGGGCACGGCCGGCACCCCCGCCTCGGGGTCCAGCAGGTGGCCGGGGGGGCCCTGGACCCCCGCGCCCTGCCCCAGGTGCGGTTCCARGCCCAAGGGCGGCTCCAAGAAGTCCTGGATCTCCTGCGGGGGGGGCAGCACCTCCATGGAGTCGGGGGGCAGCGGCGGCGGGGCCTGGGGGTCCAGCCCCTGCGAGCGCACCTGGTGCAGGTGGGCTTCCAGCAGCAGCTGCGGGGAGGGGGCGGCCGGGGGGGCCGGCGGGGCCGAGGGCGGGGCGGGGGGCGGCGGGGGCGGCGGCGGCGGGGGGGGCATCCGCTGCTGCTCCAGCAGGTGGACGTCCAGGGGGGGTCTCGCCTTGGGCCGCGGGTGCAGCTGGCTCTGCGTGTGGGTCAGCACCGAGGGCAGCAGGGACCCCCCCAGCTCCGGGGGGGGGTCCAGCAGGAGGTTGTGGGGCTCCAGGGGGGGCCCCTCGCCCACCAGCCGCCCGTGCTCGGGGGTCTTGGGCAGGTAGGAGTGCGGCGGGGGCGGCTGCCCCAGGTCCTTCCCGCCGGACAGGTGCTCGGGCGGCTTCTTCAGCTCGTACGAGTCCAGCGTCGGGGGGGGCTGGTGGCCGTAGTGCACCACCGAGGTGGCCGCCAGCCCCTCGGCCCCGCCGCCGGCCCCCCCGCCGGCCCCCCGGAACTCCTTGCCTCGCTCCGGCTTCTTCTTCTCCTTGAGCAGCGCCAGCTCCAGCGGCGCCTCCAGGTTGGAGTTGGGCCGGATGACGCTCTGCAGCTGGTACCGCTCCTCCTTGCCCAGCGCCCCCCCGTAGCCCCCCAGCGCCTTGGGGCCCCCCCCGCGCTCCTCGCAGCCCCCCAGCCCCTCGCGGGGCGGGCTGGGCGCCTGCAGCAGGTGCTGGATCAGGAAATCCTCGTCCTCGCTCCGCTCGGCCGCCAGCAGCTCCGCGTCCCCCTTCGCCCCCTTCCCGAAACTCGGCGGGGCTCCGGGCGCGGGGGGGGGCGGCTGCCGCTCCAGCCCCCCCGGGCCGCCCCCGTACCCCTGCGGGGTCATGAAGGACGGGGACAGCACGGAGCCCAGGTACTTCTGGGACTGGCCCGGGGACGCCCCGCTCTGGGGCCGCGCGGCCGGCGGCGACTGCAGGGGCCGGATGATGGGCGACGGGCTGGACCCCCCCAGGCCGGCGTAGGGCAGCGGCGGCCCGGGCATGGCGGGCGAGTGGCCGGTGCTGTAGGTCAGCGAGGGGCTGGCCGTGGGCAGGCCCTGGGAGGGGGCCGGGGGGCCGTAGCCCCCGCCTTGGCCGCCCTCGGGCTGCACCCCGTAGGGCAGCGCCTGCAGCTGCTCGGGCGAGTAGGTGCCCCCGCCGCTGACGCAGGGCTGCAGCCCCCCCTGCCCGCCCCCTTGCCCCCCGCCCTGGTACCCGCCGGCTTTGCCCCCCAGGTCCCCCCCCTGCCCGCYGCTGAACCCCCCCGCGGGCTGCGCCGCCCCCCCGAGGCTCTGGGGGGCTCCGGGCGCGCTGTAGCCGGGGGCCCCCCCCATGGCCAGCAGGCTCTGGGGGGGCTGCCCGGGCGAGTAGGCGGGCGACTGGCTGGCGATGACGGAGCTGGGCTTGGGCGTGCTGGGCGTGTAGCTGCTCTGGCACTTGGGGGTGTTGGTGGAGCGGGGGGGCTGTCGCGACGCCGAGTAGCTCTTGGACTTGCCCCCGCCGCCGCCGCCGCCGCCGCCGCCGCCGCCGCCGCCCCCGCCGCCGGCCCCCGCGGCCCCGTTGCCGCCCGCGCTGCCCCCGGAGTAGGCCGGCGACTGGATGATGGGCCGGTAGCCGGGCTCGGGCCGCGGCGCCGGGGGCGCGTTCTTGGGGGGCTGCTGCTGCGAGCCCTCGGAGCTGGCCGGCGACTGGTCCCCCAGCGGGCTGCAGGACAGCGGGGCGCGGTGCGGGGGCACCTGCTGGTAGGAGCCGCCGCAGCTCAGGTAGTGCTGCAGGCTGTGCGCGGGCGCGGGGGGCAGCTGCGGCTGGGCCCCGCCGGGCCGCTGGTAGTGCTTGATGACGCTGTCCTGCCGCGAAATGGCGCGGTCGCCGCCGCCCCCGGCGCCGCCGCCGCCGCCCGCGCCCCCGAAGACGGGCGCGTTGTAGAGCTGCGGGGGCTGCTCGGCCGGCGCGGGCAGCGGCGCGGACAGCAGGTTGAACTGCGACGAGCCGGGCGCCGGGCGGTACGGAGGGGTCTGCGCCGGCAGCGCCGAGCCCAGCACGGCCGAGCCCAGGCGGTCGAAGCCCAGCGACGAGGGCACGGCGGGCTGGGTGGGCTTGATGTGCAGCAGCGGGTCGTGCGGGGACAGCAGCCCGTTGGAGCCGGGGCTGAAGGCGGCCTCGGGCAGGCTCAGCGGGGACCCCACCGGGAAGCTGCGGCCCCCGAAGGACGCCGGGTGCTGGTAAGGGCCGAGCGCCGACGACGACGGGAACGTCCCCGAGCCGGGAAGGGCGCCCGAGATGAAGAGTTCGGCCGGAGCTGGAGTGTGCATGGCTGGGGATGGGGGGGGGGAATCGGGGCGTGAGGGGGGAGACGGAGGGTTGGGAACGAGGGGAAGGGGCCTGGGGGAAAGCGGAGGCCACCCCACGGAGGTAGAGGTGACCCCCTGGGGGAACTGGGGACACCCCTGCTGCGGTAAGTGGGGATCCCATCAGGGTAGGTGGGGACACCTCTGGGGTAAGTGGGGACCCCATTAGGGTAGGTGGTGAGCCCCCAGGGGAAGTGGGGACCCCCTAAGGGTAGGTGGGGACACCTCTGGGATAAGTGTGGACCCCGTTAGGGTAGGTGGTGACCCCCCCAGGGGAAGTGGGGACCCCCTAAGGGTAGGTGGGGATCCCATAAGGGTAGGTGGGGACCCCATCAGGGTAGGTGGGGAACCCCCAGGGGAAGTGGGGACCCCATTAGGGTAGGTGGGGACACCTCTGGGATAAGTGGGGACCCCATTAGGGTAGGTGGTGACCCACCCAGGGGAAGTGGGGACCCCATTAGGGTGGGTGGGGACACCTCTGGGATAAGTGGGGACCCCATTAGGGTAGGGGGGGACCCCCCCAGGGGAAGTTGGGACCCTCCTTGGAGAGGTAGAAGGTCCCTGGGGTACATGAGGACCCCCCTGGGGGCAAGTAAAAGATCCCTGGGATAAATGTGGATCCTCTTAGGGCAGGCAGGGATGCCCCCCAGAGTAGGTAGAGACCCCCCTGGGGTAAATGGGGACCCCCCTGGGATAAGTGGGGACCCCCGTGGGGCAAATAGGGATCCCCCAGTGCAGAGTAAATCCCCATTAGGACAGAATTAGGACCCCCCCCCCAGTGCAGGACTAAGACCCTCCCTAAGGGCAGGTGACCCCCCCAAAAGTAAAAGACACCTCCCCCCCAGGGTAGGTGCCCCCCCAGACCCACCAGTCTGCCAGGAGGGGGTGCGGAACTGGGAGAGGAGGGACGAGGCCGAGGGTCCGGGCTGGGGTCCCCGCGACTCCAGCGCCGAGATCAGGTTCATGACGGAGGCGTCGGGGGCTGCCCCCCCCGCGTGGTGCAGCCCCGTCTCGAAGAGCCCCGACAGCCCTGGGGACACGGGGACGCCGTGGGGACACCGTGAGGACGCCTCGGGGGTGCGGGGACGCCGCGGCTGGGACCCCCCCGGGACAGGGGACACCCCGAGGGCCACACGGAGGGACAGTTCAGGGACCCCCGCGCGGCGCAGCCCCGTCTCGAAGGGGCCCGACGGTCCTGGGGACGCCCTGGGGACATGGATGGACTGCAGAGACACGGGGCCGCAGGGCTGGGGTGACGTGGTGACAAAGGGACCCRGGGACTTCAGGGCTGTGCTGGCAAAAGGATCGGGGTGACACAAGGTCGGCGTGACGCAGGGACAGGGTGACACGGGGGCACGACGACGTGGGGACAAAGGGCTGTGGTGCCACGGGGTTGGGGTCTTGAGGTGACACGGGGTCGGGGTGACATAGGGACAAAGAGCTGAAGCGACAGAAGAAGGTGTCGAGGYGACACAGGGTTGGGGTGAAACAGGGTTGGGGTGACTCGGGGACACAAAGCTAGAGTGACACTGCGTTGGGGTGTTGTGTTCACACAGCGTCAGAGCGACACGGGGACAAAAGGGACCCAGGGCTGCGGTGCCACAGGGTCGGGGTGACACGGGGACGCGGGGATGAGGGGCTGGGGTGACACGGGGTCAAGGTGACGTGGGGACAAAGGGCTGTGGTGAGGCTGGACCCCAAACTGGGGCGGCAGGGGCTGGGGCCTGGGGTCCTGAGGGGGTTTGGGGAGTTCGTGGAAGGCTCGCGAGGTTCTGGGGTGACCCATGGGCGTCTGCGTAAATTTTGGGTCCCCCTTCACGTGGAAGGGATGTGGATGGCAAGTCGGACGTGGGAAAAATAGGGAGAAAGGGAAAGGGAAAAAAAATGGTGGGAAATATGAAGGCAAATGGCAAGAAACGTGAGGGTAAAAGAGTGGGAAATGTGAGGGGAAAAGAGCGGGAAATGTGAGGGGAAAATGGCAGGAAAAGTGAGAGCAAAATGGGCGGTAAATGAGGGAACAAAATCGCAGAAAAYGTAAGGGAAAAATTGAAGAGAAATGTTAGAGGGAAAAAAGGGTGGGAAAAGTCAGAAAAACGAAAGTGTGAAATGCGAGGGCACAAAATGGCAGGAAATCAGAGAAAAAAAATGGCAGGAAACCTGAAGGGGGAAAAGAAAGGGGGAAAAAAGGGCGGGAAATGTGAGAGGAAAAAGGGCCGTAAATGTGAGGGGGAAAAAGGTGGGAAATGAGAGGGGGGAAAAAGAGTGTGAGGGAAAAATTAGTGAGAAATGTGAGCAAAAAAAATGGCAGGAAATGGGAGAAAAGGATGGAAAACAAGGGGAGAAAAGAGTGGGAAATGTGAGGGGAAAAAGGGCGGGAAAGGAGAGGTGAAGAGAGCGAGAAACGTGCGGGGAAAAATGGCGGAAAACGTGAGTGAAGAAAATTACGGGAAATCCGAAAGGAAGAAACAGTGGGAAAAGTGAGAAAGAAAACTGCAGGAAACGCGAGCACAAGAAGGGCAGGAAATTTGAGGAGAAAATAGGGCAGGAAACGTGAGGGGGGAAAAAGGGCGGGAAACGTGAGGGGGAAAAAGGGCGGGAAACGTGAGGGGGGAAAAGAGCAGGAAAGGAGAGGAGAAGAGAGCGCGAAACCTGAGAGGAAAAACGGCAGAAAACGTGAGTAAAGAAAATGATGGGAAACCTGAGAGGAAGAAATGGTGGGAAATGTGAGAAAGAAAATGGCAGGAAACACGAGGGGAAAAAGGGCGGGAAACGTGAGGAGAAAAAAGGGCAGGAAACGTGAGGGGGAAAAAAGAGCATGAGAGAAAAATTGGTGGGAAATTTGAGGRAAAAAACCACGAGAAATGTGAGGGGAAAAATGTCCCCGTGTGACACAGGGTTGGGGTGACACGAGGTCGAGGTGTTGKGGTGACACGGTGACAGGGGCACCCAGGGTGCAGTGCCCTGGGATCGGGGTGCCCCAGGCTGTCGCGGGGGGACAGAGGGTTGGGGTGTCACAGCGTCGAGGCGACACAGTGAGCTGGGGTTGTGGTGCTGCGTGGTCAGGGTGACAGTGGGTGACACGGGGTGWCMSTGGGTGACACGGGGTGCCAGCCGGTGGCACGGGGTGACACTGAATTCCACAGGGTGCCCCCAGGTGACAGTTTATGACACTGGGTGTGCCTGGCTGACAGTCGGTGACATAAAGCGACAAGAGATGATGCTGGGTCACGTGTGGTGCCTCAGGATGTCCCTGGGTGACAGTGGGTGCCCCTCGGCGATAGGGGGTGACACAGGGTGACACTTGGTGACATGGGGTGAGAGTGGGTGACACTGGGTGACACACGGTGACACTGGGTGAGAGTGGGTGACATGGGGTGACATGGGGTGAGAGTGGGTGACACGGGGTGACACTGGGTGACACAGGGTGACACGGGGTGAGAGTGGGTGACACGGGATGACGCCCTCGGGGTGACAAAAGTGACATGATATTGGTTGCCCCCGGGTGACATGGGCTGACAGCGGGTGCCAGCAGCTGCCCCGGGGTGACACTGGGCGCCCTTGGGGTGACAGTGGGTGACAGCGGGTGACAGCGGTGCCGTACCTGGGGGGTGGTGGTTGGCCGCATAGCCCTGCAGCGGGTGGGGGGCTCCGTAGGGCTGCCGGTGCAGCAGGTCGGGGTCGGGGTGCGACCCCCGCGAGCCCCCGTACACCAGGCTGGGGACAGAGGACAGCGCGGTGTCACGCGGGCTTGTCACAGCCCCCAAAACACCCCCCGTACACCAGGCCGGGGACAGGGGTGTCGCACGTGTGTGTCACTCCCCCCCCCAAAACAACCCCCGGCCCTCACTAGCCCCCCCAAACGCTCCCCAGACCTCAAAGACCCCCAAACACCCMCACACACGAGGCTGGGGACAGGAGACAGGGGTGTCACACGGGCTTGTCACACCCCCACAAAAAAAACCCCACAGAGCAGGCTGGGGACAGGGGTGTGACATGAGACTGTCACTCCCCCAAAACACCCTGACCTGTGACACTCACGGCCCCTGTACAGCAGGCACAGGTGTGTGACACAGGTGTGAGCCCCACAGGTGYGTGACAGGTGTGACACAGGTGTAAGACCCACACGTGTGTGACACACAGGTGTGAGCCCCACAGGCGTGTGACAGATGTGACACACACGTGACACCCACAGGTCTGTGACACACAGGTGGGTGACGCGTGACACAGGTGTGAGAACCACAGGTGCTTGAGAGGTGTGACACAGATGTGACACCCACAGGTCTGTGACAGGCAGGTGTGTGACACAGGTGTGAGCCCCACAGGTGTGTGACAGGTGTGACACAGGTGTAAGACCCACAGGTGTGTGACASAGGTGTGAGCCCCACAAGCGTGTGACAGGTGTGACATACGWGAGACCCACAGGTSTGTGACACACAGGTGTGTGACACAGGTGTAAGACCCACAGGCATGTGACACACAGGTGTGTAACACAGGTGTGAGCCCCACAGGTGTGTGACATGGATGTGACACCCACAGATCTGTGACGCACAGGTGAGTGACACAGGTACGAACCCCACAGGTGTCTGACAAGCGTGACGTGCACGTGAGCCACACAGGTGTGCGACAGGTGTGACATCCATGAGACCCACAGGTCTGTGACACACAGGTGTGTGACACAGATGTAAGACCCACAGGCACGTAACACACAGGTGTGTAACACAGGTGTGAGCCCCACAGGTGTGCGACAGGTGTGACACACACGTGAGACCCACAGGTCCGCGACAGGTCTGAGAGGCACGAGCTGTGCACAGGTGTGCAAGGCACTGACACGCAGGTGACACATCGAAGCGTGCACGGCACTCACGCAGGTGTGACACTGCCACACACACAGGTGTGCAAGGCCAACACCTGTGCGAGGCCCTGACACAAGTGTGCAAGGCCCCCCCAGCAATGGCACCCCAATGGCACCCCACCCCGGGGACCCAGCACCCCACAACCTGCTGCTGGGGGGCCCCAACACCTCCAAATTCCAGCGCACTCCAGTGCCTGGAGCAGGGACAGCCCAGGGCGACGGGGTCCCGGCACCCCAATCCCGCTGCACCCCAATCCGGCTGCACCCCAAAGTCTGCTGCACCCACACCTCAGCACCCCAAGGTCTGCTGCACCCCAATCCCTGCTGCAATGAGACCTCAGCACCCCAATCCCGCTGCACCCCAATCCTGCTGCACCCACACCTCAGCACCCCAATTCCTGATACGTCAGGACCCCAGCACCCCAATCCTGCTGCACCCCTTGCACTCACACCTCAGCACCCCAAGGTCTGCTGCACCCCAATCCCTGGTCCAATGAGACCTCAGCATCCCAATCCTGCTGCACCCCATGCACCAGCACCCCAATCCCTGACACATCAGGACCTCAGCACCCCATGCTATGGGGTCACAGCACCCCAATCCTGCTGCACCCCAATCCTGCTGCACCCACTGCATTCTCACCTCAGCAGCCCAACGTCTGCTGCACCCCAATCTCTGGTGCAATAAGACCTCAGCACCTCAACCCTGCTGCACCCCAATCCTGCTGCACCCCATGCACCAGCACCCCAATCCCTGACACATCAGGACCTCAGCACCCCGTGCAATGGGGACACAGCACCCCAATCCTGCTGCACCCCAATCCTGCTGCACCCACTGCACCCTCATCTCAGCACCCCAA
>JACAXG010000543.1:0-53227 GCA_018881555.1 Amblyornis subalaris
GGGGGGGGGGGGGGGGGGGGGGGGGGGGGGGGGGGGGGGGCGTGGGTTGGGCTGCGTCGACCGCGCCGAGAGCGAGAGGAAGGCGGTCCGACGGCGTGGCAGGTACCTTCGTGTAGGCGCCCCAGGACAGCTCTGTCTCGATCACCATGACTACAATGCCGAACATGCCGAAGATGAGCGCGTAGTCGCTGAGGCGCTTGCGCTTCTCGAACAGCGCCCGGCGGTGCCCCAGCTTGTAGCCGATGTTCTGGTTCTTCTTCTTGCTGGACTTGCCCCCGCCGTTGTTCGTGCCGCCGGAGCCGTAGGGCGCCAGGTTGTTGGAGTTGTTGTGCTCAGGCTTGGAGACCACGATCTCCGGAGCAGCGGCGAGCGGCGGCTGGAGCGGCTGAGACTCGGAGTCAAGCTCGTGCAGGTTCCTGCGGGATGAACTCAGGTTGCTGAGCGGCCGCATGATGCCGCCGTTGTACCTGCAGCTGCTCATGGCTATTTCGGCGAAGGGATTGCTCTCCCGACGCTGCTGGTAGTGGTGATGGTGGGTGCTGCTGCTGCTGCTGACACTGCTGCTGGGGCTGGCTGCCTGCTGCTGCTGCAGGCTATGGCACTGCTGGTACTGGGGGTACTGGTGGGGCTGCCTGGACGAGCCGGCATGGCTGGAGGGGGTGAGCTCGCTGACGTTCAACTGGCTACTCTGCCGGGAGGAGGCGGAAGTGGAGAGCGGCGAGGAGTGAGTCCTGAGGGCACCTGAGAAAGGCGAAGGGCAGAGCAGCGAGGGCAGGTTATCCCCCCCTGCTGCCACAGCGGCCCCATAGTAGGTGCAGTTGTTGCACTGGAGGCATGGGGTCTGCTGCTGCTGTGGCTGCTGGAGAAGACTCTGCTTGTCCTGGCCGTGATGCTGCTGCTGCGAGCAGAAGCCCGTCTGGAACTGCAATGGTGTTTCCATGTCAGAGGCGTTAAAGCCGCAGGAGCACCAGGTGGTGGTGGTGGTGCACCCTACGCAATGCGTTATGGTCGACAGGGGAGAGGCCTGCTGCCTCCACGAAGGGCCCATCCCGGCTTCCGTAGAATCCAGCCGATTGGTCGGGCGGACCGAAACAAGGTGCATCTCGTCGGGGGAGACCGGCTGCGGCGTGAGACGGCGGAGAGATTCCTCCACCCGCCCTGCCCCCTCCCGCGCGGGGATCCCGTCTGCTACTACTCCCGCAGGTAAAGGTTACCCTCACTCCCCGCCCTGCCGCCAGTGTGCCCCACGCCACAGAAAGTCGGGGAGTCCCGAGGTGGGCGGGGAGAGCGCTCGCTGAGCTCGCTTCCGGGATCGCCCTCTGGGAGGAAAGGCTTCCTGGCCCCCCCGCCGCCGCGCGCATCCGCGCCGTCTCTAGAACATAGGCACTTCGCTGCGCTCCGGAGCTGTCCATTGACGCCCCGTCTCTTTCCGGTGACGTGCAAAACAGCAGTGACCTCGCTTCGAGGCCCTCGCCACGGCCCCGGGGAGGAGGCGGTTCTCGGGGCCTGGCGCGGCCGACGGCCAGCACGGAAAAGAGCTGGGCCGGAGTGCGGCCTCAGGCCGTGCCCACAGGTCATCATAGAGGTCATAGGAGACCTCTCCTCTCCTGAAATTCGGGAGAGCCCAGGGCCCACTGGCTTCCAGGGCCCGCAGGGCCCGGGGCGGCAGCGATTAGCTAATCGCTCGGGGGCCACCGAGGCATTTGGTTACATATGGTAATTTCCGATATTTTTCAGACCTATAACAAAGGAGAGGATTTCTTTTGGTCACTCTTTTTCTTAACTAAAAAAGGAAGAAACTAGTCACTGAAAATTTCATAGGATTTTAGGTCATCGCCTGAGGATGCAATACATCTTGGGTGCTGTGTCCAGTTCTGGGCTGCTCATTACAGGAGAGACATGGAGCTCCTGGAGCGGGTCCAGTGGAGTGCAACAAAGATGACTAGGGTATTGGAGCATCTCTCTTACGAGGATAGGCTGAGGGAGCTGGGCCTGTTCAACCTCGAGAAGAGATGTCTGAGAGGGGACCAATGTCTATCAGTATCTGAAGTGAGGGTGTCAAGAGGATAGAGCCGGTCTCTGCTTGGTGGTGCTGAGTAATAGGACAAGAGGCAACGGGCAGAAACTGATGCACAGGAAGGTGCACCTGGACATGAGTGTTACAATCCGGTCTAATCGCAGAGGAGCAAAGAGAACTCTGTGAATAAAGTGGAACAAACTTAAATTCAAATATTCCCCGAACGAGATTAAAACCAAACGAGGTTAAATGTTGTTACCAAAAAATTGATATATTTTATTTAACAGTAAAGGAGAAAAAAGAAAGAAAGAAAGAGAGAGAAAGAAAGGAAAGGAAGGAAGGAAGGAAAAGAAAGAGAGAAAGAGAGAAAGAAAGAAGAAGAAAAAGAAAGAGAAAAAGGGTGAGGGGGACAGAGTGTGTGGGAGACAGATTAAGTAGAAACATATCACCCCTCTGTGGGTCCCAATAACGTCTCACTGCTCCCCTATGTAATAGACGAGCCAAGTCTCAAAGAAATGGCAAATGATTTATTAGGGACAAAGTCAATAAAGCAAAAGTGACAGCACTGGGCGCTTGACCTAGTCAGAGGCGCACCAGCTAGTACTGGTGACACCTCTTATATACCCCTCAAATCAGTTCGAATGTTCCAGAAACTTCTCTGGTCCGCCCCGTTGAGCATGCGCAGTGCTCCTCTGGTCCACCCCTTTGAGCATGCGCAGTCCTGGGTGGCATTCTACAGGGATGCAGTCTTCCAGAACCATTCCTAACAAACATCAGCATTACAGTAAGTTTTATCAAATACAACAATCCCCAACCTTAGTATTACAACTCCCAGCAAACACAACAACTCTTAGCAAACAATTAGCAAATGCAACAATTCTTAATAAACACAACAACTCTTGGCCCTAGTGAAAGCCAACATCTTGTTCCCATTTCTCACAATCCCCCCTCTTTTACTTCTTACTTCATTTGGCTTGAGCTATAACTTTCATAACCCGCTCATTCTTTTCATAGATCAGTCTTGCTTCTTTAAAGGGGTCTTCTGCATTGTTTACTTTCTTTAAAACCATTATCTTTTGCACCGTTCCAGATGTGGCCGATTTTGGGTCCATAGGCATTGCTATCACTTGCATGCCTTGGACTACACTAGTAATTAATCGAATGAAGCAGGGAATCAGACATGGGAGAAACAATAAGCCAGCTGTCGCACATAAGAGGAAAAAACCTAGTTACTTCCACCATGCTGCCCCTAATAAATTATCCCACCAGCTGGACTTTAGCATAGATTCCCATTTTTGAATTGGCACATGAGCGATTTTTCTAATATCTTTGGCAATATCTAGAACGGCATCCCCATTATCATCTATTTTCAAACAATCAGATGTGTTCCATTTTCCACAAACACCACCTTCTTCTGCTAATAGATAGTCTAAAGCTAATTATTTTTGTATACTGCGGCCCTAGTTTGTCTCTGCTGACTTGATATTCATTCTAGTGCCAAAGCCGTGTTATTTGATATTATTTCCACAACCGCTTGGAGCCTTATAATACGGTTTAGCATATAAATTGGAGTTTGATAACCCCAACTCCCATCCTGTGCCCATGTAGCTGGTCTGTATACTTCTAATATTCGTTCAGGAGGCCATTCATCTTTCCCCCATTTTTGAGATCCTCCGATTAACTCCCTTTTGTTCCTTTTCAGGTCTTCATAGATTGGTACTCCTAAGTTATCCCCATCTTGCCCTGGTAAAAAGAAAAACCCCAGCTGTATAATTCCCAGAGTACAACTCCCCTTCCACTGGGGGGGAGTTTTGGGTAGGCTCTTTTCCCACATATCCAGAATAAGCCATCTGGTGCTTTCCAATAATCATCTCCCTGTTGATTTATATTTTCCCAAAATTTGGATACCTCTGGGATTCCAAAATAGGGATTTTTGCCTGTATCGTTACACAGGAAAAGTTCATTTTCATTATTATATTCACATTTTGTTCTATCAGTTTTATTCTGGGTCCAGTACAGTGTCGGTTCTTCAGGAATCCACCATGTAGAAGTTCCATGACTAACTATATCTATTGCATGGAGTATTTCCTACTCTATTAGGAAAATTTATTCCAGTGCGCCAGAGGCATTCTTCTCCTATCACCATTGAACTTAACACCCACCCTTCTGGTCGGTTCCCCCCCCTTATATTTGTTCGGTCCCATTTAAGAAGTTCAAGGGGGCCTATGTCACTGCCTTTCCATGGCCATTCCTCTGTCATTAAGGGCCCCCCACAAACCCAACAGTTGGTCACATTTAGTTCTCTGCTTATTCTTTCCCCCAAATCGATAAACAGGTTTTTTCCTAATCTAGAGAATTCGATTTCTCCTTCTAATTGTCTTGTAATTTTTGTATATAAATCTTCACGTGGGGTTGACTCAGGGCTAGATTGTGGTGTTTGCTCTGTTACTAGGACCCCACCCCCGAGAGCAAATGTAAAGCAAACCCATCTTTCTTCTTTTGGACATGCACTTCCTAATCTTTGTCCATCCTTTCCTAAGTTTTCTGCAATCCAGTACGTCAGTCCGTTCCACATACAAGTTTCTAATTTGGATGGGTCATAACAGGACAAGTTGACATGGGTGTGGGTAGTGAAAAAGGAACCTTGGGGAACCGATTGATAGCATTTGTTACATGAACTTGCTTGAATTCCTAAAGGGAAAAGACAAAAAAGGAGTAACAGAGGTCCGATATGGCTTGTATCCCCACCTCCCTTGCCTATGGGGTTGCCACCCATAACAGGTGTATATGATGAGCCCTCTGCTCCCTTGTCACTTTTTTCCAGGTAAATCGCTTATTATATTTTCCCTCAGTTCCTCGGATATTTCCTACTCAACAGGCACTAATAATTCCCATCCACAAAGTACATTAGCACTGTCTGATTTATACAGCCCTGATCCTCCTGTTTGGAGTGGAAGTATCCCTCCCCAGGGAATTAATCGGAGTTTTCTCAAAACTTGCCCAGACAGTACTCGACCTTATTTCCCAATTTTCTTCTATTCTGACATGTTCCCCAATACCTCCCTCATACATTTACCACCCTGTTCCCCATCTCAGAGTTAATTTGGTATCGCCGGGTACAGATGTCACAGTCCAGTCCCTGGGTTCTTCCACTGGTCCTTTAATTCTGCTGGCGTGTGTCCAACCTCTTTCCTTTGTACAAACTGCAGCTTCGGTGGTCAGCAGTACCTGGAAAGGACCCTCCCATTGGGGGGTTAAAGACTGTTCCTTCCATGTTTTTATTAAGACCCATTCCCCGGCTTGAATATTATGGATTTTGAAATCCGAAGGTGTGGTTTGAGGAAGTAACCCTCTAGTTCTTACTTGCTCCAAGGTTTTTGCTATTTGTGTTATATATTGCTTTACATTTGCTTCTCCTCCTTCATATGTAGCCATTTCTTGTTGAGTGACCAAAAAGGGCAACCCAAACATCATTTCATAAGGGGAAACTCCTAAATCTGCTCTGGGTTGTGTCTGGACTCTTAATAATGCTAAAGGTAGGCATTTAACCCAAGACATTTGTGTTTCAATCATCAGTTTTGTTAAGGCACGTTTTAATGTTTGATTCATTCTTTCAACTCTACCTGAGCTTTGGAGGTGCCATGGGGTGTGTAACTCCCAGTGAATACCTAAAGCTCGTGTTACTTGTTTAATAATTTTTGATGTAAAATGCGTCCCTCTGTCTGAGTCTATTCTGTGTATTACCCCATACCTAGGGATAATTTGTTCTAAGAGTGTCTTTGCCACTACATTGGCCGTGGCTTTGCTAACAGGAATGGCCTCTACCCAATGTGTGAGGTGATCTACTATGACTAATAGAAACTTCCACCTTTGGACCTGTGAAAGTTCGGTAAAGTCTACTTGTATGCTTTGAAAAGGTCGTCCTGCTAGTTTGTGGCCTCCTGGTGTATTCTTTCTCATAACCTTTTTATTTACCTTTTGACATTATGCATCCCTCAGTTATTTGTTTGGCTATTCCAAAAATCCCAATACATCCAAAATTCCTTAAGAAATAATCACATAATGCCTGTGTTCCCCAATGAGTTTTCTGATGTAATTCTCCTAAGAATTTCCTAGTTAATGCTTTATTCAACATTTGTCAGCCACCAGGAAGTGTCCGCTTCCCCTGCTGGTCCTTTTTACCTCCAATTTTAGTTAATTCTTTTTCTTCACCTTTGCTAAATTGTGGAAAACTATTATCCTTGCTCTTCTCTAGTGAAGTTAATAGGACCCACTCTACCCCATATTCTGCTGCCTCCCTTGCTTCTTGATCTGCTAAGTTGTTTCCCCTAATTTCAAGTGCCCAACCTCTTTGGTGTCCCTTTATATGTACTACTGCAATTTCCTCAGGTAATTTTAATGCTTCCAAAACCCCTAAGATTAATCCTTCATGAATTAATCCTTTTCCTTTTGAGTTCAGTAATCCTCTTTCTTCCCAAATTTTTCCAAATGTATGTACTATTCCAAATGCATATTTAGAATCAGTGTAGATAGTTCCCTTCTTCTGTGCTAGATATTCTAGCGCTCTTTTCAAAGCATATAATTCACAAGACTGGGCAGACCACTTAGAGGGAAGTTTCCCTTTTTCTATTGTAGTCATATTTTCCCCATTTATTATAGCATATCCTGATATTCTTTTTTCCCTGTAAACATCTAGAGGATCCATCTACATATATCTTTTCTCCTTCAGGGAGAGCCTGATCTGTTAGGTCTTCTCGGATTTTTGTTTGGTAGCTTATTACCTCTAAACAATTGTGAACTAAATCCTCTTTGGGCTCGCCATATAGAAATTGGGCAGGATTTAAGCTCTTGTCTGTTACTAAAATTAAGTCATCGCTGTTAATGAAAATGGCTTCGTATTTTAACATCCTTGAACCTGTTAATCATTTATCCACTTTTTGATTTAACGTGCTCCTAACTGCATGGGGTGTATGTACAAATAATTTTCCTTCAAAGGTGAGTTTATGACTTTCTTCTACTAGGATGGATGCGGCTGCAATGGCTTGGATACATACTGGCCATCCGCAACTAACTGGATCTAACAATTTAGATAGATAGGCCACTGGCTTCTTAACCCCTCCCCATTTTTGAGCTAATACCCCGTGTGCCACTCCATTTTCTATATTAACATACAAATAAAAAGGTTTCTCTAATGAGGGTAAGTTCAAAACTGGTGCTGTGGTTAATTTAAGTTTCAAATCTTCTAATTTTTCATCATCCTCTTCTGTCCACTTTATTTTATCTTCCTCTGTCAACTTTTCATATAAAAACTTTACTGCCTGAGTATACCCTTCAATCCATAATCTACAGTATCCTAATAGTCCTATTAATTTTCTAACTTCTCATTTTGTACTAGGAGAAGGGAGGGACAAAATCCCAATAATTCTTTCAGGGCTTAGCCTACAGCTACCTTGGCTGATTATATGTCCGAGATATTTTACTTCGGATTCCACGAATTGTAATTTCTTCTTTGATACCCTTAGTCCCTTTTCTCCCAAAAAGTTTAAGAGTCCTATGGTAGCTCTCTTTACTATTTCTTCCTCTTCTCCAGATATTAACAAATCATCAACATATTGGGTAATTTGGACCCCAGGAGGGGTAGAAAAAGTTTGTAATATCCCTTCTAATGCTTGTCCGAACAAATTCGGAGACTCTGTAAACCCCTGAGGTAGTTTAGTCCATCTTAGCTGTTGTTTTCGACCTGAACTAGGATCTTCCCATTCAAAGGCAAAAATATCCCGACTATCCTTAGCCAATGGGCAGGTCCAAAACACATCTTTAAGGTCTATTACACTAAACCATTGATGTTGAGGTGGGACGTTACTTAAAAGGGTATAAGGATTTGGTACTACAGGGTACCATGTTTGAGTTCTTTTATTCACTTCCCTCAGGTCCTGGACCAATCTATACATCCCATCAGGTTTCTTTACAGGTAATATGGGAGTATTGTGAGGGGACATGCAGGGTTCTAATGTTCCATCTTCTATAAGTTCTTCAATTACTGGTTGGAGGCCTCTCCTCCCTTCCATTGATGTAGGATACTGACAGACATGTATGGGGCATTCCTCCCTCTCAATTGATATCCTAATGGGGTCTATGTTCAATCCTCCCCTATTTCCAGCTTTAGCCCAAACTTGCTCATTTATTTTCATTTCATCTTCCTCACTGAGTTTTAATATTTTAGCTATCATTTTTCCATCCTCGGGGACTATCCCTATGCCTAATTGAACCTGTAAGTCTCTTCCCAATAAATTACATCCCGCCCCTGGTACCAATAATATATCTCCAATACCAAATTTAGAATTCCCTTCAAACATTACTTGCTTGATTACGGGAGCTTGGAAGCTCTCTCCCTTTGCTCCCATTACCTGAATTGTATCCCTGCTTACTTTACAACCTTTTGGAATATTACAAACACAAGTCTGCTCTGCCCCAGTATCAACTAAAAATTCTAACATCTCTTCTTTGGGGCCCACTTTTAAAGTTATCAAGGGCTCTAGGTGGTATTTATCCCCCAGAAAATAGAGCCCCTTGACCCCCCCTAGTCCACCAGCTCTTCTAATTGCGTCTCCTTGAACACTTTCAGGTCTTTATTCCGGCAAGGACAATCTCTTTTATAGTGCCGTTCCTTTCCGCAAGAAAAGCAAGCATTTCCCATGTCCCTTTCCTTCTGCTCTCGGGGCCCTGGTCTCACAGGAGTCCTACTCTTTCCCCTTCCCCTATTCCTAAATTCTGAACCCCTGGGAACGGTACCTGGGGACTTCAGATTCCTTGAGGAATTACTCTCTTGCATGGTGGCTACCAAAATTTTTGCTTTTGCCTTAGTTTTTTCCTCATCCCTTTGTATATAAACCTTTTGGGCTTCTCTCAATAGTTCATCTAATCCCCTATCTTGCCAGTCTTCTAATCTCTCCAGCTTCCTACGAATATCTGGCCAGGCATGAGTAACGAAGTTAACCTTTAATAGGGCTTGCCCTGCCATGCTTTCAGGATCTATTCCTGAATATTGCCTCATGCTTTTCCGGAGTCTCTCTAGCCATTCTGTGGGGATTTCCTCTTTTCCCTGCTGTCCGTCAAAGGCTTTGCTTACATTCTGCCCCTGAGGTGCTGCTTCCCTTATTCCTTTAATTATTAGATTATGCTAGTCACTCATATTTCTTTGTCCCGCTACCTCATTATGGTTCCAATTAGGAGGTGGTAGTGGCATTTTCTGGTCTCCCGGTGGGCCCTGTTGATTCTCCCTTTCCCAAATTCTCGTTCCAGTAGCCCTAATCATTTGCCTCTCCTCTTGGGAGAATATAATGCCCACAATTGACTGCATTTCCTCACAGGTAAAAATATTAGGGCCTAAAAATTGGTCTAATTGTTCAGCTAGGCCCATGGGATCTTCTAATAACCCTTTAATTTCCTTCTTAAAATTTCTGACTTCTGTAGAGGTCAAAGGGACATTTACAAATCCTATCCCCCCCTTGAGCCCCTCCCATAGGCACTTCTCTTAAAGGAAATAAGTTGACTTCTCTGTCCCCATTTAAATCAGACCCCCCTTCCTGCTCCTCAACCATCATAACCTTAGGAAAAGCCCTTTTCCTTTGCTGTGGGGTGGTAACAGGAGAAGTATTATTAAGTGATCCTCGAGTTCTTACTGAGCTTCCCCTGGTATTTTGATATGGTCCCTCACTGGTGGGAGGAGGTGTTGCTGGGAGGGGAGGGTACGGAGGAGGTAAAGCCTCCAGTGGTTCCCACTTCTTTTCCTTCTTTTCCCCTGCTTGTTCTGTCTCTGTAACTTCTGATACTTTAAAAACGTTTGCTCTCAGGGGCCAAATTTCTCCCGTCCAGCAGGAGGCATATTCACTTTCCTCGAGATCGAAAGCTTCCTTTGCATTTACAAATATATTTAAAGCTTGACAAATCCAACCCTCAAAGGACCCGTATCTAGGCCAATAAAGATAATCTGACCTTATTTCATTTTTCGTCCACTCTACCATACAATAATGAATCATTTTGACCTTATCTTTCCCTTTTGTACATGGATTATTATTCCAGTTAGCTAACTTAATCCCCAGTGGACTGTCTTGGGGTATATCCGCCAGCATCTTTTTGCTCCCCTTTTTCCTGGGACCTGTCTTACTAGCACCCTGTCCCATAGTTCCCGGGGCTGTCTTCTGCACCCTCCACACAGCAGTCAAGCCTCCCTGTCTGAGGCTGTCTTCTGCTCCTTTACTCACACAACGGTCAAACCCCCCCTTCTGAGGCTGTCTTCTGCACCTAGCAGTCAAACCCCCTTTCTTCTTGAGGTTATCTTCCGTCCCTTCTAAACACTTACACCGCGATCAAAACACCCCCCCCGTTCCGAGGCTGTCTTCTGCTTCCCCAGCAGTCAAGCCCCCCCTTCTTATGGGGCTTTCTTCCGCACCTTACACACTCGCTTTGTCCCTTCACCGGCCAAGTCCCTCACGGCATATTGGAACCGCGGTTAGAAGAACTCTGCACTCACTTCCCAGATCTGGACTGTCCAGTCCGAGTCTCACACACACAGCAGTCAAGCCCCCAATATTTCTGCCCAATCGAACAATACTTACAGTCTGTTTTCTTGTTCAGATCTTCGTGCACAAGAATTACAGGCAACCGAGGTATTTTCCTCTGGGGAGCGGAGCTCCTTTCCCTCTTTCTTTTGCTTTAAGAGTCCCTGCTCCCACAGGATTTCAGCTGATAGCCTCAGCAGTACCCAGAAGAGACTGAGTGAACCATCAAAAAAAAATGGATGGGGCACGCCTTTCCCTTGGGATCCTCTGGGACCACCAGGGCCAGGTGAACTATCCTGGACGAGCTCCCAGTTTGTAATAAACGAGCCAAGTCTCAAAGTAAGAAATGGCAAATTATTTATTAGAGACAAAGTCAATAAAGCAAAAGTGACATCACTGGGCGCTTGACCTAGTCAGAGGCACACCGGCTAGTACTGGTGATGCCTCTTATATACCCCTCGAATCAGTTTGAATGTTCCAGAAACTTCTCCTCTGGTCCGCCCCTTTGAGCATGCACAGTACTCCTCTGGTCCGCCCCTTTGAGCATGCGCAGTCCTGGGTGGCATTCTACAGGGATGCAGTCTTCCAGAACCATTCCTAACAAACATCAGCATTACAGTAAGTTTTATCAAATACAACAATCCCCAACCTTAGTATTACAACTCCCAGCAAACACAACAACTCTTAGCAAACACTTAGCAAATGCAACAATTCTTAATAAACACAACAATTCTTGGCCCTAGCGAAAGCCAACATCTTGTTCCCATTTCTCACACCTACATGTGGTCCTCTTGGTGGTGAGGGTCCCCTGCCGAAAAGCAGAGAATTCAATGGATTAATATACACTTGGGCCAGGTGGGAATGCCCAGGTACCTCCCCTGAGAGGGGGCAAGTTTGACACTGTCTCTTGCAAGACTGTGGATCAGTTGCATTATTTTGCATCACGTGCAGTGCTCTGGTGCAAGGCCTCAGGAATGAGTCTGGGGGCACTTCAGGGGTCTCTGATGGATTGTAACACCCACTCTGCTGCCTCTTAACATCGTGCATGTCCTGTGGATGTGTCTTTTCCGGCTGAGCCAGTTTGTGTAACGGAGGATGGGTGTTCATTGCCTCTGACCAGAGGTTTTTCGCCATGCACCCAAAACCCTCCTGCTCCCCACTTTGGTGGGGGGGGCGGGAATCTGTGCAAACGTGGTCTCAGTAGATAAGACAGCTGCTGGGCTTGGTCCTCCTGTGGAAGTATTCTCCCCCAGCCCAGACCTGAGAATAGTGTCATTTTTATCTTAAATTAACTCACAGTTCAGGGCCTCAGCCCAGGGGGCCCATTCAGGGTGCGGTGGTCTTCGGTGCAGTTTTGTTGGTGCAGCTTCGTTATACAATTTTGCTATAATAGGCAAAAGTCCTTCATAAAAATGTTTAAGCCATAAACCATAACATTTCAGTCTCTGACAATGAGGAAGAACTTCTTTACTGTGCAGGTGACCAAGCACAGGAACAGATTGCCCAGAGAGGTTGTGGAGTCTCCCTCACTGGGGATATTCAAGAACCATCTGGATGCAATCTTGTGCCATGTGCTCTAGGATGACCCTGCTTGAGCAGGGAAGGTTGGACCAGATGGCCCACTGTGGTCCCTTCTAACCTGACCCATTCTGTGATTCTGTATTGAGCTTCAGAGATGGTTTTTACTCAGCTGAAGTACAGAAAGTTTAATTCTATAGGAATGTTTTCTGTGAATGAGTTAAGATTTTATGGGCTATGTGAAAAGTGTTAATCCTTTTCTCTTTGAGCCTACTTTTTATAATTAAAACTGTCTAGTCTTTTCCTCAAAAATACAATTAATTTTTGGTTGAGTAGCATGGAAATATAAGGAATAAAGGAGAGAAGCAAGAAGAATTACACTTCAGGGAAGGAACATTTCCATAAAAAACTTTCCAGCACATACAGTTCCTCCTAGTAGATCTCTCAAATGCAATTAAAACCTTCAGGAGTCAATGCCAACCTCAGAAGGGTTTGGATGAGATCCTTTGTCCTGAGTTCGTAGGTGATCTAGCAGAAAAGACAAACAGCTTTGTTCCATTTCCTCAGTTATCTCTTACACAGAGGCTAGCAAGAAATCATCTATATCCTTCTGAGACCTCCCTCCCTTCTCCTCTCCTCCCTTTTCCATATATAAATAGAAATATCTAATCTTCCCCCATATTTGCCTGGCTTCCCCATCATTGCATTCATTAGTTACACACAAGGTATATCACTTCAAATAGTTGTTCGGTTGCTGAACTTATCAAATCAGAGCAAGCTTGAAGCACAGATTGCTTTAATAACTGCCTACTTTGACAACAGTTGAAAAGAAGCATAATTCTTTCCTGTCTTACATCGTCTGAACTGGAGGTTCTGTCAGTCACCATAAAAGTAAGTACCCTATAATCTCCGTAGTAAGGAAGGGGTGAAGACAACCCTGTTATATGCAGGACAATGTGTCAAAAGGGGGAACGGGGAAGGGGGAAGGGGGAAGGGAGGTGCTCCAGATTAACCTAGCTAGGAAGGGAGAAGTAAAATGCTCTTCCTTCAGTCACAGACCCATTCCTTTGTCCCAAACTTATTCTTCGAGTGATCCATCTCATAAATTGAAAAACCAGACACACAAATACAATTAAGTGCGTATCAAGTAGAATGTGGCACTGCAGGCAACACAAAACTGGACGTTAGCTTTCATCTCTTCCCCTGCTTCCATTTATTCTGTAACTATATGAATTTTGCAAACTTCTCAAGAGATATGATTTCTACAGATGGGGCCACAACATAAATTGGCATTGATACATGATATGAATGCATCCAAAGGGCTTTAGGTATGATTTAGGTATGATGGTGACAACAACAAGCAGATGGACTCTTGTGACATGGAATTTCAATGTTCTGTAGAATTTGTAGTCTTTCAGAGAATCAGAACTGTAGAAACAAATTTAAAAGCCCTCAATAAACACAATGAAGCAACCATACTTCACATGTTTTGAATTGGGAGGCCCATTGACTATAGGTGTAAGAACCTTATATACAGTGCATTTAAGATTTGAAAGCAACTATACACACCATGCATCTGTCATTTGATAGAAGGTCCACCTTTCACATTTTACAGTTTAATAAGGGATCACGTTACTAAGCAAGCTAGA
Organism: Amblyornis subalaris; assembly: GCA_018881555.1. NCBI lineage: Eukaryota > Metazoa > Chordata > Aves > Passeriformes > Ptilonorhynchidae > Amblyornis > Amblyornis subalaris. Next base: position 13,746 of record JACAXG010000543.1, read on the forward strand.
ATGACTTTTCCAACTACACCAATCTCAGTGTAAATTCATGGTAACTATGTTTGGATGGTAAAATGAAAGCACTGAGTAAAGTATCAATGGAAAAAATAATTATTTTCCAAATATGGGCAAATAAAATTTAATTATTTAGAATCAATTGCTACATGAATCAGAAATTACATATATTTTATTGAGATGAAAAGTGCTGCTAACATCTTCAAATTGCACACTGCCAACTTTACAAGGTATGATCTTATATTTAGATGTAACGCTGTCTCACTGGGCTTAATGGGTCAAAATTCTTCAAATATTGGATTCTGTAAAGTTAAAAGTAAGGTCACGCACTTGTGTGTGTGTGTCCCCCCAAGTCCATCTTTGCTTTTGCATAGGCTGAAATAGAAATATTGCATGTATTACGATATCAGTAATTGTACCGAGTTAAATTTCTCTTAGAAAATTGCACCAAATTCTTAGATTAATACTAATAAAAAGGTAGTTAGACTAAGAATGATGTAATAGTCACCTGCTGAGCACCTGCAATGGCTGTGCAAAATAGCATTAAAGATGATGCAATTAGCTAAGTAAGACATTCCTCATAGGTGGCAGGATCCACTGATAATGAGAAAAAAAAAAGCAGGGACAAGAAAGGAACAATTCAATTCACATCAATAATTTATTTCTGAAATGTAATACACTCATTTTTTAAGGTAATTATTTTAAAAGGAGAGATGTTAAATTATATTGCATCTTTCTGTTCTGGTTCATTTATCACTGTCATAGAGAGGAAGGTTTACGTCTCTCACTATGAAGAAGCAAATGGTTACCAATTCCTATTTTAGTCCTTGAAACTGTGATATCCCAATTGTACAATGGAACTTTAATAAAACCTCTGATTAGCTTTAGAACATCCTGTATTATTAGTCTGACTTCTTGTGGCAAACATGGGAATATTCATTTGTTCACTGGCATAATGAGACTATTGAGCAAGTAGATGAAATATCCAAAAGACAGTAATAGCGGTGTCCTTGCTGAGTTCTACAAATAAATAGGCTATCAGCAGTAGATATATTAAAATTGGGATTGGTGACTGATATAGATATATATGAAACAAATGCAATCATTTCCCCATACAGAACACAACAATCACATGTTTTAGTTTACCAAGATTTTTAAAAGATCGATAATCTTGCATCATCAGAGTAGGTGAAATTGTTGACTTCTAAATAAAACATGCAAATTTACAAATTTCTTAAGAATCTTCCAGGGTAAACTAGATCCTGAGAACTTTATCTTCTGTTAAAGAGGACACTTAAGCAAATATTAAAGACATGACATGAACAGAGAAGGAAGGATGAAAGCTAAATATATCTAAGTCTTTACTTCACAAAACATATATTCTGACAGTAATTTGTGCAGGACTTTTACCTACACAGTGAAAAGAACATAGGTTCCCTAAGATTTTCATTTTATAAGATCCATGCAATTCAGATGTGTTTGAAAACACAGGCAAAATAGGACCACTGAGAAACAACTGACACCATGTTTTTTCAAAAACATTGGAAGAACTGAAGCTCTGTTAAACAGCATGTTCATTCTTAAAACTAAAAGCTTCCCTTTTTGGTCTTGAGTGCTCAAGAGAGCTGACTGCAATAGAGAGTGTTAGAGGAAAATATATCATGCTGGACACAACAGTCTGAGAGAGGCAAGGCTGCTGCCACTCCATGTCCCTAGGTCCAAACAGATGCTCAGAGCACTCACGTGAACAGAGACAGCACCAAAAGCCTCATTCTACTCATAGCTGGCCCCTGGATCCCAGTCTCCCCAGCTGCTGGCACCTGGCCCCAGCCCCGCTTCAGTTGCTGGTACAGACCATTGTGTGCATGTGCACACACACACACAAAGCTGGCCGGGACTTCCCAGGTCCCAGTAGCTGACCCCTCCCAATGCTCTCACCCTTAGAGATACACAGGCGCTCTCGCACCCAGACCTGGACCTTAGGGACTCGCTCACCCACTTGCTCTCAGTCCACTTCACCTACTCCTCCAGCTAGTCCAACGTGACCTTCACTAGTGATCACATTCACTCACACACCTACCTGCACTTGCTCCAGTTGCTGGCACCATGGATACACAGGCCCTCCGACTCATGGTCTGACGCTAGTTGCTGCACTCAGCCCCCCATGCACACACATACACACAGAATACAGAGCCCTCAGCCAGGAAAGAGTTAGAAAGGAATTTAATAAGATAGGACAGACTGCACAATCAGGCACCAGGCATAGCCAGACAAGTGTACTGACCAGCAAACTATTTACATGCGACTGGCCCTTTTTATCCCCTTACCCCTCTATTTGTCCACACTTGTTCCTCCCCACATCACCTAAACCACTCCCTTGTCCTGCCTTCGGTTCCTCCCCTAAACATGCCATAGTAAATCCCGTGCAATCCCATCCCAAACTGCTTTTCCCCTGTATCTCAAAGTCTCACCCCTAGGCAGCAACCTCCCTTAAGTCTGGTGATCTGGTGAGATCTGGTGATTTGGAGAGCTGCTCCCAATGGCTTATATTTCTTGGTGCTTCTTCTAAAATAATCTATGCTGTATAAACATACTCAGATTTTAATATTTTGGTCACTCAGAATAATCTACCTATATTTTAGAACCATGATGGTTACTACATTAGTGAGGGTTGTTTGACTACATATGTGCAATATGCGCTTGCTTTAAAAGGTACACTTTGGTTAAAAATTAAATTAAATTTTATAGCAGAGCATATTAAAAAACTTAGCTATTCACAGTACTTCATCCAAATTGCTTAAAATGCAAGCCATTCAAGTATGCAGACTTTCAGAGGAAACTGAACTGCTATGCAATTTCTAGAAATTATACAGATGTAGGTTTTTATCCTAGGAAGGCCTAGCGAGTTTTTCTTCAATATCTGAAAGAAGTTAAAGTTGGAAAAAGACCTTCCATGCTATTAAAGTGCAATATTACATCTGAATTTTCAATCTGCATAGACAGTGCCTCCTGACTGAAAAAAGAAAGAAACTTCTCTTATAATCTCAGTTAACAAGAATGACATAGCTATAAAGTGAATAACTTTCTTTCAAAGCTCTTTCCTGAAAGAATCTTTCCTTAACTAAATGCAGAAAGAGAGACTTTATCTGGTTCAGACATTGCTCTAAGGGAGTTGCCATAATGAATTATTCAGTGAGAATTTGGGAGAGAAAGGAAGGTGAAGAGGCAAAATGGTAGCAGGTGACAAACAAAGATTGCTGTGGAACAGAGTTTCAGGAAAATGGATCCAGACAAAAACTCAATTACATAATGAAAACGATCCTGTTTCACTGTTAAAGCTTCTGATAACCCATTAGAATAAGGCCCTAACCTATAAATCAACTTGTATTGCATCCTCAGGCGATGACCTAAAATCCTATGAAATTTTCAGTGACTAGTTTCTTCCTTTTTTAGTTAAGAAAAAGAGTGACCAAAAGAAATCCTCTCCTTTGTTATAGGTCTGAAAAATATCGGAAATTACCATATGTAACCAAATGCCTCGGTGGCCCCCGAGCGATTAGCTAATCGCTGCCGCCCCGGGCCCTGCGGGCCCTGGAAGCCAGTGGGCCCTGGGCTCTCCCGAATTTCAGGAGAGGAGAGGTCTCCTATGACCTCTATGATGACCTGTGGGCACGGCCTGAGGCCGCACTCCGGCCCAGCTCTTTTCCGTGCTGGCCGTCGGCCGCGCCAGGCCCCGAGAACCGCCTCCTCCCCGGGGCCGTGGCGAGGGCCTCGAAGCGAGGTCACTGCTGTTTTGCACGTCACCGGAAAGAGACGGGGCGTCAATGGACAGCTCCGGAGCGCAGCGAAGTGCCTATGTTCTAGAGACGGCGCGGATGCGCGCGGCGGCGGGGGGGCCAGGAAGCCTTTCCTCCCAGAGGGCGATCCCGGAAGCGAGCTCAGCGAGCGCTCTCCCCGCCCACCTCGGGACTCCCCGACTTTCTGTGGCGTGGGGCACACTGGCGGCAGGGCGGGGAGTGAGGGTAACCTTTACCTGCGGGAGTAGTAGCAGACGGGATCCCCGCGCGGGAGGGGGCAGGGCGGGTGGAGGAATCTCTCCGCCGTCTCACGCCGCAGCCGGTCTCCCCCGACGAGATGCACCTTGTTTCGGTCCGCCCGACCAATCGGCTGGATTCTACGGAAGCCGGGATGGGCCCTTCGTGGAGGCAGCAGGCCTCTCCCCTGTCGACCATAACGCATTGCGTAGGGTGCACCACCACCACCACCTGGTGCTCCTGCGGCTTTAACGCCTCTGACATGGAAACACCATTGCAGTTCCAGACGGGCTTCTGCTCGCAGCAGCAGCATCACGGCCAGGACAAGCAGAGTCTTCTCCAGCAGCCACAGCAGCAGCAGACCCCATGCCTCCAGTGCAACAACTGCACCTACTATGGGGCCGCTGTGGCAGCAGGGGGGGATAACCTGCCCTCGCTGCTCTGCCCTTCGCCTTTCTCAGGTGCCCTCAGGACTCACTCCTCGCCGCTCTCCACTTCCGCCTCCTCCCGGCAGAGTAGCCAGTTGAACGTCAGCGAGCTCACCCCCTCCAGCCATGCCGGCTCGTCCAGGCAGCCCCACCAGTACCCCCAGTACCAGCAGTGCCATAGCCTGCAGCAGCAGCAGGCAGCCAGCCCCAGCAGCAGTGTCAGCAGCAGCAGCAGCACCCACCATCACCACTACCAGCAGCGTCGGGAGAGCAATCCCTTCGCCGAAATAGCCATGAGCAGCTGCAGGTACAACGGCGGCATCATGCGGCCGCTCAGCAACCTGAGTTCATCCCGCAGGAACCTGCACGAGCTTGACTCCGAGTCTCAGCCGCTCCAGCCGCCGCTCGCCGCTGCTCCGGAGATCGTGGTCTCCAAGCCTGAGCACAACAACTCCAACAACCTGGCGCCCTACGGCTCCGGCGGCACGAACAACGGCGGGGGCAAGTCCAGCAAGAAGAAGAACCAGAACATCGGCTACAAGCTGGGGCACCGCCGGGCGCTGTTCGAGAAGCGCAAGCGCCTCAGCGACTACGCGCTCATCTTCGGCATGTTCGGCATTGTAGTCATGGTGATCGAGACAGAGCTGTCCTGGGGCGCCTACACGAAGGTACCTGCCACGCCGTCGGACCGCCTTCCTCTCGCTCTCGGCGCGGTCGACGCAGCCCAACCCACGCCCCCCCCCCCCCCCCCCCCCCCCCCCCCCCCCCCCCCCCACGCCCCGTCTGTGGGCTCCGTGTCCGTCCCGGTTCACGGGAAGGCGGCTCCACAGCCAGCTGCACTCTCCTGTCAGCCGTTCAAATCCTTGCGGTCTAGCCGCCCCGCGCCGTCATCCTCGCGGAAAGGCGGCTGCCGCCCGACCCCGCCATCACTACGTTCCTCTTAGAGCCCAGCGCGACGGGACCGTTCAGCCCTCGCCCGGCCCTGCCCTGAAGCGTCCCTCGCCCCGAGGAGAGGTGAGGGGTGCCCTGACCCCCCCGGCACCGCCGTGTGGGGCCCACTGGTCCTCCGCCCTGAGATGAGATGCTCACCCTGCGGCTCTGCAACCGTGAGGCGAGGTGTCCCCCTTCCCTGGCCCCGCCGTGAGGCACCCTCCGGCCCCGACACTGTAAGGCGAGGCGATCCTCCCTCCCCTCCCAGTTCGGGCTCCGCTGCTCGCACTGGGGCTGGGCAGCCCGGCGGGGCGGGAACGATTCCGTGTATGTGGGTCTCTGATGGACAGTGGTGTCTTTTCTGTTGCAGGAGTCTCTGTATTCCCTCGCTCTAAAATGCCTTATTAGCCTCTCCACGATTATCTTGCTTGGGCTCATTATTGTATACCATGCAAGGGAAATTCAGGTAATTAACTTTATGAATTGCTGAGTGTTTACATATTTGTGGTTGCAGAGTCAGTTTTTCTAAAGGCTTTATTGTGGTAAGTACTTTGTGCTTCCTGCTGATTCAGAAAACAAAAATAATCACTCATGGCTTCCTGACGTTCAGTATTTCATCCCTGGAGAGAAATAAGACTGCATTTCCTGTTAGGGACTGTTACCTGTGATTATGCTAGTAGGATCACTTAGTTATGAGGTTATAGCACACTTTATGACAGACCTGCTGTTTTCTGTAGCAGATGTAGGGCAACAGTCTTACTTCCCAGTGACTAAATGTCATGCTGTGAATTTTCTCTGGATAGCAGGGCTAATTATTAGGAAAGAGGCATCAGTAACTTCTAGGTATGTAATCTTCACTGTGCTGTTTCAGATACTAGCATACACTAGAATATTTAAAAAGAGGGGGAAACCTTATGTCGGATTTGTTTTATTTAATGCCATAGAAATTACAGTCACTAGGAAATGTGACAGAGGAAAGCTGTCAAGACAGGTAGGGCTAAAGGTAGGGGGAATTTAATGATCAAAGATGTAGAGCGAATCTAAAAATACTGTCACATGTCCTGTCCCAGTGTTTTGCCGGTGGGTAGGGTCGGAGACACAGACACAGACACCAACTTAAGGAATAGTGTAATTTACTATAATGCAAAGCTGCAAAGAATCACAAAAGGATAAGCTAAGCAATGCACCTAATCATTGCTACAAAAGATTGCCTATAGTGATTAAGAAAGATACATCACCAGTTACCCCAATACTTTGCCATCATCCAAATCCGCAAAACATCAACTGTGGGGGAAGCTGTCACAGCGAAGGACTGGAGAACCACGCCCGGTAACTGGGAAATCCTGTGGTGCGTCCACCTTTGCAGGCCACAAGGCTCCCCCACTTTCCTGTGACAGTAGCCCAGCTTTTCTACTGTTAAACAAACAAGCTGACATAATTTCTAATTTCATTCTCCTGTTGGCTTTCTCCCAAAGCCTGGCCAGGGCTCAAGGAGGAACCAAGGGAGTTGTCTTTGTTCCTATACCCCCCTAATAAGGCCAGATGTGGCCTTATCCGGTTTCTAGATACGGAAAGGTAAATACATGTTTTGCCAATAAACGAACACATATAACAGTACTTCGTTAATGAGCGAATATATATATATATATAACATTTGGTTGGAAGGTTCATCTAGAGGTCAACTTTGGCTCAGGGCCTGTTGTTCAGGCCTTAGTACTTCACCCAGGTGCTTAGTTCTAATTTCAGTTGTATTTTTTTTAATTAAGAAATTACAAATTGACATTTCAGTTAAATCGAAATGTATAAGAGAGTTTTCAAAGTTTTGAAGTGAAAAATACCTTATTTGTAGATACATTGGTATTTTTGCTATGTCTAATTAGAGATACCTTGGGCTACAGGCAGAAATGACAGTTTTCAAGGGCAAGAACGTTTTTTTCAGCAGTAGCAATTAGCAAAAAAGAGAAATTGAGAATTGTATAGTACCCTTCTTCTATGCCGTAGTTCTAATATGAAAGGACACCATAGTCTCCTCCTTAGACTACTGTTAGAGAAGTATTGCACTACTGAAGACTTTGCCAAATGGGATCCTGTCCTGCAGTCCATACATATGAAAAATACTATTTCTGTCTCAGAACCCAGTTTCTTTGCATTGATAGCAAAGATGGGCAGCTGTTTAATATTATTGTACTCAATAAGCGAGCGTCTGGTGACAGAGTATCACTGTAAACTATTGGAATTCTGATGAAGAGGTTTCTTTATTTGTGTAAAAATAAATAAATGTAGCTGCTGCAGTGTGGGAGCCTTGTTCTCCAGTGTACCTTGCTATAAGTGGTGCTTGAGGCACTAAGAACAAAGTTGAAAAAACCCAACTTCTGTAAGTATTTGAATTATTCTATGTATTTTCAAGAAACTTTAAATAGAAAACAATACACAACATAACCAAATAGTCATAGGTTTCTGTATGCTTAAGCTTACAGTAGGTAGCTACTCCAACATTTGCATATTTTTTTCCAGCTAATTGGATACACATTTTCATTCTTTCAGAGGTTTGTTATGGATCAGAAAAATCAATCTTTTAAAAAACTTCAGTCGTGTTTCTGATTTTCTTTTTAATTGATCATTTTAAAGAACTCCTTTATGTATGAGACTACATGGAAGGAGTTGTGCAGTCACATGACTTAATCAAGATTAATGTAGTTTTCAACACTGCCTGACAGTATAGAATACAAGCATACCTTTTTGTTAAACAGTGCTACTCTATGGTTTTGCCTGAGAGACACTGTAGGCTGCAGTACTCATGTCGGAGCTCAGAGTAATCTGCAACTCCAAAGGGCTCTCATTCATCTTGAAAATGATGGGAAGTTTTGTTTTCAAGGACACTATTGGAAGGAAAGGCCAATGTACCACCCTTAACTGTTAGATATCTGATAGATTTTTAATTTAGGCACAGTATGTTTATATATGCGCACTTGACTTTTTAAAAAATAAGATTAAAAACACAGAGAAATATCTACATCCATCTATGGTGCTAAATTTATGTTACACCTTAAATCTGAAAACAAAAACTATCTTTAAAATATTTTAGCTTAGAAATGCACAGAACCTACTCCAAGTGAAAGAAAATACTGCATAAGTCCGATAATGTAACGGTTTTTAAATAATCTTTAAAGCTGTTTTCTGAAGGGATACTTGCCTTTAATTTGGGAAAATATCCTGCTATGTGCAGTGGAATATTTTTTGAATCAGGTCTGTAGAATCATGCCCATAGATGGTTGATTGTGTCCTGGAGCACCAGCTGTTTGCTGACCTTGTTCAAATTTGATCATTCCTTTCTTATTCTTCTCTGAAAAGTACTTAGACTTTATCTGTAAGTATAGTGTAAATTTGCAGGAATTCATCAAGACAATAAATTTTGTTGTACAGAACAGAATGGCAATGTATTTTGCTTGCAGCGTGGTATGTTTCATAGTCTGATAGAAGCAAACCTACCTGAAAGAAAAGTAGATTTTCCTGCAAAACATGAACTAAAATATGTTGAGAAATAAGACAAAAGTTTAGCAATTAGTAGTGCTTGCATATTTAATATGTAGAAGCACCTGGTGATATAAAATGTCTGCTAACCAAAATCAGCTTCTTCCTTTTTTTTTTTTTCCTTTTTTTTTTTTTTTTTTTTTCCCTCCAGTAGTTTTCGCCCTTGATTTCTTGGTAGGAAGTCTGAGCAGCCATGCTGCAAGCAACTCTATGGTAGTGCCTAACAGTATAGCAGGTGACTTTAGTCTGTCCATTTAAATGACCTTGCCTATGCGTTCTGTTCTGAAAACAGTCAGCTCCTCAGTTAACCCAAACTGTGAGTTTGGGGTGTGTGTCCTCCGCCTCCTTTTCAGCACCGCAGACAGCACCGCACGTTGCACATTATCCAGGGCGCCCTTGCCTGGGCTGGGCCTGGCTCAGAGCAACCTGTGCTGCAGGGAGGGCGGCTGCCAGCCTCCCCTGCTTCCCTCCCGTAGCACAGCCAAGTGAGTTCTCCTGCTGCGTGATGGCAAGTGCGTAATTTTGAACATACTTTTACCCTTGCATTCTAAACCTATTAGCAAAACAGATTCATTTTTATATTCTATAAAACAGATCTGCATTTGACACACTAAAGTCTCCAGAATGGCATAGCTGCAGTATTTAGACAAAAATAACTGGCTGTTGTGCAGTTTTGTGAGATACTGGAAATGTTAAAATGCTCTCTTCAAATAGGTTTTCAGTGATTACAGTTAATTAGTTATTCTGTATTATTAGCTATTAGTGTTATTAGTAGTATAATAATAAGTACAATTAGTGGTTTTATTTGTTATTCTGTATTATTAGTTATTAGCATTATGTATTATTATTAGTGTATTAGTTATCCTGTTATTCAGGAGCTATTATATTTATTAAATGTGACTTAATGTTAAGATTATAATAACAATCAAATTAAGCCAGGTAGTTTCAAATGATGCTTCTTAGCCTACATTATCATTCCAAGAAAAGAGGATAAAAACACAAACAATGCTTCCTTCACCTCTCTCCTTCTCCCAGGAGAAAAGCCAGATGAACAACAGTAACGATGTTGGAGCCAAGTATGGTGACAGCCCCAAATCTGTGTATTCTCATTTTGGTTCATTGTTGTCATGCTTGTAATGTTGTTAAAAACATCACACTTGGGAGATTATGAAATATTCATTACTGACTCTCTAAGCTTGTGTGATTGTTGATTCAGTTTGGTAGACTGGTAGGAAAAATGTTAACTCATTGTTATCCCAGCCTAGAACGGGTATTTCTCTGACTACTGTTCCAGTTGAGAAATACACTTTCAAAGAGGAAGAGGAGGGAAGAGCTAAGAAGATAGTATCATCCGATTATAATAATAATTTACAATGTATAAATTGCCCACTTTATGCATAAACAGTTTGTTACTTCATGGTTGTCCTGTTTTGGCTGGGATAGAGTTAATTTTTTCTATATAATTAAAATAGCAGCATACAACATGATTAAAACTGTTTCTAGACAACTTAAGTGTTCCATTCCACATTTCCCTAATGCAATTTGCTGTTAGATTAATAATCAGGTGGAAGTTAAGAAACTTTTTGATAACAGTTCACATGGTAAAGCTGCATTTTTTTTTTACCTTTACTGAGAAAATAGACCTCTCTGTCTCTCTCTTGTACTGCTACAGACATAAATGCTTTTTAAATGTACAAATGTACAATTCCTGAAGTTTTACTGGCACTTCCTTATATTACTCAAACAATTAAAACCAGAATTCTCTGAGGTTGCTAGTAAGATGTTTTTAATTCCCTTTGTTGGGTATTCTGTCACAGCCTGGTATTTCTTGAAAGGTGGGTGTCACAGGGTAGGAGGGCTATGTCCACTGGGATACTTTTGCTTTGGTGAATGGACTAATTAGGGTATCTCTTCTATTGCCTTTCTTGAATAATGGTAGCCTGTGTTCTTCTGGACTGAATCTGAACCTCTTTTCCCTTGATACAGATGCTCTCACTCACAGAAAAATGAAAATTGTTGATATTTGGCAGAAATGAATAGAAATCTTCTTGTGTGTGTGTGTGTGTACATGAATTGAGATTTCTAAACATTTATAAATTGTTCTGTTAGTTCATGCTCAAGTAGAACTCCTATGGAAAGTCATGCAGACTTCAAAGTTAAGGTTAAGCCATTGTTGTCACAGCAGAGTTCATTTTTAGAATTCAGTCCATCACTTTCCAGGTCTCCAGGGAGAAAGCACCCTCAGTCCCTAGATTGGTCTGAAGTGGTGGGAAAATGCTGTGATACTGATGGATTTGGAATGAAACATTTCCGGTCTTCATTAATGTTATGGAAAATTATCACACATGTGAGCCCAAATATCTTTCTAAAGACTCGAGAGTTTTCTCCTTTTCCCTGTCTCCTGAAAACTTGAAGAAATGGAGCAGGCAGTACTAGGAAAAATAAGTGGATGTTACTAAATACATTTATTGACTATTTATTCTGCAAATAAATTCCATAATGCATGATTCTAATAAACACTGCTTATGGGGCTTTATCTTATTGGAAAGTTCTTCAGAAAAAATACTGCATTCTCTAAGAAATATGAAGTTAAACTCCCTTACAGTTTCCTATCACAAGCACTAATTGGTATCCTGCAGGCAAAATTGTTTATATCTATGTAATTCTTTTGCCTTCGTTGCGGCGGTACTTGTTTCTCTCATTGTCTTTCTTCTTCTGTTGACTCCATGCCAAAAGAAACAAAAAGTCTAGCTTGCCTTTGCTTAAGTATGCTGAATCATCAGCTAAGACTGCTGCTGCAAAAACAAATGAAGATTAAGAGCGCAGAGAGCAAGTCTGTTGAATAACAGGTGAAAATCTATAAACAAACTTTGAGCGATAACTTTATTCTGATCTAAAACCTGTTGAAGATTACTGGAAAATTTCTGTTTATTTTAATAGGCCTTGGATCAGGCAACAACAAATCTCATCACGTGCCAGTTTTGGTCCAAGATTCAGTAGCTTCATGTATAGCCTTTAAAATTACCTTGTACCAGCGAAGCTTAATACACATTCCATACAACAGAAAAGCATGCTGATTATAAGAAAACTAGAGACATCGTATCTGTTAAATTATCACTTTAGGTGTATTTATTTGCTAAATATTTAGCTTTAGTTCCATTCAGTACATTTTTGAATAGGTTATATCTGACCCAGGAAAAGTTACAAGTGCCTACTGTCTCTGAAAAGCAGCACTGTAATGCATAAGACACAGAAGGCAGGATAGACAGTCCTTTAACATTGGTCAAGCATCTAATGAACAGTGACTGAAAGGATCTGAGGCCTTTTGCATTGAAATTAAATGTAGAAGATCCTTGTTTCCAACAGCCTCCCTTAGGACATAGGAGGAGGTTGTATCTAATGGTCAGACCACTGAATGGTTGGCCTGGCAATACCTAGCATTGTCCATTCAAATGCACCCTTGTTCTGAGCATTTTTTAGTGAGGCTGTTAGAAATTTATCAGGACATTGGGTTCATCTTTCCTTAAAAATACATTCTTAAGTCTAGAGTCACAGGTGTACTCCTTTGGCAGAATGAATAAATTAGCTCATTTTATCTAGCTTCAGATTCACTATTTCTTCCTTTAACTCCTCTTTCCTCTATTCCCTTGCAAAAATATTGTCAATTTTTCAGTGAATATATCCTTTTTTAACTGTTTCTAGTTTCCCCAGTAGTAATGAAGCTGATCTTCCCTGAAGAGAGTAAGGCTTCTCCCACATTGGGAACAGTGGCTGATGGCAGCCATGTTGGGAGATGGCAGTTCTTCATGCAGTGATCTGTAGAACAAATTAATTTTTGTGATGAATGAAGAAAACCAAATCCTAAATCAAAAACTGTAAGATGATAATTTGAAATTAACAACATAAAAATACTGAAATGTAGATAGTTCTCCTCAGTGAATTTTGCTTCCACAAGAATACTGTAGAATTAGAGTCACTTTATTTCAGAGATACTTGAAATGGGGAAAAATATGATAGAGGTTTCTTACAAGATGTATTCTAAAATTAGTTCTGTGTAAAGGTACTGATATTTTCTGGGAAGACGTGCTATGTATTTGTAAAGGTGCAAAGGGAACCTAAGCAATCCATTCAATATTTCTTTGCCACTTTCCCTTTCAGATGTAATAAAGCTAGCATAGCTAATGTCCAGCTACACTCTCAGCAGTGAGAGTGAGCCAGAACAGGCCAGTAGAAGGAGGGAGTAGTGTGGAGTGTCAGCAGATGGAAGTTGGGTTCTAAACAAGTTGCATTTAAGTTAACTTTGCTAATGGAATGTTTTGTAAAGATTTGCTACAGGCAAATAACCTTCTCTGTCCTTAGATTCCTGGGAACAACAGTATGGTTTTAAAACTATGTTTTTCATTCCATCTCTATCAATTGTATGGAGCAAGTACTCTGGATTGCTCTGGGTCACCCAGTCTATTTACTAGTAAGCATATCTGTTATGTAAAAACATACATTTCCTTTTCTTTTTTTATTCTTTCCTTTTTAAATAACAGAACAATACATAGTATAAAGCAATAAAAATACTACTTTAATGCACTGGTCTCGTTTTCCTGTTTTGTGTGTTTGTGCAAAGGAAAGGAACAGGGCTCCTACCTAAACTGTTCTTTCTGTACTAATCTTCCTCCACTTATGCTATATTCAGAACTTTACTAAGTCACGTTCCTTCTGCATCTGCTTGGAGAACATTTTTGACTGTCAACCCCAGTCACGGGAGCTTTTGGAAACTGTTGGTGCTGGATGGAAGTTTTCTAAATGTTGTAACTTAAGGACCTTATTCTCATTGTGTTTTACCCTGCTAGAGGAAGTGGGATCTGAATATATTATATAATAGAATAAGTGTTAAATGAAGATTATTATTTAAATGAATATCTTTAGTGGACACTGACTTTGAAAGAACTCCTTATTCAATAACTTTAATTCAGTCACTTACTGATGGGTCTACTGAGTATCTCAAGTGAATATGGTAACCCTGAGTGTTGGGCTTCTATTTCTGAACCTCTGATTTAAAGGAGGAGATTGCCTCATTAAATATCTTTTTAATAATGCTTTTCTCAGGAATTCCTTTTACCCTATAGCACTGGAGAAGAAATCTGGATATCTAGGAGCATACTTTTTTTTTTCCCCTTGGAGTCTTTGGGTTTCACTTCTTGACACTATCACCTGCATAGAAGGTTATTGGGAAGAAAGAACAGCAGTTTTAGGAGCATCTCACCCTCTTTGGGTCCCTGAAGCACATACATACAGGGAGAACTACATGAAAAGAAATTCCATATGTCCTAGCAATTGCTGAGTGTTGTAGTGGTTCCTTGGCAGCACAGGCTGTCAGGGATTAAGCCATTTCAGAGTTGTTTAAGACAAACAATAGAGTTGAAAGTCTGGCCTGTAGCATTTAAAAATATTGAACAATGCCTCAGAATATCTTCGGAGAGAGAAATCAAAAAAGAATACTGTATCTGATTTAGAACAGAAGGAAAATATGGGGAGGCAGAATTTAACCTTATGTAAATGTGATCGTGCCCTTTGTTATCTCATAGAGTGTTTGGGCTAGTATTTTCTGAGGGACAGAGGTTAAAAAAGGCATGGACAAACCCAATAAGTGTGTTGAGTAACACATATGTTTATTGAAATGGTTGTGGCTATGCTCCTCTCTGCATGTGCCCTGTCATAGTAACTATGATGTATATTATTCAGGTGTATTGTAATGTGCAGCTTTTTATGCTGCACATTGGAAAATATGGTACACAAAGACCATAAGTCTCAGTTACACATCTCTTCCCAAGATGGTCAGATTTGATGCCAGCTTTGAGGGGAGCATTTCAAGCCTACTTAGCCACCAGCACAGATTAACACAAAATTTTTTTTACATGCACTGACATACACAGCTTGTATAGCAAGATATCAATAACCATTAAACTCATTTTGCATAGAGATACCAAATTGAAATAAATATACTATGCAAAAAAAAATCATTTTTATGATGAAACTAAGTACCAGACTTTTACAATCATTCTTTTAAATTGGCATTTTTATAATTAGGAGGATTTGTGTATGTGCATATACATGTATGAACGACAGAATAGTCTAACTTCCCCATTTGAACAAAGTAAGAATGTTTCATTTGTGTAGATAGCTATATCCTCAAGATCTTGTGGATCAATTTCTAATGGTCTACTAGAAAATTTGGTCTTAACTCTGGATGTGGGAAGCATTCTGGAAAACATAAGATAACATTGTTTTCATGTAGCTTTGTGAAAAACATTGTTCTTTGCCTTCTGTGCTTTGCATGCAGAAGGTGTTTGATGCCTCATGGCTTTATATAAGACTTAAACTTACTAACTTCTCTGCTCTGTGGCACTGTATTCAGGATGTAGAGTTCTCGGGAATTCCTACGGGCTCTCCAAGATCAAGGACAGGCCTTTGGATAGTTTATAGACCATTTCATTATATGCCTTCTGATGATGGAAGAAGGTGTTTTTCATCCCCTAGTTAAGGAAAGGCTTGAGATGTCTATCTCCAACCACCATATGATTGAAAATCATTTGTACTTAATACCTTCTTCCTCTCTGAGGACTATAATGCTGGCTTTAGTTGCATAAGTGATATTTTGAGGACTAAAAGCTATAGAAAAATGTTTGGTAAAAAAATTGGTAGAACAGCAGCCACAGAGGCTATATTTTGCTAGTCTGTGTCATAGTTTCATCAGTTCTTTTATAAGGGTAAAGCGACTCCAGTATTTAACCATTTAAAATTTGGATGTTTAAATTAAACAATTGCCACAATGCCTTTGTGAGTACAGCTGATCCTCCTTCTGCAAGGAATGCTTCAAGGAGTACAGCTGATGCTACTTTATAATTGTTTATCACTTCCTTTTTATTCCTTGCAGCAGAGCAATGATATTGTTTTCACATTTGTTCTTCTACTGGGATTGTAAAGAAACTGGCCAATTTCCTTGTACTTTGCATTCACCAACATCCTCAGATGGCCTGCTAGGAATTTCTTTTGATATACTAATGATTTACAAAATTAGTTTATCTACTTTTCTTTTAAGTAGCTTCAGGGAGTCTCTGGTCTAAGTTGTCATTATGTGCAATCTGTCTACTCTGAATTTGTTTCTCTTTTTCTAATCTGGTGTTATATGAATTTAACACAAGTTGTTATTTAAATGTACAAACATTAATATCTATGATGTGCTATCTATTTTTATATTTATACTGTGTAGTGTTAGAAACATCAAGTTTATTTATAGTTTAATATTCATGTCTTATTTTTACATGCCGCATGTTGAAAATGCATGATATAATTTCAGATGAAAATAACTTTTTTTAATTTGTCTTATAGAGTGCAGGCTTAGTAAAGGTAGATGGCAGTTCTGTATTTGAAGGAGCTTTACAGAACATTGATGAAGAACTTAGATTTCAATGTTAGACTAATAATTAATAAGAAATTTGAAAGCTATGAGCAGGCATAACATCTTTGACCTTGACTGGAGCATGGCTTTCTGCATAGGCTGCA
Organism: Amblyornis subalaris; assembly: GCA_018881555.1. Taxonomy (NCBI): domain Eukaryota; kingdom Metazoa; phylum Chordata; class Aves; order Passeriformes; family Ptilonorhynchidae; genus Amblyornis; species Amblyornis subalaris. The sequence continues at coordinate 30,229 of JACAXG010000543.1, forward strand.
GGACTCAATTTTATAGGAAGAGCTTGTTCTCTTTTTATTACTAGCATCATTCCCCATTCAAATGGGGAGTAGTATCTTAAAATGAATGCATGATTACTATAACAGAATTGACTGAAAGGAGCTGGAGGGTGTATGCATATATATATATATATATATGAAAATTTAAAAATACATGCACATACACCCCCTTTAAATTGTGTCATTCAGCTGTTCTTTCTCTCCTTTATTCATTTTCCCTCCTTGCTTTCCAAATAGTAAGTGTACACAACCAAGCAAGAAGGAACACGCAAATACCACTGCATTTTCCAAATTAAATGTTAACAATTGCATTTAGTAGGTTGCATAATTGCAAGCATATAAAATGTACGTGAAATCCTGTACTAATTTCTAACTATTTTCAGTACATCCCAGTTGACTTGTTATCCACAGCCTATTTTGTTCCAGAATGTTTGATATTCCGGTATTTCATGGACTGAATTTAGAGACACAGATTTGTATGGAAATTTACCTCGTAAATGTGTTTTTGAAATGTTACTATTTTTTAAAATAGGAATGCTTGTACTGGACCTGTGTTCCTCTGTGGCTTCTGGTGCTTTCTACCTTCTGTTACTGGTTTCTATTAATCTGTATTCTGGATGCTCTAAGTACCTGGACCTCTTTATAGCTGTTTTACCATTTGTGTGATCTGACTGACAGCATTTGCAGGCTAATCACAAGAATCAAATGCACTTAAGCCTCGCTGTATTTTAAAAGCTTGGCCTTTTATATCAAATAGTACATTTGCTAAGCGCAAACCAACTGTCTTTTGGTAATAAATAAATAGATAGGTTTGCCTTCCTACCAGTATGAATTTCATTTTTATATCTAGCATACAAAGTCTTCAGAAAGACCACAGGCAAAAAAAGTGTATGCGCTTGCGCTCATGTTGCATACATTGAATTCACTGAGTGTGTTTCTTTAGCTTAATCCAACACTATGTTTCTTTGGCATTAATAGTATTGCAGTGGGGGTAAGAACTATACTAAAGATAAAGAGAAGGAACATGAAGGAGCAAAAAACAGGCCTAAAAATAAAAGCATTTGAGATGGGTTTTTTTTCTGTTTTGTTTGTTTCTTACTGTGATTAACTTCTTTCTTTCTTTCAGTGTCATTCCAACTACAACAAAGTTAACTTGCTATCACTTTCTTAAACAAAGAACTGGAGCAATCTTCTGGAAGACAAACTGAATGTGTTGGGGGGAAGATGAAATATGGGGTTTGGGATCTCTGAAGCACATCTACAGAGAGCTCAGGCTTGCATTTCTAAACTTTTGAAGGATGGAAAGGGGCAAAAAGCAATGCAGAAGAGGAATTGCTTGTTTGGCCCCGTATATGGTGTGTGGCATGCTGGAAATACTTTCTTAGATTCAGAAGGACATTCTTCATGTATTTCACCTTCTCACCCCTTAAATTACTTCTAAGTTTTTGAATAACCTAATTTTAAAAATCCTGCAAAATTTTTTATCTCAAATTACATATTTACTGAACAGCCTTGTCTAGATTCAGACTAGAAGTGGTATGAAGGTCTTCTCCTGTTGCTTTTTTTAGAAGTTACCTTGCATATCCCTACTCTCCACAAGTGACAAATATTGTCCAGTTAAGTATTTAGTTAGTAAATCTTCAGGAACAACATTTACTATACAGCGTCAAGTGGTTTATTACTTTTGTTCCTGGGTGGTAAACTGAAGGCTTTGGTTCTTCAAGGACCTACATGCATACATGTGCATTTATTTTTCAGCTACTAATAGACCTCACCTAGGCTACTCTGGTTTTTGCAGGCCTCTGCTTTTCTTTTTATGTTTTTTTTTTTGAAGGTGTGATTACAGTTCATTTAGACATGGTCAACCTAGCTTTAAAACAGCTAGTTCAGGTATTGCTAGCAGTTGAGGTACAGCTGAACTGATTTTTCACTATGAGTTATCTTTTAGAGTCTTTATGTAGTTTCTTGGATGGTTTTGCAGCCTGCATTGGTCTATATTGGTACCTGAAGTTTGGAGAAAGCTTGACTAGTTCTACTGAAGCTATAATCTCTCCAGTCTGAAGCATTGATGTGCTCTAAAGAAGTCTTAACGTTGTACTGCAGAAAGTATTTTCAATTTGTAATTTAGATTTCTATCCTGAAAAACATTTTTAAAGTTTTTCTTAATTCTATGAACTTTGATTAAGAAATTGATTTTGGAGGGATGAAGTTTAAATTGGCACAGTTTTGTTTTATCAAAATTTACGATTAAACAAAAATATGAAAAAATCTTAGTAAATAATATGTGGAAATTCAGTTTCATATAAAGTTTTAAAAATAGCACACAAAACCATTCTTTTTGGCTTACCTAAAATGGCATTCACTCAGTAATGACTTAGTAATGTCATTTGCTGAAATGGCATATTTATTTTGGTTTTAGTGGTCATTAGCAGCTCTGAAAACAATGGTATTTTAAAATGTAATCATAACAAGGTTTGTTAATGGCATACTAAAGTTAACCTTGTATTTTATCATTTCAGTTATTCATGGTGGACAATGGAGCAGATGACTGGAGGATAGCCATGACTTATGAGCGTATTTTCTTTATCTGCTTGGAAATACTTGTATGTGCTATACATCCCATACCTGGGAACTATACATTCACATGGACAGCCCGGCTTGCCTTTTCTTATGCTCCATCCACAACAACAGCTGATGTGGATATTATTTTATCTATACCAATGTTCTTAAGGCTATATCTTATTGCCAGAGTTATGCTTTTGCATAGCAAACTTTTCACTGATGCATCATCTAGAAGCATTGGAGCATTAAATAAGATAAACTTCAATACCCGTTTTGTTATGAAGACTTTAATGACAATATGTCCAGGAACTGTACTGTTGGTTTTTAGTATCTCATTATGGATAATTGCTGCGTGGACTGTCCGAGCTTGTGAAAGGTAAGGTTGTTCTGTTTGATTGGTTTGTTTGTTCTGTCCGTCTGTCTTGTTTTTCTTCTTTGGTTTTGTATTTGAAGGACCTAAATATTTAATGGAATGGAGCTTCCTGGTCTTTGATATGTTGAGTGCTGGTTGAATTTCACTCTGTCACAGATTGTCAGGAATGCTTTGGCTTTTAATCTGAAGGACCTACGTAGAGAAGTTTGTGCCACAAGACTTATTGGAGTATTGCAAGTCGATTTCAATGTTTTCATTGGTAAAACTTTGCTAAAACACAGTGGGATACCAAAATGTCTTTTAACAACAGTTACAGTTGTTGATATTCTGTTTGGTAAGAGCTTTCATTTATTGTGTTTGCGAGTTAAATTTATTGAGAGTACTGTAGATAAAATTGCTATGGAAAACGTAATTTTTCAATTAGACTTTTATTGTCCTGTTGCTTTAAAAAAAAAGTGAAAAAATGTTGTTGGGGAGTTGGCAAGATCAAGAAAGGGTGTGTACTGGTTTTGGCTAGGACAGAGTTAATTTTCTTCCTAGTAGTTCGTACGGCGCTATGTTTTGGATTTGTGACCAAAATAGTGTTGATAGCACACCGATGTTTTAGCTATTGCTAAATAGTGCTTACACAGCATCAAGACCTTCTCTGTTTCTCACTCTGCCCACCCCCAGTGAGTAGGCTGGCAGTGCGCAAGAGATTGGGAGGGGACACAGCTGGGACAGCTGACCCCAACTGACCAAAGGAATATTTCAGACCATATGACATCATGCTCAGCAATAAAAACTGGAGGAAAGAAGGAGGAAGGGGGGAAGTTTGGAGATATGGCATTTGTCTTCCCAAGTAACCGTTACACGTGATGAAGCTCTGTTTTCCTGGAAAAGTCAGATGGGAAGTTAGGAATTAATTTCTTATGTTACTTTGCTTGTGCATACAGTTTTTGCTTTCCCTATTAAACTGTCTTTATCTCAATCCATGCGTTTTCTTACTTTTACCCTTCCAATTCTCTTCCCCCTCCCACTGGGGGAGTGAGTGAGTGAGTGGCTGTGTGCCGCTCTGCCCTTGCCTGGGTCCAGCCGGACCTGCGGCTTCCTGGGTTCTTAGCCCACAAAAGCAGCGACTGATGAATTAACTGAGGTTTGCGTGCCTCAGTTTGTCTGGTCAGACAGCCTTTCACAGCAGGCAGTTCATAAGGCAGCAGCGAAGGTAAAAGAGGAAAGAGATGGACCTCTGCAGCTATATTCCAAGTTTTATTTCTCTGCCCTGCGGGGGCAGGGTGAACAAATCTTGAAGGGGAGCTAGCAGAGAGACAGCTTCTCGCTCTGTCTCTGCCGCTTTAAGGGGTAGGGATAACAGAGCTTAACCAATCGGAGAGTAGGGATACATGAAAGAAAACCAATAAAACCATCTCAGGGGAGGAACAAATTTAAACTAACTAATAACAATATAGCTGGAGGGAATTTTAAATCACGCTATCCTGTTACAGAGCTTGAGGCTCTGTGATGGAGGAGAAAACGTACAGACTCCTTTGATAACCTGGGCTGCACCATAGCAGCAGCTGTGTGGGGCTTAGCTGCCTGTCCAGGTTAACCCACAACAGAGGCAAAGAAAAATGGTGGGAGAGGGGAAAGAAATAAATATGAGGTGAGAAAGAGATGGAGAGAGAGAATAAAAAGGAGAAAGAGTGGAAGAGAGCAACAGAGACACAAAGAAGGAGAAAGGAAAAGGAAGGGAGGAAGGGAGGAATGGAGGGAGGAAGGGAGGAAGGAAGGAAGGGAGGGAGGAATGGAGGGAGGAAGGAAGGGAGGGAGGAAGGGAGGAAGAGAGGGAGGGAGGAAGGGAGGGAGGGAGGAAGGGAGGGAGGGAGGAAGGGAGGAAGGGAGAGAGAGAGAAAGAGAGAGAGAAAGAAAAAAGAAAAAGAGAAAGGAAGAAAGGAAGAAAGGAAAAAAGAAGGAGAAAAAAGCAAGAGAGAAAGAGAGAGAGAGAAAAAAAGAAAGGAAGAAAGGAAGAAAAGAGAAAGGAAGGAAGGAAGGAAGGAAGGAAGGAAGGAAGGAAGGAAGGAAGGAAAAAATAGAAAGAAGGAAAGAAAGAGAGAGAAAGAGAAAGAGAGAGAAAGAGAGAAAGAAAGAGAAAGAGAAAGAAAGAAAGAGAAAGAAAAAAGAAAGAAAGAAAGAGAAAGAAACAAAAAAGAAAGAAAGAAAGAGAAAGAAAGAAAGAAAGGGGAGGGAGAGAGGTAGAGTGAAAGAGAGAGAGAAAGGAATGGGAAAGATGAATAGTTGGAGTGACAAAGGGGAGGGGGAGAGAGTTGGATGGGAAGAGAGAAAGAGGAAGGGAAGGAGAAATTGTGAGAAGGGGGGGGAGGACAGACAAACCAAGAGAGACAGCAAAAGCAGGAGAGTGTAAGAGAGCGAAAGCGTGATGAAGCACACAAGGGACCAAGTGAGTTGAAGAGAGAATAAGTGGGAGAGATATAGATGTTGAGCAAGTGAGAGAGAGAAAGCGAGGGACAAGAGCAAGAGACTGAGCGAGAGAGAGAAAGCAAGAGAGGAAAAGAGAATGTGGTAGAGCGAAAGCAAGAAATGGTGTGAGAGYAAGAGCTAGAGGGAGAGAGAGCGAGAAAGGAAGGGGCAGCGGAACAGAGGGAGAGAGCAAGAGTGAGAATGTGAGTGCAAGGAGATTGAGAGTGAATGAAAAGGCGAGACAGAGGAAAAAGCTAGAGAGAAAGGCTAGTGAAAGAGAAAGCGAGAAACAGGCATGTTGTTTTTCCTCTTTCTTTCCCGGTTTGCCCACTTAGGAAACTGTTTAGGGAAGTTATTTGTGACAGCTAGCTGATATAAATCAGCAGTTAAAATGCAAGCTGACTCCTATGGTCAGGTTACTTTTGGAAGTTATTCATTGCTTTACTTCTCAATTTGTTATGGAGGAAAATAGCTTATCTTACAAACTGAATGTAGATATTATGTCGACATTGCTGCTTTTATTCTTAACATTGCCAGAATTGTGGAATGCAATTTGTTATAGTAGATCACTAGATGCTTAGTGTTCAATTATGTTATGGCAAGACTAATCATGTTCTGAAGATGTTAACAGTGACATATTATAATTTTAAAAATATTTCCCATACCTGGGACAGAAGAAGCATTCTAGGGGGTGGGTTGACCTTGGCTGGCTGCCAGGTGCCCATCCAGCTGCTCCCTCACTCCCCCTTCTCAGCATGAGAGGGGGCAGAAAATACTATTAAAAACCTTATGAGTCAACATAAGGACAGAGCAAAGGACATTTGCCCTCAGCAATTACTGTCACGGGCAAAACAGACTTGACTTGGGGAAGATGAATTTATTTCCAATTAAAAATACAGTAGGACAGCGAGAAACAAAGGCAAAGCTAAAGTGAAACAACTCTGCAGACACCATGCAGCCCCTGGAGGACCCCATACTGGAGCAGATATCCACACTGCAACCCATGGAGAACCCACACCGGAGCAGGCTCCTGGCAGGAGCTGCAGGCTGTGGAGAGGAGCCCACATAAGAGCAGATTTTCTGGCAGGACTTGTGATCCTGCAGGGGACCCATGCTGGAGCAGTCCGTTTCTGAAGGACTGCACCCCGTGGCAAGGACCCATGCTGGTGCAGTTCCTAAAGGGCTGTATCCCATGGGAGGGACCCCGTGCTGGAGCAGAACAACAGCATGAGGAGGAAGGAGTGGCAGAGACAAAGCATTATGAACTGACTGACTGCATCCCCTGTTCCCCAACCTCCCTGCGCCGCTCAGTGAGGAGAGGAGGTAGAAGAGTCATGAGTGAAGTTGAGCCTGGGAAGAAGGGAGGGGTGGGGGGAAGGTGTTTTTAGCTTTGTTCTTATTTCTCATTATCCTACTCTGTAATTAATTGGACATTAAATAAATTAAATTAATCTTCCCCAAGTCGAGTCTGTTTTGCCCATGACGGTAATTGCTGAGTGATCTCCCTGTCCTCATCTTGACCTATGAGCTTTTCATCACATTTTCTCTCCTGTGTTCTGATGAGGAGGGGGAGTGATAGAGCAGCTTGGTGGGCGCCTGGTGCCCAGCCAAGTCCAACCCACCACAGGTGTGCATAAAGAGCGATTTATAATCATCTTGGTGTGTTTATCAGAGAGAGAGAGAGAGAGAGAGAGAGAGAGAGAGAGATAGAGAGATTGATATTGATTGATATTGATTTCTGAGTTACTATGAAATGAAACAGCTGTTTGATTTTTTTAATTTGTTTTTTAAAGACTTATTATTCCATTGACACACTAAATGTTTACAAGTAACTTTGACTTGCAGAAGATTACAGAAGGTAGTCTATGAACTGCAGAAGCTGAAAATGCCTGTAAAATACATAGGGTATGCTGTGGGTATGCTGTCTTTGAAACAATACAACATATTGTAATGCATAAACAAGAAATGGCAGAATGATTAAAGATAAAGCATTAGGACAAAAGGTTTGCTGGTGTAAGTGTTCTGGAGAAAGAACATGGAAGAACATGGAAAATATCTTGGTTAATAATCAGTTGTGTCAGAAAGCTCAATGTCTTCTTTTTGACCTTAATATTTGGCTATGGTACATCTCAGGGGGAAGCTTAAATGTGATTATAAAACATTGCATACCAACTGCTGGGTTTGCAGTGGGGATGTGGTAGGAGAATGTGGAGTTTACACTATTGCAGGTGCTGTTTGGCAAGTGCACCATCCATTTGCTGCTTCAGGCTTGCTTCTGGTAGTTACTAAGGGATAGTATTAATCTGTCTCCCTTTTCTTTCAGACAGACACATTTRCTGTTGTTATTGAATAACCTAAACCTATCAGTTTTGTAGTCACTTATTTTAATTGACTTGACCTGAGAATTATCCAAAATATTTTCCTTTGTGGCCTAAGCGTCGACCAGGGGCTAGGCTGCGTATTTCTGAGTCTCCAATAGCATATGTGGGAAATGACATTGCAAATTATTTACATGAAGTAATGGTCTTCTAATAAAAAACAAGTTCTCTCCCTCCTGGGTTTCAGAAAGAAGTTACCTGCTGTTCGAATTCCTTGAGTTAAAGGTGATCTCTTATGTTATCCTGTATTTTGAAGAATGCATTGGATAATAGCCTGAAAATCTTCCCACAGTCCATAATCGTAGAGATGCAACATTATCTGAAATTGAACAGGGAGATTTCAGAGCAAATATTTGTGCCTTTTTTTTTTTTACTTTATTTTTACTCATTCATCTTTTCAGAAAATCACTATGCACCTTTAGACTAATGAACTTTTAAAATTGCCTGTTTAAACTTTGATGTGAAAGTGGAATCTTTTGCAGTTGATTCTTTCCAAGGCATTCAAAACATGATGTTACCATTTAGTTAATTTAACACCAAAGAGGCTTTTCAGCTCAGTAATACTTGCAGAATTGTCTTCCTTTTCCAAGCACACGAGTATTTGACAAAAGTTTTGCTTGATAATTCTCGATAATACTGCATTTAGAGGGGTATTTGCTCAAACGGTTACTCTCCTTGCAAGCAGATGGTGTTGATTGTTCTTTGTGCGTTGGGAGGCAGAAGACGTGCTGATGCAATCGGTGTACCTTCAGTGATTGTATTTCTGAAAGCAAGGCGTGTGATTTCTCTTGAGTTTTAGAAAATGAGATCTTGCATAGACAATCAGTCAAGAAGCAGATGCTGTGGCATGATGTTTCCGTGTCCGTTGCAGAAATGGCAATCTGCACCAGGAACTGCACAGTAGAGCAGGTCATTTTCTTCAGAAGGAAAATATAAAAATTTAGACTCAAAGAATGTTAGCATGGTTTTCATAGGATCAACCCTAATGCTTCGCTGTCATTCAGGTAACAGGTTATAGTTTTATGGATAGTATAGAACATTGAAGTGATGGTGTTAGTATACTGACCAGAGTATGCTAGATGTTTACAAATAATTTATAAACACATAAACCCATAGAAAATTAAAAGTGATAGAGAATCCATCCTATAGATAGATGCATTGTGACCTTGAACAAAGTCACTTAAGCTCTCTTTGTCTGTTCCATGCATATAATAATATTTATCTTTTTGGTTTGGTGTGGTATCCTTATACTGAATCATAAAATGGTTTGAATTTAACTAACTATTACCCAACACTAAGGGGGCAGACAGATTCTTTTAGGCATCCTTGGCAGAACGATAACAGCACTATGTTGTAGTTACAATGAAAGCTTTATTTTTTTTCTAACAGGATGTTATGATTAACATAGCATAGATTTTATATTAAGAATAGCACAGGATTTCTACAAGCAGAATCAGTGTAGCACAATTTTATAAGTAGCGTAGCACAGAATTTTATAGCACTGCTTAGCTTATGGTTTCTAATCACCTGGACCCTCTGCAGATCGGGTCAAATCTTAATACTTGGTTTGCTGTATCAAAATAACAATCATAATCTAGACTCAAAAAGACATGAAAGAATATAAGTCACTTCCTCAATCCTCGGAGGAAGCAGACGATGATGGAGGTGTCCCTGGCCACCAAGAGGTCACTGGTCTCACTGTTGTTATGTACCGCCCCTGAGGCAGGGTAACTGAGGTTCTTGTTAATAGATCCCTTGGGGTGGATTAGAGTGAAACGACGCTGAATGACTGGTCTATATACATATGGCAGGTTTATTTTAGAACAATTCGGTTGCAGTGGAAAGGAGGCATGTAGCCCATTTGGTTATTAGGGGCAACAAAGCTTGTGAAGGGTCTGGATCAGAAGTCTTATGAGGAGCAGCTGAGGGAGCTGGGGTTGTTCAATCTGGATAAAATAAGGCTCAGGGGAGACCTTATTGCCCTCTGCAACTACTTGAAAGGAGGTTGTGGCGAGGTGGGGCTTGGCCTCTTCTCCCAGGTAACAACCAGTGATAGGACAAGGGGAAGTGGTATCAAGTTGTGCCAGGGGAGATTCAGGTGGGATATTAGGAAAAAATTTCTTTACTGAAAGAGTGGTTAAGCATTGGAATAGGTTTTCTGGGGAAGTAGTGGAGTCACCATCCCTGGAAGTGTTTAAAAAATGAATAGACAGGGTCCTTCACAATATGGTTTAGTGGGCATGGTCGTATTCATTCAAAGGTTGGACTAGATGATCTTGGAGGTCTTTTCCGACCTTTATGATTCTATGATTCTATAACCATATTACCAGGGGTCAGGAGTAGAGAGTACTGGTCACAACATGAGAAATCAAGCAAGAAAGGGGTAAAGCATTAAAGCAAGTGCCAGAAACTGAGCAGGAGTGAGCGAGAGCACAAGAAAGTGATTAAAAGCAAGAGTGAGCCAAGAGGGAGAACAAATATTTGAAAGGGAGAGAGCTAGAAAGCAAGAAATGCAAGAGCATGAGAGAGCCTGAACATGCTGTAAAATGTGAGCAAGGGGATGCAACTAAGTGCAAGTGAGAGAGAGCACAAGCAAACCCTTGAACAAGTATGTGTGAGAGAAAGCACAAGAGGGTAAAAAAGCAAATGATGGAGAAAGCAAGAGCAACAGGAATTGATGGAAAGAAAGCATGTGAGAAAGCTTGAGAGTGAGAAAGTGAGCACAAGCAAGAGAGTGGAGGTGAGAGCAAGAGAGAGAAAGTGAATGAGTGCAAGAAAGGGAGTAAGCAAGAGGGAGCAAGCTCAAGGTGAGGAAAGACGAGCAATAGCAAGAAAACAAGAGGTGAAGAGAGGGTGCGTGTGAGCAGAAGCAAGCACAAGAGACGAGTGTGAGAAAGCGAGAAAGCAAGAGTGAGCAAGCACAAGAGTCAGCAAGCAAGAGCACAAAAGCACTAGAAAGAAAGTGTTAGAGCGCAAGTGAGAAAGTGAGAGCAAGAAAATGAAAATGAGCAACAGTAAGAGCAAGAGTGGGAAATCAAGTGCGAGCATATGAGTAAGAGATAAAGTGAGCACGAGAGAGAGCAAGAGTGACTGACAGCAAGGGAAAGGCTGAGAGGAAGTGAGAGTGAGAGGAGAATGGGAGCAAAAGAAAGATGAAGTGAGAGAGTGCCAGAGAAAAGGTGTGAGATGGAGAAAAGGCGTGAGATGGAGAGCGAGAGATAAAGTGTCAGAGAAAATGAGAGAGCATGAAAGTGAGAGAGCAAGAAAACTACCGTGAGAGTGGCGTGGGAGCATGCGAAGGGGAGAGAGAGAGGCAGAATACAAGAGAGCATGAGAGAGAGGGAGATAGCAAGAGCAGCACAGAGTTAAGGACAAGGTTTGTCATAATATTGTCTCTTCCATATAATTCTTATGTCACAATGATTTCCAGGCTCATGTTGTTACCAGATGATAGATTGTCTACACCTGGTGAGCTAACACAATGCTTATTCTACCAAAACCACTGGCCTATGGAACTGCACAATGCCCATTGTGTAAGGAGAACTGGAAGTTCACCAGCCCCAGTGCCCTGCCAACTCAGACAGGTTGACTGGAACATTGGGGGTCTAGGACCACCAGAGAGACCCCCAGGACAGAAGAACGCATGCATAAAGGGGAGGTAAAATATGTTAATGATTTCAGGGAAATGATTATCATATGTATGTTTATTGTAGGACAATCAATGAATATGTATGTAAAATACAGTATAAAACAGAAACTTTCCTGTACTCAGCATGCACGGATTTGGGAGGAGCTATTCCCCTGTGCACCCAGCTGAATAAAGAATGTCTGCTTCTTAATGCTACATTGGTGTTAAGGAGTTTTTTTATTTTACCCAATTTTTGGTAAGTTTTGGCAACCCAGATGGGACATACTCCTGAATTTCAACGGATCCGAGGGATCACAGGACCTCCAGCTGGCACCAAGGGATTCTTGGGGAGAACCTTCGACTTCTGATCCAAAGGAAATCGGAGCAAGACCCCTGGTAAGATAAAGGCATTCTTTACTTTACTTTAAAGCTGTTAACTGTTAACCTGCCTGTAAGGCACAGCAAAAGCTACTCAGGGTTCAGTTTAAAGGTACCTAAGATGGGAAAAGGGAAGGGTTAGAGTCCCTTCAAAGGGAAGGTTAGTGTCCCTTCTAGGAGCTCCTAAATGGTAATTGGTTATAATGGGAAATAAAATGTCAAAAGGGGTATCATGACTGTCACCGCTGGGATGTATCTTGAAACATTGGAAACAAATTGGGGGTGATCCCTTCACGCATGAAAAATATAAAATTTTGTAATCAGTGGTGGCCACTTTACGTGTTGGTAGATCAAGAAAGTGGCCTAAGGATGGAACCTTACAGTATAATACCATATTGCGATTAATGTTGTTTTGTAGAAGGGAAAATAAGTGGGATGAAGCTCCTTATGCACTTGAAAAGGAAAAGAAAGGCAAAGAGTTGAAAGAGGTGTTGTTTTGTGTGCAGCATAGGACAGAGGTGCTTAAAGTGCAGGCGAGAGGAGGAGGAGGATGGTTGGTCTGTGGCAAAGAATGAGGGGGGGTGAATGATGAATCACCGGGGAATAGGGTTAGACACATGAGTAGGTCGTGGGAAAGTGGACTGGAATGGAGAGAACGCTTTAGGGGATCAGGGGATTTTAATCTGATTGTGGGGTGCGCTAGAAGGCAGCAAGGAGATGTTGAGGGAGATGTTGGGGAAGTTCTGATGGCTCTCCTCTGGCAGGCAGTTGGGAATCATGGTCCAGTAACAGTAAAACCCCCATTTTTAATAGTGGATTTAATGTCATGGAAAAAGGTGGCCGGAGTTTATAGGGAAGATCCGGATAGAGTTGCTAAAGTATTTGAAACCATAATTAGGACTTAGGACCTCCTCACTTGAAAACAATTGGTTAAATATTATAATAATTGGTGGCTAAAGTATACTTTGGTAATTTGTATTAATTAGTGGCTGAAGTATATTCGGCAATTTGTATTGTGATAATTAGTGGCTGAAGTGTATTTGGCAGTTTGTGTTGTAATAGTTGGTAGCTGAAGTGTGTTTGGCAATTTGTAAAGAAAGGGCCATTGGAAAAGGTAGCGCCCCCAAGCAAGGGGAAATCAGACAGAAAAACTAAACCCGGCTCTTCAAGCCATCAAGCTCAAGACCCTAAGTGAAGATGAAGAATTCCCCTGAAGAGGACTGGGGGAATCATCCTCGGCTGAGCCCCTGGTTACAATATTGCTAGGGAATGAAAAGGTAAATTTTTTTAATTGATAGAGGAACAACTTATTCAGCACTGAATATGTGCAGAGGAAAACTTGCCTCAGAACCTGTAAGAATTGTGGGTGAGACAGGGAGGAAAGAGAACAGGCCTTTTTTTTACAACTATTACTATTTCAATTAATAAAACAGTTGGGGAAACACCAATTTGTATATGCCTGAATGTCCAATCCCCTTGTTGGGGAGAGATTTATCGGGAAAATTGGATGTTCAAATAACTTTCTGGGATGGGGAAATACAAATTCAAATACCAGAATCAAAAGCTGTTGAAGCAAAGATTTTATGTTACAGGAATCAGAAGAGTTGGAAGAAATCCCAGAGGAGGCAGAGAATGCTGAAACCCTGTTGATATAGGCAACTGAGATGCCTGGATGATCAAAGGTGACCAAACCAGTGAGGATTACTCTCAAACCTGAAGCCAGACTGGTAAAGCAAAAACAATATCCTATTAAGTGTGAGGCAAGGAAAAAGTTGGAGAAACTGTGGGAGCTCCGGACTTCTGAACAACGAATCAATATGATTACGCAGAAGACTTTTATTGTTTACATTACACTCTACTTATACATTTTACAACTACTGTCCACGCGATCACGCATTAGTTGATTGGCCCCTCTATCTTGTCCACGCGCTCTACATGCACCTTCTAGAAAATATGATTGGTTCTAGTCCAGTGTGGCACAGTCTTTCTTTATCTATTTCTTGCTGACTTGGTATTCTGTTCTTCAGATTTTTCTTTCCCAATTTAGCGCAGTTTACATTTCAGTAACCTTGATGAATTCCTGAGGGCTCTGATAAGAATAAGTGAAGATGGTTTGGCTGGGGCACATTTCAGGGCTCAAATACCTTACAATTCCCCCCTTTTTCTTCTTACACCAGCCAAACCCCTTCTACTAAGTTTTCCACGCAATGGATCACCAATTTCATTATACATGAAATAACACAAAGCAATACAGTAATGGCTAATAGTATTTACGAAGCTCCCTTCACAATTCTTACACCCGTGCCCATGTGCCAATAACAAAAATCTATAGTAGTTCTGTTCTGCAACATACTGTGTCTAATACTATCTGCATTAGTGAATATCTGCTTTAACTGTTTAACTTTCTAGCATCTCAACTTATTAAGCATAACCAGAGTTGGAGCAGCAGCAACACCTAAGGTAAAAAGAAAACAAAAACAAAAACAAAACCAAAACAAACCTCCAATGTTTATTTATCAGTAATATTAGGGATCGGAGTGTCCTTCTCAAGCCAGGGGCGGACCCATTTCGCGGGTATCCATCGGGGTCCTTTATCTGTAATGACACAAGTATAACCCCCCATTAATAACTCCACAGGTCCTTCCCATGACCCTGACATAGGATTTTTAAAATGAACTTTTGGTTGGTGCTGTATCACCTCAGAATCTTGCTGCAAACCTGAGTAATGTGTTAATGCTGGTGGGTCACTGTGAGTACCTACTAACCGTAGATGATTCATAACATAAACTGCTTTCAGTACTCTGTCCTGTGGGCTTAGCCCATCCTCCCCCATTTTTGTTTGTCAAGCAGCCTCTTCAGTACTTGATGTGTTCTTTCAATTATGGCTTGTCCGGTAGAGTTACCTGGAATGCCCGTGCTATGCCTCACTCCCCAAAGAGCTAAGAAATCTTGGGTTCGTTGGGCTATATAACCTGACCCGTTATCTGTTTTGATTTCCTGAGGCAAGCCCATCATGGYAAAACAGCCTCGCCAGTGTCGAATGACAAAACGAGATCCTTCGCTAGTCATAGGAATGGCTCAAACCATGGCAGAAAAGGTATTTCTGGTTACATGAAGGTGTTTGAAGCGACTAAAAGGGGCATAGATAGTTACATCAGTTTGTCATAATTGCAGAGGCTCTAGGCCGTGAGGATTAACCCCAGGACTCAATCCACCAATCATACCTTGACATTGTGGACAGGTTGAGACGATTCCTTGAGTATTCTGCAGCGATATTCCAAATTGTTTGTGTAAAACCTTTGTGCTTTGGTGAAACTTAATAATAAAAATATCTGGTGATAACCAAAATAGTGTTCAATGTTCTCAGAAAGGGAGTTGCTTCTTCTGTACTTGGAAGTCACTGGTTACGGTCTTAAAGCTTATATGGCTGGAGTTTAGGGGTCATGCTGTTTAGGCAGGGAGAAGTTCATTAGTTGGAAATGTTGACTCTATGTTACCCGAATGTCCTTCTTGGCTACAAGGGCTGGATGGTGATTAAGTCATTTTTCTTCGTATGAGGCCTCGTTTTCTCAGAGGCGATCGATGTTTATCCAGTCAATCAGGTAACTGCTTTAGACTTGTCGGTAATAAGACACATGCATACCTTCTCCCCTAGGTTAGTAACCAGGCACTGAGCAGAAGTAGTAAGGTAAGGCATGTGATCAGTAACACATAACAAAAGAATAGTAATTTAAAACACTACACTTTCAATTCCCTAAATACTGTACCATTACCCAGAGTCTGCAGTAGCTGGCGAGCCCCGTTCCACAATGAGGACTTGGAGAACCATCCCGGGCAAGATTCACAAGTGTACTTCGAAAGGGGGTCCAGCTGTGATAAATCCAAATCAGCAAGTCAAAGTGACTCAAGTACATTTTTAGTGCAGAAATACCTGGGTCTGCTGGCATGCCTCCCGACCAGGGAGGGCCAGGGCTTGGCCAGAGCCAAGGCCTTAACTGGAAGGGCTTCCCTAACATATGCTACAAACAAACCTCTATCAATGGCTGTTGGGAAAGTTTCTTGAAAGCATATAGTCCTTGCAGATAACTACACCATGATATGTAAAAGTCTGTACAGCAGCCAGCTTTGCCATTTATCTCTAGCTAAGCAGTCAATGGTACCTTGAACAAACTGCAAACAAACAAAAGGATGCATATGTGTAACATTAAATAACATCGTGGGGATAATGTCTGTTATGAAAGGTCAGTGATTTCATGTTATAACATTAATAACATAAGCAGAATCATTAATACAGCAACAGGAACTGCTTCTAAAAAACCGAGAGTATATTTTTCCACATATCTATGCATATATAACAATTAAGGCAAAATAAAAGCAAGAGAGAAAGCACTAAACAGCTTACAATTACTGATATCCATAACTCAGAATTGTTACTCATTTTTCTGTATCACCTGTGGAAGATTAAACAGCAAAGAGTGTTATAAATAATTATCTCAAGTGACCAATGTAGAACACTTACACCCATAAAATTATCAACAAAAAATAAGGATCTAAGAAACTACATCTTCACATGTTTTCACACAATTCATTATCTTATATTCTGAAATAATTGCTTACCAAGTCTCCATCATAACTGCTTCAATCGGTTCCATCTCATCTCTATAACAAAGGAACTGTATCTTTCAAATTAAATGAGCATATTTCAACAGAACTTAACGTCACTCAAACTTAACGTCACTTAAACGTAACAGAAAGCAACCTAACAGAGCTTAAACATAATCTCGCTGAAACTGGATGAAAAGTAATCTTAATAAAACTTAAACTGAGCAGAACGTAAAGTAACAGAACTTAAACCCAACATCACTTAAATTTAGCAACACTTAAACTGAACAGAACGTAAAATTAACATCATTTAGACTTTGCAGAATTTAAACTTAACAGAACCCAGAATTAGCATCTTTTAACAAAACTGAGGTCAAAATTGAGTGTTCCTTTAAAAGTCCCAGATACAATAGAATTTAACTCATCTTGGTTCCATTGTTACAAGAAAGCTACTGAAAATTTGTCATACAACAGTCAAACATCAGTGAACAATATGCAAGCAAACAACTGATTAGTAAACGAGATAGCAGCAACATGGACTTGCTGGAGAGATTATAAATCTGTGGCAAATATGCTGTGATTTTACATAATTTAGTTGTGAAAATAGCTCATAGTAACTGCAAACATAATTGAAAAACATCCATTCACAGTCAGGACTTTTCTAGYACAAGCACAGTTYTGCATRATTTTCCAAATTGCAGCTGTACTCCAAAAATGACAACATTGCATGCCTTGGCAAATTACATTTAAAACTAGATCAGGTAAGACTGCTTTCCYGTGATTTTCAGTACAATAGATTTGACCTTGGACTATTAAAGCGAATGGGATATAAGCATCTAAGGATAARACATCAAKKGCCTAGTTATATAATACTGCCATAAGTTTTGCATATGTAACTCTTTTAGGCCAGTGGGTGTGTAAGACTGACACATATATGTAAAACAGCTACAAAGTGATGGTTTCAGATGATTTTAAGAAGTGTGGCAATGTTTGTTCCACCTGTGATCTATCAATGAACTTAAACTGTTCTGATATCAAGCTCAATTTCAATTCATAAGTAGCAAGGAAAAATAACTACTTGATTTACTAAATAGCTGTATTTACTCGAAATGCTGTCACATGTGTCTTTGTGGTGAGAGAATCACAGCAAACTACAGGCAAAGGTAGCACAATCCTGCCTGCTTTCCACAGTGGAAAGTCGTGAGCTAATTATATATAAACTTTGAACAGTTTTTGCAGATAACAGTAATGAGGAAAGGAGGAAAGGAATGCCACAATTAATTGGGCACTTAAGCCTGCCACAGGCCTCATCTGTCTAAGTGAGCCAAGTTATTGTCATCAATCATGCAATGCTTTGACATCCAGGCTTCAAAGTTAATTGCTGTTTCACATTTTGTTCCATTAGTGTCTATGCTATACATTTCTAAGGAGAGGCCTACAGCATTTTTCCAAAGGACCACAATATCTTGCAAATATGAATCTTGCCATCTGCAAACTAAAATGTTATCCACCTAGCAAGGAATGATGTTTCTGAGGGTTCTCAAATATCTTCCCAGGCATACAAGCTGCTAATTTCTGTGGTAACAGCCAACACCATTATAAGTGAGCAAAGAATCAGTATTAAGTCAGCCTAATCAGATCTCCAAATTAGAATCTTTGAAAGGGCAGCACATATCTCACACGAAAATCTCGCTAACCATGCAATACACCAGCACATTCACTGAAAAATTCACTCTTGCCAAGCAGTACTAAAGCAGAGAATCACAGAAGATGTCATTTGCCTGGAGAAACATGTTACATTCACAGAGATAACTCCAAATCTCTCCAATAAATAAACCTGTCAGAATTTGCAGCTCACTGAAAATACAAAGTTAGTTTAAACAGGGATCTGGTCAAAAATGCCTTAAATATCGGAAAGATAGTCCATGTGCATTCTAGGTCTTGAGTACAGCCACCATCACCTGTTAGCTGAATGACAAACACAGGAGGTTACATTTGTTGTAAAGTACACCAAAATATCTCTGTATTTTAACATTGACCCTTGTCATTTTTGATAGCAAGGAATGCATCAGCATTCCTCGTGAGTCCCGAGTCAGGATGGCTATCCATGGCCAGCTGCATCTGGGCAAATGGGGGCCGGCAGAGCTGGCCCGGGCAGGGAGGGCTTAAAGAGGCTGAGGGCAGGGGGGCCGCTGCTAGTGAAGCAGTGGCTGGGCGGGGCCGGCATAGCAGCTGGCGAAGGAACCACTGCCGGGGAAGCTGGCAGGGCAGAAAGCATTTGCGGGGGAGAGGCCGCGGCTGGAGAAGTGCACTGCAGGGCAGCTGTTATGAGGGGGGCTGAGGGGGAGAGCTGTGCTCCGAAGGGGGAGCCTACTCCGAGGGGGAGCACCTTGCTCTGAGGGGGGGGAGCCTTGCTCCGAGGGGGGCCGTTGCCCGGAGGGTGCACTGAAGGAGACTGGGAGTGGCTGAAACTGCTGGGGCCCACCAAAAGAACCTGTGGGCTGCGGGGGGCCCGGGGGCGCTGAGACTGCTGTGGGCCGCTGGGGGCCCAGGGGCACCGAGACTGCTGGGGGCCACCGAAAGGAGCTGTGGGCGGCCGGGGGGCATTGCTAGTGCCCATAATGTCACGCATGTTGTGAGTTCGTTAGTCCAAATTGAGGATCTATCCTTTCCCTGGATCCAGTTCTTGGATTTGTGCCCGGGTTTGTTATCGGTAGCTTGTCCAGCAGTTCCTGGAGCAGCTACGCGTGGGGTTTTTAATATCAAAGCATCTCTCATGTCGGAGACAGATACAGGGTTGTCTAACTCGTAATAAAAGTCTCTCCAATGTGGAGAATGTTTTTGCAATATCCTTAAGGTGGACTGATGCTACCAGAACACCCACCGGTGTCTGGCATACTCACGGTCCCGTGGTTCTTTGTCCAGCGAATACGAGTGACCTGACCTTGTAGGCTGTGCTGTCATTTTGCTCTCCATCAGATTGTAGTTCGCAGATAAATGTCCTCTGTTGTAGCCTGGCCTGGGCTCTGCTTTCTGCCTGCAGTGCAGGGGTCCAGGATCATAGGGATCGCTTGGCTGGGTTGCAGTGCATTTCTTCATTGGAATCTGATGTCCCATTGTTCTGGGTTCGTGAGGCTTCGTCCCTGGAGGCAGTCCAAGCCTTCACGGCAATCCGATGTTCCGATGTCCCTGTTCGGGCGCCAGATATGTCAATAGAGCGATACAGAGTTCCCAGGCAGGTGCAAAGGAGAGCTCTTTATTACAAAAAACCAAGCCTTTTTAAGCAGTTAGTCATTATCAGAATACATACCATTGAAACACAACAAACAATAATTCAACTAGTCACCATAAGCCACGAGGTGATCATGCGAAAGTTATGTAACGTTTTCTCTACTTCTAAGTTAGCTGAGCTTGTTCCCAGAGGCCTTTTTACTTAGCCAAAGTAACAGAAGTGAACCATGATTTTACAAGGGTAACAAGGCCTTCATTTTGCAAGGTTTTACCTATCCGCAACAGATAAGTCCAATGATGCAGCAGTGGAACCAAGAGATGTTACAACCACTCAAGTTCCAGCTGTACCACAAGGGCAGCCACAGCCAGAGGCAGTTGCCCCTGTGCAGAGGAGAAAGTATAAAACCAAATCGGTACGCCCAGTTAGTGATGATGAGGTACCAGGGCCCTCACAACCCGTGGAGGAGCCAGAGCCTGAGATCATCACGGAGTCGCTGTCACATGACAGTCTCCGCAATCTGTGGAACAACATTGTGAAACGGGGCCGCGAGGCATTTTCGACTTGGTTGACTCGAGTTTGGGACCTTATGGGCCCAAGTATCCAATTAGATAGTTGTGAAGCTAGGTATTTGGGATCCCTGACCAAGGATACAGGCATTGACCAGGTGTTCGTGAGGGAGCCAGGGCCTCTTCCTCTCTGGGAGCGACTCATAACAAGTGTAAAGGAGAGGTTTGTCCACAGAGAAAGACTGCAGGAGCACCATCACAGAATGCCCTGGAAAACTACTGAGGATGGGATCAAACACATGAGAGAACTGGCGGTGTTAGAGATACTCTTTGGAAGGGACGGACAACACGGTAACGACCCTGACAAGGTCAGATGCATACCGCAAATGTTGTGGAGCCTGGCACACCTCGGGCCACCCGAATACTCCAGCTTCCTGGCAACAATAAATGTATAGGACAACCAAGAGACTGTGGACTCTGTAGCCAACAAACTCAGGAACTATGAGAGCATGGTTCATGGCACGATAAAGGCTCAGGTTTCTGCTATAGTGAGGAGTCTCAAAGAGGAGATAAAGGAGGAGATGAGGACGGAGAGGAGGGAGAGCAGTCCTTATGTGGCATCGGTGTGAAGCAGAGCCCCCGACGTCAGAGCCAGGTGCCCCTCAGCCAAAGAGTGGATACGCCCCACGGACTGAATTGTGGTACTTCCTACTTGACCATGGAGAAGACATGAGACGGTGGGACAGGAAACCTACCCGCGTCCTAGCAGCCCGAGTACAAGAGTTGAAGGAGAAAGAAAAGGGGGAAGTCAGTGAGAGTGAGTGCAGTGCCAATTTCCCATGGACAAGAGTCTGACCTACTGGAAGGTACCTCCCATATGTATTCGCAAGACCAGTCTTAGAGGGGCCCTGCATCTAGCCAGGTAGAGGCCGGGGAGAACCAGGTCTTTTGGACTGTGTGGATCCGATGGCCTGGCACATCAGAGCCACAAAAATATGAAGCTTTGGTTGACACTGGTGCTCAATGTACTTTAATGCCATCAGGACACGATGGGGCAGAACCTGTTTCTATTGCTGGGGTGACAGGGGGATCGCAGGACTTGACTTTGCTAGAAGCTGAGGTGAGCTTGACTGGGAAAGACTGGAAGAAACATCCCATTGTGACTGGTCCGGAAGCCCCGTGTATTTTGGGCATAGATTTTCTCCGGAGTGGTTATTTCAAAGACCCAAAAGGACTCAAGTGGGCTTTTGGAATAGCTGCTGTGGAGACAGAGGGCATCAGGCAATTGAACACCTTGCCTGGACTGTCAGAAAATCCATCTGCAGTAGGACTCTGGAAGGTAGAGGAACAACGAGTCCCAATTGCCACTTCAACAGTGCATCGCCGGCAGTACCGGACAAATCGAGATGCCGTGATCCCCATCCACAAGATGATCCGCGAGCTGGAGAGCCAAGGGATGGTCAGCAAAGCCCACTCACCCTTCAACAGTCCCATCTGGCCTGTGCGCAAGTCTGATGGGGAATGGAGACTGACAGTGGGCTATCGTGGCTTGAATGAAGTGACTCCACCGTTGAGCGCTGCTGTGCCGGCCATGTTGGAGCTCCAGTATGAACTGGAGCCCAAGGCAGCGAAGTGGTATGCCACTACTGACATTGCCAATGCGTTCTTCTCCATTCCCCCGGCAGCAGAGTGCAGGCCTCAGTTTGCCTTAACCTGGAGGGGCGTGCAGTACACTTGCAACCGACTTCCCCAAGGGTGGAAGCATAGCCCCACCATCTGCCATGGGCTGATCCAGGCCACACTGGAAAAGGGTGAAGCTCCAGAACATTTGCAGTACATAGATGACATCATTGTGTGGGGGAACATGGCAGCGGAAGTATTTGAGAAAGGGGAAAAGATCATCCAGATTCTCCTGCAAGCCAGCTTTGCAATCAAAAAGAGTAAAGTCAAGGGACCTGCCTGAGACATCCAGATTCTGGGAGTGAAGTGGCAAGACGGACGACGTCAGATACCCACTGAAGTCATCAATAAGATTGCAGCGATGTCTCCACTGACCAGCAAGAAAGAAACACAGGCTTTTCTCGGCACCATAGGCTTCTGGAGAATGCACATTCCTGAGTACAGCCAGATTGTGAGCCCTCTTTACCTAGTGACCCGCAAAAAGAACAATTTCCACTGGGGCCCTGAACAGCAACAGGCCTTTGTCCAGATCAAACAAGAGATTGCTCATGCGGTAGCCCTTGGCCCAGTCAGGACAGGGCCAGACGTAAAGAATGTGCTGTACTCTGCAGCCAGGAACAATGGTCTCTCCTGGAGCCTTCGGCAGAAGGTGCCTGGTGAGACTTGGGGCCGACCACTGGGATTCTGGAGTCGAAGTTACAGAGGAACTGAAGCGAACTACATCCCAACAGAGAAGGAAATCCTGGCTGCCTATGAGGGAGTTCAGGCCGCCTCAGAGGTGATTGGCACAGAGGCACAACTTCTCCTGGCACCCCGACTACCAGTGCTGGGGTGGATGTTCAAGGGAAAGGTTCCCTCTACCCATCACGCCACCGATGCCACATGGAGTAAGTGGATCGCCCTAATCACACAGCATGCCTGTATTGGAAATCCAAATCACCCTGGGATCTTGGAAGTAATCACAAATTGGCCTGAAGGTGAGAACTTTGGTGATGCCTTATATCTTTGGAAAATAAAGGCTGAGGCCGAAATAAGAGGATAAAAAGTAAAAATTTATTAAAGGATTTGGAGAAAGCAAAGCCTTCCCAGGGATAACCCCGGGAACCCCCGCTGCGCAGGCTTTGGGCCCAATCCTGCAGAGCGGGGTTCCAGCAAGTGTAAGTTATACAAAGGTAAAAAGGATAC